>JAANYP010006260.1:120000-521016 GCA_020465985.1 Centrapalus pauciflorus | reverse complement strand
TTTTTTTTTTAACTTTTTATGGTTTTCTCTCTTTTTTCTTTTGTTTTTCATAAGTAATAGCAAGAAAATAATATAACCTACTAACTTACTAAAAATAGAAACTATCCTAATTTACTAAACTTACCATAAGAAGAAAGAAATACTACTGCTATTAAAGGAAGTAAAATTATACTAAGGTCAATTCACTCTGGGTTACGCATTCCATTTAGTTGAATCAAATACTCAAACCGTGACTTATCAAAGGCTTTGGTAAATAAATCAGCATAATTATCATCCGTTGCCACTTTTACCAATTTTATTAGATTCTTTTCAGCACAATCACTTGTAAAATGATGTCTTATGTCTATGTGCTTTGTTTTACTATGTTTAACTGGATTATTAGTTATAGCAATTGTAGATTGGTTATCTATCCTATTAGGAGTTTGAGTATAAGCCAAACCGTAATCCCGTAATTGTTGTTGTATCCAAAGAACCTGTGAACAGCAACTACCAACAGCAACGTATTCGGCCTCGCACGTTGACACGGCTACCGAAGTCTGTTTCTTGCATTGCCAGGATACGAGTCTCCCTCCTAGGAACTGACAACCTCCAGTTGTTGACTTGCGTGTCAAGCTGCATCCTCCGTAGTCTGAATCCGTGAACGCCTCCAATTCCAGATCTCCCTCCGCGTGATACCAAAGTCCCAACTTCGGTTTCGACTTGAGGTATCGTAGAATTCGCTTCACAGCTTTCATGTGCATCTCCTTTGGATTAGCTTGAAACCTAGCACAAATACAAACAGCAAACATAATATCAGGTCTTGAAGCAGTTAAATACATAAGTGACCCAATCATGGCCCGATATAACGTCGGATCCACATCGGTATTACTTTCAGTACCCGGTCCGAGATTGTGATTCACTTGAATCGGCGTGCTGAAATGAGCTGTCAGTTTTGTCCCTTCCATCCCGAAGCGCTCTAATATGTCGTAGACATATTTCATCTGATGGATAAACATCCCCTCCTTCTTCTGGTCAACTTGCAAACCCAAAAAGAAATTCAACTCACCCATTGCACTCATCTCGAATTTTGACTTCATCACCTTCTCAAAATCCTTAAACATTTGCTCGTCTGATGATCCAAAGATGATATCATCGACGTACACTTGTACCAAGATGAAGTGTTCTCCCTTTCGCTTTACGAACAACATACTGTCTATCCTTCCTCTTTCAAACCCATTTTCTAACAGATGGTTGGACAGAGTCTCGTACCACACCCATTGGTGCTTGATGCAATCCATACAGAGCCTTATCTAATCGATATACTCTGTCTGGATATTTTGGATCTGCAAACCCAGGCGGCTGTTCCACATACACCACTTCCTTCACTTTCCCATAAAGGAAAGCAATCTTAACGTCTTGCTGATAAACCTTAAAGCCCTTGAAGGAGGCAAAAGCCAGAAACAAACGAATTGCTTCCAACCTTGCTACTGGCGCGAGCACCTCATTGTAATCGATTCCCTCCTCTTGCTTGAAACCCTTTACAACTAACCTTGCCTTGTTGCGAGTGACTATACCCCGATCATCTCTTTTGCACTTAAAAACCCATTTGGTTCCTTTTTCTATTTCTCCTCGAGGTAATGGAACTAATTCCCACACTTCTAGTTTCCTAAATTGTGAAAGCTCTTCCTGCATTGCTTCAACCCAAGAGTTATCTTTCAGTGCCATTTGCACATTTTTCGGCTCTACTTGCGAGATCAAACAAGAATAGAGGCAGGTATGAAATGCCTCGGAGTCATTTATCATCGACAACAACACAGTGTTGTTATTTAAACTACTCCTAGTCCTCGCACCCGCATTAGGATTTCTTATGATGCTTTCTATAGGATGGTTCTTGTTGATCCTAGATGTCTCTATCTCGTCAACTCTCAGATTATCTCCTAAATTTGATCCTATTTCACATAACGGGGGAACAACCTCAGATTCCACATGTTCTTCATCGTGGACAGTTTCCTTAGAGTTGGAAGTTGTTGTCTGAGTCTGATTCTCATTTGTAGGTGCTTCTGAATCAGTGACTTCTGGAGATCCATCTTCTGTTGAAGCAGGCTCGGATGTTGATTGAAATGTGGTCCTCGGAAAGTTATGACCCTCGTCATTCAGATTCAACGTCGCCATGTCCTTTTCGATGGTACCTGCATTTTCATCCATAGGAATGTTAAATGACTCAAACAGTTTATCATAGTCAAAAATCCATTCCGGACCTATTTGGGGTTCATGTGTATAACTTGTGACTTCAATGTTATACACAATCTCTAATGTACCATTAGTTTTGTTAAAAACCCGTTTGTTTGGTGAGTTTGACACATAACCTAGTAAGTATCCTTCGTCAGCCTTTTCACCAAACTTAGGTTGATGTTTTGTTCGCAGTAAAGTACATGGTACCCCAAAAGGTTCGAAGCCAGTTAAATTAGGTGGCTGTTTATTCAAAATTTCATAACAGGTTTTGTTCAAAGGTTTAACAGTTAGGACCCGGTTTAAAATATGACATGCGGTATTCGATGCCTCCCCCCAAAACATGGTAGGAAGCTTTGAATCCGAAAGCATGGTCCTTGCTGCCTCAATCAATGTCCTGTTCTTTCGTTCGGCCACCCCATTTTGTTGTGGCTCATTGGGTGCACTAAATTGATGCACAATGCCCTTTGATAGGCAATATACACCAATTACAGTGTTTTTAAATTCAGTTCGGTTATCACTACGAAGCTGTTTAACCCTAGTTCCATAGGAATTCTCCACTTGGTCTAAGAACCCGATGAGCTTGGAAGCCGTCTCGTCCTTTGTACCCAGAAAGAAAACCCAAGAAAACCGTGAGTAATCGTCAGTAATAACTAAACAATACCAACTACCACCTATACTCCTTTTGTTGATAGGTCCGAAGAGGTCCATATGCAACAAATCGAAAGTGGCATTGATGGAGTTCTGAGTCTTGGACTTGTGTGTTTTCTTGTGTTGTTTGCCCTTCTTGCATGGTAGACACTTATCCTCGAACTGAAAACTCTTCATAGGCACACCTTGCACCAATCCATTTTTCGTTATATAGTTCATTTTCCTTAAGTGGAAATGTGCCATGCGTCTGTGCCACAAAACCGACTCAGTCTCTGAAGCTTTAGATAACAGACAGATTGGACCCATCGAAGATTCCGGCTTGTTCATATCGAGCATGTACAATACATTCTTCCTTGGTGCCCTCATTAGAATCCACTCTTCAGGTATCTTGAAACCCGGTTTTAGCACCAACGCCTCAGTGACAGTAAACAGCACTGAATTCTTGTTATCACATATTTGAGATACACTAATGAGATTATAAACCAGTTTATCAACGTGATAAACTTGATCCAATGTGATCGTCCCATTAGTGACCACTCCAGTACCCGTGATGTTTCCTCCCTTATTGCCCGCGAATGATACAAATCCCTGATTCCCTCCCTTGAAGTCTGTAAGTAGACTTCTTTCCCCTGTTATGTGACTGGAGCACCCACTGTCGACGAACCGTTTGTTGTTTAGACCTGTGGTTATCTCCTGCACATGAAAGAAAATAGGTTAGTTATCACGGGGAACCCAAGCCATAACTGACTTGGTAATACCATTCTCGTTCACATACTTAAACTCTTTCAAATACCCATCTCTCCTTTTAGGTGACTTGGGTCTTTGAACTGGAGTTTGTTGTGGTGCCGAGTGATTTAAGTTCACTCTTTGCCTTTGAGTAGGCATTTGCTGTGGAGCTCTTGAATAATTACGATTATAATTCATTTCGGACTGATATCCCTGAGCTCTACCCGGTGTGTGATGTCTAACAGGAGTGTGTGACCTAACCGGAGTGTATGCTCTTCTAGGTGTTGTGCTCCTATATTGTTGTTGTGGTCCAGACCTATATTGATTAATAACTCGATTTGGTGAGTTAGTCCTAATCACTTCTTTTGGTCCACCTTTCACCGGTATTTGTTTCAGAGCCGTTTTTGGTGTAGCTTGCACAGTTTTCTCGGTACTCTGAGAACTACTAGTGCTCGCAACACTTGTAGAAGGCTTAGCTTGTTCTGGATTCCCTGTCTTAGGTGTAGTTTCTACTTTCCTATGCGGACAGTTAGAAGCAAACATGCCCCCTTTCGTGACATCTAAAGCAAGACATTTTATCAATTGACTTTTTGTGTGTGCCCTTTGATTTCGGTGTCTCACTAGTGTCTGGCTCTTTTGGTTCAACTATAGCTACTGGTTCATCATCTTGATCATTAAAGTCAATTTTGTGTTGTCCTACTGGTTTATCACTAGAGGATGGCACAAATTTAACTTTCTTGATCTTGATATTTGAATCAGTTACCATAGTTTCATTTTCCTTAACAGTTTCAGACACTGGTTCAGGTAATTCCTCTGAGTCAACTGATTTCGCAGTTTTCTCCTGAGGTTGAGGTACATAGTTATCATTAAAAGGTGGAGGACTCTCATGATATCCTAGACCTACAGGCTTTTTAGATTGATGCTGTGCATCTAAAATTTTCTCTAGGTTAAGTGATGAGTTCCTAAATCTTTCAAGTTTACTATTGACTTCAGCTACCCTTACCTTAGACTCAGCTAGCTCTATGTCTTTGGTTTTCAGCTCCTTGGTTAATGCCTCAACATGTTCGTACATGAGTTCTAACCTAACACAGTGTTCGCTCAGTTTGTCCATTAGAACTATAACATCCTGTGCATCAGCCTTAAGCTTATCCCTAAGATCTTGCTTTATAACTTCTAAGCTAGCATTATCATATTTTAACAATGCATTTTGAGCAGATAATGTTTGATGTGATTCTAGTACTAAATTCAGCCTATCGTTAGATGTAGCACATAAAACACATAAATCACGGAAAAGAGAGAAGTTTAGACTTACCTTGGTATGATCGGATTCCACGTTGGCCATCTGAGCGGCAAACTCCAGAATTGTCTGATCATCTGACTTCTCTGCCCACACCGGACTTCTGTCATTCTGACTGCTGTCCCTAGTGATTTCCTCTGCCCTTTCACACCCATTCTCAGTTACTTCAGCCATAAAGGCTCTAGCGTTCGATTCTGGATGCGTACTCCAGTCATAAGTGCCGTCTAGCTGTCTGTCTGATGTAACATTAGATAACAGACCAGCTATATTTGCTTGACCGGTTGAAGAACTTGGAAGATATCGTCCTTGTGATTGGTTCTGATACTGTCCTTGCTGATTCTGATACTGCCCCTGGTAATTCTCTACCTTCGGTCTCTGACACTCTCTAGCGAAGTGTCCCAAACCTTGACAGTTGTAACATTTAACCTTTGACTTATCGAAGCCAATCCTATTGTTACTCATATTCAGATTTCTTCCCGTCCTTTTGATGAACCTCTTAACTCGTTGAGTTACCATGGCCAGTTGCCATTGTAGATCCATCTCTTCAAGATCATCAGGGTCTACCTGATCGTAATCCTCATCTCAGAGAGCAGGATCGTTGATTTTTCCTTGAACACAATTGCCGTAAGCGGCCACGAATGAAGCCAACAGATTCAGGTGGTCTTCAGCCGATTTTGCGCTCATTGGCATCTTAGAATATCCCTGAGATGTAGATGACTGAGTAGCCTGATGCTGCTGCTTTTCTTCTGGTCTAGCGAACCCTAAGAAAGCCCTACTCTATGATTCTTCAGTCTCTGCTGGTGATGACGTTTCTCCCGTGTAAAAGGCTGTAGCTGTCTTCATTTCAGCTGCCACTGAAGGTTTTGTTTTTCCAAAATACATTGCTGGATTTTGGACTTGTTCATAATCCAATTCTGCCTTCAGTAACTCAAAATGATACGCCCGCAGCGTTCCCACCACAGTCTCCAGAGTCAGAGTATAGTGTTTAATCAAGGCCATGTACATCGCCTACTTGGTCGGTAAAGCATCCAGAAGCTTATTGTTTTTCTCAGTGTCACTATACTCAATATCATGACTGTCTAACTCAGTCAGCAGATGATAGAAACGTGTGATAGTGTCTTCCAGCTTTTCATCCTTCAATGCTTTGAAGATCGCAAACTGCTGCTTGAGCATCTCCATACGTTTCCTTCTAACCCTCGGGTTACCCTCACAACTCTTCTCCAACGCGTCCCACAGCTCCTTTGCTGTCTTCTGATTACGAAAGGTGTGCAGTATGTCCTGAGGTAATGTCATCCGAATGATAGCGTATGCACGGTTCTCTGCTTCATATATCTTCTTGTCGTCATCCTTCATCATAGAATAAGGAACAACCTTTTGTCGTCCTTCTACCTCAGCTGTAGGTGGAATGTATCCCTCGTTGATACATATCCACATGCGCATATCGTTAAAGCGCGCGAAGTCGGCATACCGATCCTTCCACCAGTAGTAATCTTCAAGTTTCATCAATTTTGGTGGAGTATTTGCTTTTCCGACCTCGTGATCCATCTCCAGAAACCGTTGTAGATTTGTCATTGTTCAAAAGATAATTGAATTTTAACTTAATTAATTTAATTCGAAATTAATTTAAATTGATTCTCTCGAATTTAGGTAAATTCGAAACTAATTAAATTTAAACCTATTTGGAATTAAATTCGAGTTAAGTGTTTAAATCCAATTAAATTCGAAAGAGATGACAAAGTCGAAGGTCTCCAAAGTCAAATGTCTAGGTAAACTCGAACCCAACTTAAACTCGAAACCCAGATAAATTCGAATCCCCCTATTCGACTTTAGTGCAAAGTCGAAGCCTAAATTTAATTCGAAATGTCCAAACTCGAAAACACTTTTTAGGAAACTCGAAAGGAGCGTATTTTGGTCAAACTCGAAAATGAGCAAAACCCTAATTACTCCTTAACAAATTCGAGCGCCGCAAATTCGAGAAACGGCTAATACCTCGAGTTTTTTAACGTTTTTCAGATTAAATCAATATTTTTACAAGTAAAAATATTGATTTCGATCAAAAAACGTGAAAAACAACAAAATATTTCCCGAAATCAAATTTGAAAAACTCAAAACACCCAAAAATCCGTGAGATTAACCGTCCAAAAGCGTCAAGAAACCTAGGATGTATCTTTATGAACACGAAGAACACGAAGAACACCCCTTAGGCTCTGATACCACTTGTAAGGTCTTGACTCCACCGATCTATCCTGACGCGACACAGACCAACGAGTGCGGAATCCTCGTTAGTGGCTTGACGGATATAACACTCACACGGAACACGGAGACTACCACAGCATTGTACGATCACTAACAAACGAACCTACGCAATGATTCTCTCCGAAAACACTCAATATCAGCTGATAAACTCGAATCGCCCTTTTGCTTAATCTCACACGAATTCTGCAAAAGTCTCCTAATGATTCGAGTTAATCCCTAATTATAGAGGTCCATTCGAGTTTGTCATTGGACAAACTCGAATCCAGGCCCAAGGCCCATTCGAGTTTGTCTATATGAGACATTCGAATTTACATCCATGTTAAATTCGAATTTGACCTAAATTCGAATTTCATCCAACACTAAATTCGAATTTATTCTAAATTCGAATTTCACATGTTAAACTTATATTTGAACTTATGTTTTAACTTATGTTAGAATTTATCTTTCAACTTTATGTTTGAACTTCTTGTAATACATTACATCAAGTTCAAACATACAATCAATAAACTTCAAACACATATAAACACACATATATCAAACACTAGTTAATATTCAATACTTACTAACATGACTTAGACAAAATGCTAATACTACATAGACTGCTATCGTCACATAGAGTGTATCAACACTTCTGAGGATCTGCCACCATCAGGATCCCATTCAGTCCAGACACAGATTGCAGAGCTGTCAGTCAAGATAGACGCGCTTACTCACCTGATCCTTCAAGTCCATGAGCAACTAAACTCCCGAATGGACCGTCTTGAGTCTATAGTAATCGAGCTACAATTTTATCCCAAGGCTGAGTCTGAGGGCCTCTTGATGATTGTAGGGGGAGCTGAATCTGAGAGAACAGAAATTCAGGGGTCCGGGGATCAGAGGTATAAGGCTCAGAAGATTTTAATGATAGAAGACAAGCCACTGGCTGAAGGTCCTGCTCCGTTGGATCAAATGTTAGCTGTGGTTGAATTTGAACCCATTCATGAAAAGGTTGAAATCATATTGGTGTCTGACTCCGATACTAATGACGACCAACCCTTAATCATCCCAAAACCTGTGCCCGAGTCTCCACAAAAATAATCCTCATCATTCGAATATCTAAACTCCCTGCCCCGTGTTCCACAACAAGAAATCCTATCCTCCATTCAAGCTCCCTCCACTCTAAAAGAATCCCCGTTAGTCCAAAGCCCTCCCAAAACTCAAAGTCCTCCACATGTCCAAACTGTACCACATCCACAAACCCAAGAACCAGGACCCTCATAAACTAGGCGTGTACACAGATTTGATGAGCCTCTTGAGCAGCCTGGTATCCATGATGACAGTGACCTTTACTGGGTTAATTGGTACACAAAAGGTGGCGTACACTCCCTGCCACCAAAGCTGAAAGAAGAGTTAAGGACCGAACGTAGGGGGGAATCTTCAAACTACTTGAAGCTAAGTCATCTGAGATAGAAGATCCCCCCCCCCCCCCCCCCCCCCCCCCCCCCCCCCCCCCCCCCCCCCCCCCCGTTCAAGCCCTGAAGGAATTTTTACAGAAGTTTCCAATAGAGCAGTTCTAGAACCATTTTCTGGAAGAAAGGTTCAAGATGGTCTTCAGGAAGAAGCCAGGGCCGTTCAGCAGGCGCCTACTGATGGAACTTACAAATGTATCTAAAGCTGAACAGGACGAGTACAATCATTTAATGCTCAGGGAGAGGACGAGTCCAAAGTTTTCTATGCAGCCTTTCATGTAGAAAGAGTAGATGGTACAGTTGAAGAGTTTTATGAGAACGACTTAGACTTTGTAAATGTGGACGACATCGAGTTTTTGCACGAAAGACAGAAACACAAAATCAAACAACGCCTGTCTCGCATGACCGCCTTAGCCGCACTTACACGAAGCATGAACCGCCGCTCAATCATTATGTGCCTAAGGGATTTTCAAATGGCTATAGAGAGCGCGCTGGTCAAAGTGTTTAAGAGCCCCTGAGCAGGACAACTTCCTGCTCGATCATCATCCTGCCTATAGAGTCATATTCAGAGGAGGACCAGGAGTTATTTTTGTGAATCAAAAGGGGCATAAAAGATTCATGCGCTTCGAGGATCTCCCTTGTTACTCCGATGGAACAATTAGAATGGTTAGAGCTGAACTTACACGAAGAGTACAAGAACTTGATGCTCAACCATATCGAGTACTCAGACGCTCACCAAATGAGATACAAGACATCCTCAGCGGCATCGCATACCTGAACAAACGGCTGCATATGAGACAAGTGATTAGACGATTTGATGTCATCCTTAGGCTCCGTGAATCTACTGATCATTCCAGAGTTCCAGGTCCGCCACAATGATCGAAAAGGGGGAGATTGTTGGATATTAAATTTCGATCTTGTGGATTTATTTTGTAATAATTATTTATAGAATATTTAGTCTTGTATTTTATTTCCAAGTTATTTTAAGTGTATGAAAAGTTCAAGGGGCCAAAGTATCATTCCTTGAATCTTAATTAATGGAACCTATGTATAGCCTCCTAGGGTTAAGTGTATTCCACGGTTGACATTTTGGTGAGAATTGAATATCCATGTCTTCCAGCCGCTGCATATTCTCTCAACATTCTTATTGTTTTGTTCTTTAATCATTACACAGTCATTGAGTGCAAATTCTGTTTGTGAGTGTTTATTGATCATAAAAGTGTTGATATTATCATGGAATCGACAACAACAATTCTCAAAAGCCATATTTACCAAATTCAATTCTTGAGAAGATAAACTCTGATCTTGAATTGAAAATCAAAACTTTTGAGTCCGAAAATCAAAATCTTAAGGCTGAAATTAAATATTTGGAATTAAAGCTGCAAAATCAGGCTGAAAACAAATCTCAATCAGATCAAAAACCTTCAATTCAATTAGATTCTATTAATTCTGAACATGATTTTGATCTGTATATGAACTCGGGTTTCAACTCATTGGAAGAGATGTTTGTCAAAATAGATGAATTTGTTAAACCATTACATGACAAACAAATTGAAAACCCTAAAGAACCTGTAAGTATTTTGAAAAGAATATCTACAGATTCCAAGGATACATCAGATTATTCACCAGTTTTACAATTGAAAAAGGAGAAAACAAAACTTCATTTTATGACTCCTACATATGAAAAAGGTGAATCATCTTCCTCAAAGGATTCTATTGCACAGAAGGTCCATACTTCCAAAGGTAAGAGAATTTTACAGTATAAACATATTTCTAAAATGACTAATTCTCGTGTTTCTATTAAGTCAGATAATATTGTGAAAAGTTCTCGGATAAAGAATGGCGCAACAAGCAACGAGTAATGAAAAACAATAGTATAAGACAAAAGTGGAGAGTCAAAAAAAAGTCTTGTTACTGATATGATTAGTCAATTTGATAATTCTGTCTGTAATAAATTTACTGATAACGATGTAATAAATACTCTCGAACTGATTTACTTGCTTTAAATTCTGCTCTTAGTCATCTAATGCATGCTAAATCTGATAAGTTCGTTTGGTTACCAAAGGAAAAGGTTCCTCCTTTTAAACAGGAAAAGGTTCCAAAGCAGCATATTTCAAAATCAGTTCCACACCAAACTGTACAAAAATGGATACCTAAACGTACTGTTAAAAAGGGGGTTCCTAAATTAAAGGAACTATCAGATGAAAAGATTAATAACAAACCACATGATTTTGTGAAATCCAAAGTACCCAACTATAAGTGGGTACCTCATGCCTTCTTTCGTCTCATAGGTAAATCATGTGTGGTACCTTGACTCCAGCTGCTCAAAGCATATGACCGGACAGAGAGAAACTCTAACTAACTTTGTTGATAAGTTCTGTGGGATGGTTCGTTTCGGAAATGATCAATTTTGTCCGATCAAAGGACATGGGAGTCTTGAGTATGATAAGATCATGATACAAAAAATCTTGTACGTTGACGGTCTAGGTCACAATCAGTTCAACATTGGACAACTATGCGACAAAGGATTAGAAGTCAATTTTAAAGCGAATCGTTGCAGCATTAGATCTGGAGAAGGGAAAGAGATACTTGCAGGAAATAGAAAAACAAATCTGTACTTGATAGATTTAGCCTCAATAAATCTTAAGAAAGATTTTTGTCCATTATCCAAAGCAACATATAAAGTATCTTGGCTATGGCACCGCCGTCTTTCACACTTGAATTTCGAAGAGTTAACCAACCTTGCAAAAGGTGGGTTTGTCAAAGGGCTTCCAACTCTCAGATTTCAAATAGAGCAGTTGTCTGTAACCTGTGAAAAAGGAAAGATGGTTGGAGGTTCTCACAAGTCAAAAGCTGAACACTCTTCAACGAGAGCATTGGAACTCCTTCATATGGACTTGTGTGGGCTAATGCGAGTACAGAGCATAAACAAAAAGAGATATGTTTTAGTAATAGTTGATGACTACTCCAGATACACATGGGTATTCTTCCAGCGATCCAAGTCTGATGCTACCCAGATCATAATCGACTTCATTCGCAGAATTCAAGTCAAGTTGCAACTTTCAGTTCAAACCATTAGATCAGATAATGGGACAGAAATCAAGAACAAATCACTTGAGACGTTTCTAAATTCTGTGGGAATAACTCATCAATTCTCAGCAGCTCGCACTCCACAACAAAACCGTGTAGTTGAACAAAGAAATCGCACCCTTGTGGAATCTGCAAGAACGATGATGGCATATTCAAACCTTCCGTTATTCCTTTGGGCTGAAGCTGTAGCAACAGCTTGTTTTACGCAGAATAGATCTATAATCAACAAGAGATTCGGAAAGAATCCGTATGAACTAATAAATAAACGAGTCCCTAATGTAAAATTTTTTCATGTCTTTGGATGCAGGTGTTTATCTTAAATGACAAAGACAATTTGGGAATGTTCAGTCAAAAAGCGGATGAATGCATCATCATTGGCTATTCAAAAGAGTCTGTAGCCTTCCGAGTCTACAATAAGAGGACAAAGACTGTTAATGAAAGCGTTAATGTTAAATTCGATGAAGGTCTTTGTAATGGCTTCTAAACATACCAGTTCAAGACCCGATCTGAAACAGCCGACTTCTATGAAGTCATCTGAACAGAGTGCAGGAAATGATTTAAATTACTTGTTTGAGAATTTTTATGAAGACTACTTTGAACAGACCAAACCTAATGTTTTAAATATGGTGTCTGACAGGATTACTGAAGATCCAGTCGAAAGAAACTGGAGAGATTTCAACGACAGACGTACACTTACAAGTTGATAGTGTACAACCTATCCAACCTCCAGTATCTTTTGAAACCCCTTTGCCATCTGAAAATTCAGAAACCCCGATCTCAGTTGATATACCATCAACTTCAGAAGCAAAACCCCGAATTCCCTATCTCGACTTAAACCCCAATCATTACAAACTTCAACCTTAACCACATACCTTTAAATGGACAAGGAATCAACCAACTGAAAACATAATAGGTGATCCTTCAGCTTCAGTTAAAACCAGAAGAGCAACCATGAACGAGTGCTTATTTTAAAATTTTCTGAGTAAAATTGAGCCAAAGAATGTGAAAGAAGCTCTCCTAGATGCTGAATGGATCGTGTCTATGCAAGAAGAGCTAAATCAGTTTGAAAGGTTGAAGGTCTGGAGATTGGTGGAGCGACCAAAAGACAAATCCATCATCGGCACAAAGTGGACCTTCAAGAATAAGAAGGATGAACACGGTGTCATCATTCGAAACAAGGCTCTCCTCGTTGCCAAAGGATATAGTCAGCAAGAGGGAATTGATTACGATGAAACATTCGCTCCAGTTGCTATGATAGAAGCTATTAGGATGTGTTTAGCTTTTGCGGCTCATAAAAACTATATCGTTTATCGAATGGATGCAAAACTGCGTTTTTAAATAGGGAACTGAAAGACGAAGTATATATATATCAGCCCAAAGGGTTTACTAATCCTATGAAGCCTGACCATGTATATACATTGGATAAATCCATGTATGGCCTTAAACAAGCACCTCGTGCTTGGTATGATGCACTTTCAAACTATCTTTTGAAATGTGGATTCAATAAAGGTTCAGTGGATACAACACTATTTATAAAACGTCAGGGTCCAGAAATCATAGTCATTCAAATATATGTAGATGATATAATATTTGGGTCTACAAATCCAGAATTTTGCAAGAAATTTGATTTCTTAATGTCCCAAAAGTTTGAAATGAGCGAGCATGATGTGAGAAATCAATTTTTTCTTGGGTTTACAAGTGAAACAACTGACTGATGGTATTTTCATTAATCAGTCCAAATATATTCAGGATATGTTAAAGAAATTTAAAATGGTAAGTAGTACTCCTATGAAAACTCCCACGGCTCCGGATTCCAAATCAAAACTCAATGAGGACATTTCAGGGAAACCGGTAAACGTAACACATTATCGAGGCATAATTGGGTCATTAATGTATTTAACTGCAAGTAGACCTAATATTATGTTTGCTACATGTGTTTGTGCTAGATATCAGGCACATCCTAAAGAATCACATTTGGCTGCTGCCAAAAGAATTTTAAGATATCTAAAGGGAACACCAAACTTAGGTTTGTGGTATCCCTGGGAATCCTCATTTACATTAACTGCCTTCTCTGATGATGATCACGCAGGTGACAAAATTGATAGAAAAAGCTTATTAGGAGCAGTACAATTCCTAGGTGACAAACCCGTCTGCCGGTCATCCAAGAAACAACATTGTGTTTCACTGTCAACAGCCGAAGCTGAATACATTGTCGGATCGTCGTGCTGTTCCCAAGTGTTATGGATGAAGAGGCAACTCAGAGACTACGGGTTTACACCGCAAAAGATTCCAATTTATTGTGATTCTCAAAGTGCAATAGCCATAGCTTCGAAATTGGTGCAACATTCTAAAACATAACACATTGACATCCGGTATCATTTTATAAAAGATCATGTAGAAAATGGTAATATAGAATTATATTTTGTACCCACTAAAGTGTACCTACAACAGTTTTGGCATACAATCTTAAAGGACATCCTTTAGGTTATCTACTTAAATATAAACCCTCAATTCCTGAAGTGTACCTACAACAGTTTTGGCATACAATCAAGTTTGTCCCAGCTGATGGTAACCATCATTTCAAGGTTACCATTGATCAATGCAAGACATAGATCACACTACGAGGCTCAGACAAAATCTGTTTCTACCACGTCGCATTGATACTGTGTATTTTCCAGAGCTAGCAGATTTCAAAGATTTTGTATCCGATGAAGAACTAGTACATGATTTGATATGCTTAGGATACTCTTAACCACTACCGAAAAGCTCTAAGTTCCATAGAAATGGACTTAATGGAGAATGGTACACGCTTTTTGGAATTGTAAACCGTTTCTTGACGTCTAAGCATACTGGAATAGATAGGTGCAGCATCCATTGTCTTAGAATTTTTCATGGGATTTCTTTTAACTAGCATTATGACTACGCTCAATGTATTCGGGAGGACTTGAAGGAGGCGGTGTTAGCCAAGACGACGAATAGAGCATGAAAGTTTGTCCCTCTCTAAAGATTCATATAAGTATTGATAAAGGGGCACATTAAGGGTCAATGAATAGATTCCTAAACGATCAAATACACAAAGATGCCCTGACTATGTGATGATGAGTATACATGGGGTACAGGATTCGCTTAATGCAAATATAATGCCAATTCCAGAAACATTATTAAAATATGCAGATCAAGAGAGTGAGCACGTGAAGCTATACAGAATAGATCACGCTCCTGTAGAAACCCAGGAACCGGGCTTTCTTAACCAGGGAGCTATAGGTGAGCAGGAACTTCAGCATGGGGCTGACGTTCAGGGCAGCCATGTTCTGATTGAGGGTGTAGAGGTGCAGGCTAGGGGTGGTGAGAGCAGCTCAGATTCTAAACGAACATTGTCAAATATTGCTGAGAGCTGTGAAAGGGAATGATGATGATGCTGATTATGATAAGGATGGTCATGATACAAATGAGGGAGGTGCAGGAATGATAGAAATTTCTTTAGCTCAATGCATTCCAGAGATAAATAATGTTGAGATAACGAGGGAGAGTGTGAGGGAGATTCCTAGCCCAAACAGCCGGGATCAAGCCACATCAGCTGTTAGCTCCCAAATGGGAGTTAGCATTGACTTAGTCAGTTTTTCACTGACGACTGCACCCCCCCCTAGCCACTCATTTTCCTCTGAATAAGAGAATGTTTCAATTTCTCACTGGGATGAAGCACAAAATCTATTCGAAAATCCTTTTGATTTTATGGATATTGAATATAGTACACATCTGCCAGGGTGTACAACTTCATTTCTTCCACATACTATAGAACCCATACACACTAGGAGACTCGAGTCCACTTCATGTGTTGAAGTAAGTGCGGTTGAAATTCGTGTTACTGCCGGAACAACCTTAGTAATGGAAGCATTTGTTGTTCCATCAGTTGAAGAGATTGGAAGTCCAGTCAGAGACACACAGATGTTTTTTTCACAAGTTTGACTGTTGTGACTACTGGAAGTCTTAGTGACCCAGTAGTTAGTCTTTCCCCGTTGGAACCTGTAACTAAGTTGGATGATGCTTTAAAAGTGGCAGTGTCTGGAGTTACAAATCAACTGTCAAGCCAATTCTCTGAAATGATGGATCAAATGGTCAACATTCACAAACTGTTAAAGGGATAGAATGTGGTTGGAGAAGAAGTGAAACAAAAAGATCCAAATCAAGCTACTGAAGAGCTCAGAGAGTTTGTACATGATCAGTTTGACGAGATGCGAGAACGAATGATTAGATTGGAGAGCACGATAATTACAGCGTTAGGAGACATGTCTGAAAGGATATCTGTTGTCGAACAACCATGCAAGGCTCAAGCTTCTGCTTCGAAAAGAAGGCATGATGAGCATGATGAAGACTCCAATGATGCTGCTCATGAAGGGGAGAAGAGGAAGAGGCTTGATGAGCAAGGTGCTGGCCTTTTAATGATAACATATCCAGAGAAAGAGATAGAAGCTCAAGAGAAGGGTGAAGCTGGAAGCTCCAAAGAAAAATCTGTTGATGCTCAAAGCGGGCTGAAATTGATTCCTTATGAGGATGTTCCAGTTCCTTTAAGTATTCAATAAGATATTTACAAGTTTGATGAGTACGATGATTCAGATTATGAACTTCAAGGACAGACACTAATGATTGAGGATGTGGAGAAAGTAGTAGAGATTGATTTGTCTGAAGATGATGATGTAATTGAGTTAACAAATGAAGCTGTGAGAGCAGAAAGAATTGAAGAAGAAGAGGTAATTGAGCCAACTCCACCCATTCTCTGTATCACATCTGTGCAACATCAGTGTAATCATATGCTTCCAGTTCTTGGCCTGTTGCACCCATTCTGGTTATCTATAGCTTCCACTGTTTGCCTTTTCTTGAGATGGGAACAACTTTGACAATTGATTCCTAGGATAGTCTTCTGTCAGCAACATCAAAGAACTTTTTCCTTGCCAAGTTGTCAAAGTGAATCTGGGATCTCGTAGAGGATGCTTGTTTGGACCTGCTCACAGAGACCGGAGCATCATGTTCCTTATCACCTTCCTTCTCAACCGCTGACTCTTTAGCAGCTTCAAGCAATTTTCTCTGCACATCCAAAGAAGGCATTTAAATTTTGCATGCCTCTTTGAATGAAAAGGATCTGGCAGCTTTGGCTGAGGCTTCTTCCTTTCTTAGTCTTTCCAGGGCTTGGAGCTATTCATCTCTGAACTCATAGTATTTGACAATTCGAATACCCATTTCCTTAGCCCTTGCCTTGTCAAACTTTAGCTGCGTTGCTCTTTGGTGGTTAGGGTTAACAACTGCTTTCTTCTTTCCTTTGGATGTTATTGTTTGAACAACTTCAGGAACATCTAACCTCTTCCTCTTCTTCTTCTTCTTCTTCTTCTTCTTCTTGCAGAATCAGTTTCCTCCTTCTGCCTGGCCTGTCCCCAAGAATGAATTCCTCCCCCTTAGTTTGTGCAGGGTTTAGAGATTCAGCCTGAGCAGGCTGAGCAACTTCAGTGTGATGGGAGACATCTGCAGCTGGACCTGTTTGTGATGCACCTGCTGCTTGACCAACAGATGCTGATTTCTCCTTAGAAGGAGAAGAGGTTTTCTCCCCCTTAGACTTAGTCTTTCAGGCAGACAACTTCTCCCCCTTTGAAAGAGATGGCTCAGAACCTTCAACAACTGGTCTGCCTGGAGAAACAAATTCAGCAGGCTTACCAGCAGTTTTGGCAGCAGGCTTGGGCCAACCAGGCTATGCACTAAGAAAGCCAGATTGTCCGTAACCTCTGCAAGCTGGGTAAGGCAGGTCTGAAGAGAGGAGGATTGAGAATCAGCAATTGAGGACAGCTTAGAGAGATTTTCTCTGTCAGAAGCTGTGAACAGCAAACTTTGAAGTTGTGCAAGATGTAACTCAAAAGAGTCTTGCACATCGTCAAGGTTTGCTGACACAAATTTGACAGAGAGACAATTAGAGAGTTTAAGCTGGCCAATGTAGTAGGAAGGGTAGTATTGTAAGTACTAAGGAGAGTGGACAGCTGTTGGAGTATAGCTGTCATGGAGGACACAGAGTCCTGTTGATTTGAAAGGATAGAGGAGAGAGTAGTGGAGATGTTTTGCAGCTGTGCGGTGAGTGCAAGCAGTTGTGAGGACTGGTCAGTTTGAGGAGTGGTTTGAATGGAATTCTTGAACAAATCAAAGAATCCCTGAAGTTGTGCAGACACAGAGTCTGAGATTATTGAGGGTAGGCAAATCATGGAATTTTCCAAAGAGCCAACTTTGTTGGTGAGAAAGAAAAGTTGATCCTTAAAAGGAAGATCATTGGGGGATGGAGGTGTGTGGGTAGACTGTTTGGATTGTGTAGATGGTGAGGAATGAGATGAGGATGAGGCAGGTGTTTAAGGATGGGATGGAGAGGGAAGGGTGACTTTGGACAGAAGTTCCATAGCCTGGGCAAAAGTAATATGGCCCAGCTTGGAAGGGTAAATGGGTCTCTCAGCAGTGACTGTAGCTGCTTCATCAGGAGAGGGGGTAGAAGATTGTGGCCTTTCAGATGCTGCTTCTGTTGTAGCACCTTCATCAAAGCCTGGGGTGATTCCCTCAGCAGCACCGTGGTTTAGAGGTGCCTCATGATGGGGAGATGGAATGTGCATTTCAACATCAACAGCTGTATCATGAGGAACAGAAGTTGTAGGCTGATCTACTGGACTATCTAATCCAGCAGGTTTGGCACCTCGTGTAGACACAGGTTGTGTAGGAGAAGCATGGAGTGGAGACTGTGTGGAATCAGTGTTGAGTGGAGTGAACTCCTGTCTTTCAATACCCTCAGCCTGTTGGGAGGCTGTGATAGTTGATGTGGTGGTGTCCATATGTACAACTGGTTCCTGTTGGATGGAACCAGAGGGTGTAGGCTGACTCAGGGTAGACTCTTGTTGGAGTGAAGCCTGCTCCAAGTGTGCTGAACCTTCTCCCAAATTAGGAGAAGCAGCAGGGGATGCTTCTTTTTCAACCGAACCCTGTTGAGAGGGGTTAGAGGTGCTAGTTTGGTCTGTTGGTTTCTTTTTGGCTAAGGTTTTGCATCTGTAGGATCTGAGAGATGAAGTGGAGGATGGATGTTGTGGATAGGTGATGAGGGGTTCTGTTTGGACTGGTGGTGAGACTGGGTCAGAAACAGGTAGGTTGGCCTGTTACATAGTCTCAGGTGCCACAGAGACACCAGCCACAAAGGCTTCAGGTTCAACAGATTAACCAAGGGGAGAAGCCTGTTTCCCCTCAGCCACAGAGGCTGATGGGGCAGACTTGGACTTAGCTGTTTTTACCTTCTTCTGGACAGGCTCAGCTTCAGTCATTTCTAGGACCCTTTTAAAAAATTTGGTCCTGGATTTGGATTTTCCTCGGGGAGCAGTCACTGGATCCACCCTCACAGCAGAGGGTCCTTCCACCATACCAAGCAACCTCCTCGTTGGTGTAGATAGAGAAGGATCATTTGGGAGTACAGGGGTGTAGAAAACTATATTCCCAATCACTGGGAAAACAGCAGTACGTAACATAGGCTGAGAGTTGTACAAATGCTCACCACAGACATGCTTGAAAATGAGGCTCAGAAACCTTGGATATCGAACAGCAGCTGGACGTGTTTCCTGCTGCACCATGTTCCTCAAATTCATGAATATTCACCGAGCCATGTTCATGGTAGTCCCATCTACGAGCTGTAGGACTATTGGAATCTCATCACGGCTAATTTGGTCAAAAGAACCAACTTTGCTGCTGAAGCAGATCACCACAGAGGCGAATAAGAATTTGTAGGTAGGTGATAGATCCTTTCTGAATAGAGTGGCTCCAATCTTGGGTTCTGCTACACCACAGAAGCGTAACAGATTTCCCATTTAATCATTTTCAGGCTGTGGCTGATCATAAGTTTCAGCCACAGGGAGATGAAGAACTTCCCTGAGAAGACAATAGTGATCTTAATGGTCTGAGTCCCATTGAGAATGGTTCCCCTTATGATTTTGGTTGCTGGATTGTAGGCACAGGTATTCCAAAACTCATATACCATCTCCTGGTACAGGACACCAGGAGTGGCAGTCATGGCGTAATGCAGAGGGTGAACCTTTAGAAACTCCACCATATTTTCATAACCTTTCCCCACATAGTTTTTGGGAATGGTTAGGTTGGCTATGTAGTTTGTGGGTTTTAGTGTTAGCATTGTGGTAACATAAGAGTGTTTCTGAACATCTGTACCAATAAATACTAGAAGGGGGTTGTTTCGGTGAGCCATAGTGAGAATAGTGAGGATATGAGCACAAGACACTGAGTCGAATTTAGGGTTCTTTGGAAGTTATGGTAGCAGTAAGGAAGACGAAGATGTAACAGTAGAGGGGTATTTATCGGATTTGAATGTGAGTGGGTATGAGAGAGAATAGTTTGGGCGGTTGATTTGAAATGTTCTTTAACGGAAAATGGAACGGTTGTCCATGTCAGAACGGTTGTCAGACCACTTGAGCCCTTTGATTAATTTTTAGTCACTAACACACATTAACACACATTATCCGCAGTATTTAAGTTAAATAAAAACAAAAATTAAATAACTTAATTGTGCAGAAAGGTAATTAAAACTGATGGTCAAAGCTGTTGGTCAAACCTGTGATGAGTAGGGTCATCACAAGCTGTTCACTCTTCAAGCTGTGCATTCAACCTGTTCAGCTATGAAAGAATAGGTTGTGTTCAATAGCTGACCAGGTCACAAGACAGTGTCTTGTATGACAGATTGAGAGAGTGAGCAGGTTGGAGGTTTGATCATCAGACCAGGTTTGAAGTGAAAACTGATATTGTCAAACCTGGTATACGCTCAAGGTGTTCAAGTTTTCAGAAATTGGCTAAGTATAGAACATGCATACCCTGCTCTGTGTAAGCTGTTCTGAGAAACTTGAGCAGTGTGAGACATATAATAAATTAGAACATTAATGACACTTAGTCACATTTATTTAACATGCCCAGCTTGCTTACAAGATAATTAAACCTATTTTAATCAAGAGGCTTGGTGAAAATGTCTGCAAGCTGTTCATCTGTGGAAATAAAACTTACCTCCACATTACCTTTCTGGATGTGATCCCGGATGAAGTGATGTCTAACCTCTATATGCTTTGTTATGGAGAGAAACACTGGATTGTTGGAGATAGCTATAGCACTTGTATTATCACACAGAATAGGAGCCTTCCTATATACAAGTCCATAGTCTTCAAGCTGATGCTGCATCCACAGAATCTGCCCACAGTAGCTTCCAGCAGCAATATACTCAGCTTCAGCAGTAGAAGTAGAAACTGAATTCTGCTTCTTGCTACACAAACTTATCCACTTACCACCAAGGAGTTGACACCCATCTGTTGTGTTTTTTCTGTCTAGCCTGTAGCCTGCAAAATTAGAATCTGAATATCCTGTTAGCTCATAAACAGGTGGCAAACATAATATCTGGTCTACTAGCAGTTAAATATAGCAAGCTCCCAATCATGTCTCTTTAAGCTGTTACTGAAACAGCTTTGCCACTGGCATCTGCATCCAACTTTACATTGGTTGCCATTGTAGTTTTGATAGGAGAACTTTGATCAAATTTATTTTCAAGAGATCTAAAGTATACTTTCTTTGATTGATAAAAATTCCATTTGAGGTTTGTTTAACCTGTAATCCTAAGAAGAAAGTAAGTTCTCCCATCATACACATTTCATATTTTGATTTCATGAGTAGTGAAAAATTCTTGCATAACTGCTCATTAGTAGAACCAAATATTATGTCATCCACATAAATTTGACAAGCATAATATCAGACTTCACCTTCTTTATGAACAGTGTGGTATCCACTTCACCTCTATAATAACCATTGCTCATAAGGAAATCAGTTAGAGTGTCATACCAGGCTCTAGGGGCTTGTTTTAGACCATAGAGGGCTTTGTCCAACTTATAGAGAAAACCTGGATGATGCTCAATTTTAAAACCTGGAGGCTGCTTGACATAGACTTCTTCTTGTGGCTTCCCATTCAAAAATGCACTCTTCACATCCATATGAAATACCTTCATGCTCTTATGAGCAGCGCAGGCTAGAAACAAACGGATTGCCTCTAACCTGGCCACAGGAGCAAATGTTTCATCATAGTCAATACCTTTTTCCTGTTTATAGCCTTGAGCAACTAGTCTTGCCTTATTTCTAATAACTTGACCTTGCTCATCCATCTTGTTCCTGAAAACCCATTTGGTGCCAATTATTGTTTTTCCTTTAGGAGCAGGGACCAGCTTCCTTACTTTGTTTCTCTCAAACTGATTGAGCTCTTCTTGCATGGCAGTGATCCAATTGGCATCTTTAAGTGCTTAATCCACTTTCTTAGGCTCCATCAGGGACACAAAGCTAGAAAACATACACAAGTTTCCTAAGTTGTCCCTTCTTGTTCACACACCTTTGCTGAGGTCACCGATTATTTGATCATTTGGGTGACACCTGATCCACTTAGGATCTTGCTTCAATGAGGATTCTCCTGAGTTATTTACATCTTCAACAGGTCCTGTTGAGCATCTCTCAAGATTTTTAGACACACTGATATCTTGATCAGCCTGTTCACTTGTTGAGCATGACTGTCCATTGTTGAACATATCAGTAGAGGATCCATGAAAATCAGCATTGATTGGTTCAGGACATGATGTTGTAATTATTTCAGTACACTTATTCACACAGGGTGTATCAATATAGTCATCATCATGCCCATCATGATTAGCAGGTTCCACTCTAGATGTAGTGGAAGATTTTGAGTCCTTTTCTTCATGAATGGAATGCATAAGATCATCAAAGCTGAACTCTCCTGAAACTGATTCAGGTACAACTTTGGTGGGGGCACTCCTAGACTCTTCAAAGGTGACATTGATAGATTCATCTATCACCATTCTCTTGTTGTTTTATACTCTGTAGGATTTGGAGATAGCAGAATATCCAAAAAACACACCTTCATCAGCTTTGGGTTCAAACTTTGCTAGTTGGTCTCTTTGATTCAAAATGAAGCAGGGACATCCAAACACATGGAAATAGCTAATGTTTGGCCTTCTCCCTTTTATTAACTCATACGGAGTCTTGTTGAACCTTTTCACCACCAAGGATCTATATTGGGTGAAGCAGGCAGTGTTGACAGCTTCAGCCCAGAATGATGAAGGTAAACCTGATGCACACATCATGGTTCTACCAGCTTTAATGAGAGTTCTGTTTCTCCTTTCAGCAACTCCATTTTGTTGAGGAGTTCTTACTGCGGAAAAAATGTGTGAGATCCCTCTTTTTTCACAGAAGTCCTCAAGAGTACTGTTTCTGAATTCACTACCATGATCACTTCTAAGCTGCTTTACTTGAGCAGAGTTCAACATTTCCATCTTTTTTACAAATCCAATGATTTCTCTAGCAGCCTCTCCTTTGCTCTTCAGAAAGATCACCCATGTAAACCTGGAGAACTCATCAACCATTACTAGAGTGTATCTTCTTCCTCCTAGACTTGGGACACTGACTGGTCTAATCAAGTCCATGTGGATTAAGAAGAAAGGAGTATCAATAGAGAAATTTTTCTTAGATTTAAAAGATGATTTTCTCTACTTGCCTTTCTCACATGTTGTGCACAAATTATCCTTAACAAAGGTTAGAGAGGGCAAACCTGTTACCTACTCTTTCTTAGTTTGTTGATATTCTTGAACTTCAGGTGTGATAGCTTTTTGTGCCATAACCAGTTTAGGTCTGCATTGCTTCTTGAGATAAAACAGGTTTCAGTTGTGGGATCAACAGATTTCATGTCGACAACATATACACCTTTCTTCCGTTGTGCACACAGCACAAGTTTGCCTTGGGAATCCAATAGGTAACCCATGTGCTCATCAAATTTAACCTTGTAGCCAACATCACACAGTTGACTTATGCTAATAAGATTATGTTTTAGCCCAGACACATAGGCTACCTTTTTGAATACAGCAGCACCAGCTTGAAGAGTTGCATATCCTTCTGTGGATCCCTGTACATTGTCAACAAATGTGACTTTTGGCCCTTTTTCGGGCCTGAGATCACTCAGCAGGTCCTTACAACCTGTCATATGTCCTGAGCAGCCACTGTCCAAGTATCAAACCTGGGATGGTTGTTTTCCCTGCAGAGTGTCATGGGAATGTATTAGTTATTTTTAGGGGAACTCATCATAGGGATGAGTTCTCCTACTTCATCAACATTTGTTGATGGGCCAGTGATATCCGCACTAATATTCCCTATTTGGATAGTATCAGCTTGGATACTATCCTTATTGACTATGTTACTTCCAACACTGCTTGTTTTTGCAATATTGGAACTAGCAGAGTCAACGGGCCTCATGTCCTTAGTTTTAGGACAGTCCTTGGCCATATGTGTCTTCTTTCCACACTTATAGCATTTTCTATTATTAGCCTTTTTGGAAGAAGAAGTTCCAGAAACATATTCTGAATTATTTTTGTTGATCCTGTCAGCAGGTTTAGCAAACTTATTATTATTTTTGGATGAATCAACAGTTTGGGTGGAAGGCACAATGCCAACAACTTTGCCTGTATCTTCTTTCCTCTTTTTGGGAGGACAGATATCAAACACAAGAAGTTTTATTGCCCTTAGACCTTCCACAGGTTTAGGAAACTTATTCCCAAATTTCTCAGGTTGAGCAATGGCTTTGCCTTTGCCCTTAATGAGATGTGATTGATGTTGCCTATCAACATGATCACTGCTTTTGGTTTTGAAAGACTTACCTTCATTTATAACCAATTTTCCACTATGATTTAAAAACTTATTTGAAACCACAGCAGATTTGCTTTCAACATGAGACTTACCCCTGTTGAAAGCAGGCTACTTATCTAATGAAAACTTTTTCTCAAAATGGTCAGCATCAAAAGGATTGACAGATCTCTTACCATCCGCTTTAGACCCAGAGCCTGTTTTGTCAACAAGTTTAGAGTCCACAACTGCAATTTGAGCTTTTTTTCCTTTCTTTTGCTTGTATGAACTAGCAGAGCACTTAGTAGGCTGATTTGATGGAGAACACATTCCATCATCAGCTTTTGGAGCTTTTTCACACAAGCTGTTAGTATTTTGAGGCCTGACAAACCTGTTTGTTGAGACTAGCTCACCATTTACTTTCTGGATGAAAGTGCTGGGAAGCTAACCAAGAGTGGATAAGTCATTTTTCAGATTATTTATCTCAACAATGATTGCTGCTTTGTCAAGATCCCTTACCAAGATAGGCATAGAATTTTTGCAGGGATCTGTTGACTGATGCATTGGCTGACTTTTTGTGCAGATTGGCACCAAGAGTCAACAATCTTTTGAAGCTTTGCATGTTTTATGTCTGTTTCTCTCATTTCTTCTAGTAAAATGGAAATGATGTGTTTTAATTCATCAAGCTCAGCTTCCAACTTATGAAAATTATCCAGTTTACTGGTTTTTATGTCAAAATCAGTTTTAAGCTTAGAGATTTCAGACAGTAAAACATTGTGCTTCTGAACTGCAGCTTTTAAATTAACAAGAATACATTCAAACATTTTTACTTTTTCATCAGAACTGTAAGCCATAAAATATTGTAGCTTGTACATCATTGTGGGATTCCGGTTCTCTAACATGCAAAAGGCTTCAGCTTCAGCCAAGTCTTGTTTGAAGTTGGTAGTTGATGGGACATCAGTGTTGGCGATCAGACAGTTGTTGTCTTCTTCATCAGAAGATGAATTAGATTCCTCCCAATCACATGTCTCAGCCATGAGTCCCTTTTGCTTGTTGGAAGCCACTGAGTTTTCCAACTTTTTCAGCTTAGCCATGGCCATAAGGTACTTAACCTTGTAGCCATCGTCCCTGTTTGTCTTGAATGGTTTGGAAGACTGTCCAACAGCTTTGGACACACAGTCAGCAGCTATATGGCCACTTTTGCCACCCTTAAAGCACTCAGCCTTAGTTTTATCAAATGCCTTCTTTTTGATGACATTTGAGTTCCCCTGCAGCATTCTTCCAACAAACCTTTTCTTGTTGAACTTTTTGACAAGCATTGCAATCATTTGCACATCATCAACTTCATCAAGATCTTCACCGTCTTCCTCTTCAGACATCTCTTTCCTTTCATCATCAGCCTGTTGATCAGGTTGTGTGAACACATCACACACCTGACCAACAGGTTGTTTCACGCTGGCTACTAAGGCAGCACCTCTCTTATACATTTCAAAGGCATTTCTTTTCTGTTTCCTTGACTGCTCATCATTCAGTAAGGATCCATACAAATTTTCAAGATCCATACCTTAGATGGTGCCTGAATTTCTTAAGATGGTAGAAAAATAGTTCCATTCTTCAGGCAGAATGTCCAAGAACTTGTTCACCAGAGTCAAGCTATCCTTTGTGATCCCAACAGCTTTGAGAGCATTGACAAGAGCAGTAAACCTGGTATAGGTTTTTGTGAGAGACTCCTTTGGATTTGCAAAGAAGAGTTCATACTCTCTAACAAGGTTGTTAATCCTGTTATCCAGGGTGATAGTGGGACCATCATAGACGGTACACAAAGTATCCCACATCTCCCTTGCAGTCTTCATTTTCTCAACCTGTTTGAACACATCATCAGGAAGAGAAATGACCATGTTATTCCTGGGTTTTGCATCAAGAGCAACCAGCCTTTTGTCTTCATCAGACCATTGAGCTCTGGCCTTCACAAAGGTTCTGATCTCAGGGGCAGCTCCTTCAATAGTAGGAGTGATGGTAGTAACAGAAGTTGGCACATAGGGACCTTCCATTACTATCTTTGCCAGTTGTACATCCAGATTCTCTAAGTAGAGCATCATTCTGCACTTCCAACCAGAGAAGTTTTGATGATTGAACTTGGGAGGTTTGGTCATAGAATCATTATCATAGTAAGAGGAGGAACTGGCAGCACTGTTGTCCATGGGAAAGTAGGGAGAATGATAGATCTAGAGTTAACACACACTCTATCTGCTCTGATACCAGTTCTAGGTCCCAAAAGGTTTCCGTAGTGAATTTTTCTAAGCTGTAGAGGGGGGGGGGGTGAGTACAGCAATTTAAAACTCAACCCTCTTTTCTCAATGTTTGTGTATATTATTAACAAGTGTTAATTACAAAAAAGCTTGACTGCAGAAAGGTTTAAGCTGAGATGACAGATAAAACAGATGTTCAACTAATCTAAGACACACTCAGACTAGGTACAATGACTACACTCACTTAGATGCACTCACTGATTTTACAAGACACAGATGGACAGCTTAAACAAGAACAGCTTAGACACACTCTACTGTTTTCTTCAAGCAGACTTGCATGCATGGAATAACACACTTCAATGCACGATCTGCTTTCTCGCTCTTGGTGTATATCTCATGATCCTTGAAGCTTCCTTTTATACTCTCACTGAGAATCTTAGTGAAGCTTCGTCATTGGACGATGAGATAGTGTGATATCTTTCCAAAAAGACAAAACAAATTTTTTGCACATTCTGATAAAGCAGACTTGTCTTCATGTGGCAGAATCTCTGTCTTTTTCTTATTGTCTCTGTTGCATAAGCCTTTAACCAAAAGAGGAATGTCAACTTTGCATCTTTCTTCTTTTATAAAGGCTTTTTTGATATAAGAAATGGTCTGTCACCCATTTCAAATATCCCTTTGTCTTCATGTAAGAGAACAGAGTAGGCAGGCTTTGAAGTTTCTATTTTTCACTTTGTCTTCGACTTTGTAAACTGATCTTGTAGCGAAAAACAATACATGAGGACTTGGAAACATATTCCATAAAGTGTTTAGCCTGTTGACAAAGAACGGGTTATGTTCACAAAGAACAGAACACTTATAGTCTGTCAAAGCAGCTCAATAGAACAAAGCAGTGTCGACAGTTTATGTCCAGCCTGTTCAGCAGAGAGAATAGCTTGGGCAATCTCCCTTTGTTGCAACGAATGCAACAGCATAAACAGCTTTGGCTGATATTGCAAATCACTTTTTAGGTTTCAATAAGGCATTAACAGGCCTTAAATTTTACATTCAAGTGCATCAAACAGGTTTGAATAAGAATCTACCCCTAAGATGTAGAGCAGGTTCGATTGAGGCCTTTTTGTGCCTAACAGTATACACTGTTACGTTCGTTCTAACTTGGCATATCGTCAAAGCTGTCCATAACTGTTGGACAGGTTTGACATAAACTGTTTAACCTGTTCATATCTGTTGAACAATTTTGACCCAAGTAAAGTGTTCTATTCTTTGTGAACAGGTTTTACACTCTATGGAATTTATATCCATGTCATCATGCAAAGTCTTGGATGTAAAGTTCAGTTTTAAAATCAAGACAAAAGTGGAAAGTTAGAAGCTTCCAGTTCTGCCAAAGCTGCTCTGATGCATGAAGACAAAGAGGATATTTGAAATGGGTGACAGACCATTTCTTATATCAAATTAGCAATACATGAAGAGGAAAGAATTAAAGTTGACATTCCTCTTTAACGTGAAGCGGTATGTAACAAAGACAAAAAGGAGAAGACAAAGATTCTGCTACATAAGGACAAATTCAATTTTGTCAAACGTGCAGAAAAGTATTCTTGTCTTTTTGTAAAGGCACTCCACTATCTCTACAACCAATGAGGAAGTTTCACTGAGATTCACTGAGTGAGTATATAAAGAAGCTTCTAAGGAATTTGAGATAACTAAGAAAGACATCCACAAGCTCCAAACGTGCTAAAAGAATTGTGTCTTCATGCATGCAAGTTCTGGTTTTCAACTAAGAATAGAATAGTAAGAGTGTGTCTAAATTGTTTAACTTCAAAGCTGTTTGTCTGTGTCTCGTAAAACAGTGAGTGCATCTTAGTGAGTGAACTCATCGTAACTAGTCTAAGTGAGTCTTAGATTAGTTGTTAATCTCTTGTTTTTGTCATCTTTGTTTAGATTATCCCATAGTACAAACCTGTTTGTAATTAACACTTGTTAATATGTACGTACAAACTTTCAGAAAAAGTGTGAGAAAAAGATTTAGTTGTATTCACCCCCCTCTACAGCCTATAGTAACATACTTGGGAAACCTTTTGGGATCTACAACTAGTATCAGAGCAGTTTAGAGTGTGTGTTAACTCTAGATCTCTCTCATCATCTCATTTCACACCATGGACAATAGTGTTGCAAACTCCTTTTCTTATAATGACAATGGATTAATGGCAAACCCCCCCAAAGTTCAATCATCAGAACTTCTTTGGTTGGAAGTGTAGAATGATGCTCTACTTAGAGAATTTGGATGTAAAACTACCAGAGATAATGATGGAAGGTCTATATGTGCCTACATCTGTCACTACTATCACTGTTGTTGCTGAAGATGCTGTTCCTGAAGTGAGGACA
The DNA here is from genome assembly GCA_020465985.1 of Centrapalus pauciflorus. NCBI lineage: Eukaryota > Viridiplantae > Streptophyta > Magnoliopsida > Asterales > Asteraceae > Centrapalus > Centrapalus pauciflorus. The sequence continues at coordinate 491,989 of JAANYP010006260.1, read as the reverse complement.
ATTGAGAAAGCAAAAGCTCGGTGGACTGATGAAGATAAAAGACTAGTGGACCTTGATGCAAAAGCCAGGAACAACCTATTCATCTCACTACATGATGATGTGTTCAAACAGGTTGAGAAGATCAAAACTGCCAAAGAACGGTGGGATACTTTGTATACTGTCTATGATGGCCCCACTATCACATTGGATAACAGGATCAATAATCTTGTTCGACAATTTGAACTGTTCTTCGCAAAACCCAAGGAGAGTCTCACTAAAACCTACACCATGTTCACTGCCTTAATAAATGATCTCAAAGTTGTTTACATCACTAAGGTCAGCTTAACCCTGGTGAACAAGTTCCTGGATATTTGCCTGAACAATGGAACTATTTCTCTACTAACCTCAGAAATTCAGACACTATCAAAGGCATGATCTAGTTTCTCTCTATGGATCCCTGCTGAATGATGAACAATCAAGGCAAGAAAGGAGAAATGCCTTGGATGTATCTAAGAGAGGTGCAGCCTTAGTGGCCAGTGTGAGACAACCTGTAAATCAGATGAGTGATGTGTTCACCCAAGCTGATCAACAGGCTGATGATGAATTGGAAGTAATGCCAAAAGAAGATGATGACTGTGAAGATCTTACTGAACTTGATGATGAGAAAATGATTGATATGCTTGTCAAAAAATTCAATAAAAAAAAGATTTGGAGGTAAAATGCTATAGAGGAAATCTGGTGCTGTAAAAAAGAAAACATTATCCAAGGCTGAGTTTTTTAAATGTGGCAAGACTGGTCATTTAGCTGCTGACTGTTTGTCTAAAGCTGTCGGCTCATGTTTTAAACCTTACAAGACAAACAAATACGATGGCTACAGGGTTAAGTACCTTATGGCCATGGCCAAGTTCAAAAATTTAGAAGACTAAGTGGCTTCTAATAAACAAAAGGGACTAATGGCTGATACCTGTGATTGGGAAGACTCTGACTCATCATCTGATGAGGAAGACAATAATTGTCTGGTAGCCAACACTGATGCTCCCTCAACAAGTAATTTCAAACAACATCTAGCAGAAGCTGAAGCTCTCAGCTACTTGGAGAACTGGAATCCCACAATGATGTATAAGGTAAAAAAACTTTAAAGATTACAGTTCTGAAGAAAAAGTAAAAATGTTTGATTACTTGCTTGTGGATTTGAAAGCTGCTATTGAGAAGTACTATCAATGTATCAATGTGCAAATCCCTGCTCAAATCAAAGCTTATCTTGGAGGAGATCTTGATACAGAAACTTCAATTGTTGAAATCAAAAATCTGTAAACAGATTTGTCCTCTCTTGGTGAGCTTCAAAATACACTCATTCAAAATGTAATTGGAAAGTTAATTTCATCAAACAGGTTTGTCAGGCCTCAAAATACTGACAGTTTATGTGAAAAAGCTGAAAAGGCTGGTGATGGAATGTGTTCTCCATCAAATCATCCTACTAAGTGTCAAGATAGTTCGCATAAACAACAGAATGGGAAACAACTTAAATCCACAACAGTGGATGTTAATCCTGTTAATAAAACAGGTTCTGAGGCCAAAGCTGATGGTAAAAGACATGTTCCACCATTCAATGTTGAATTCTTTGAGAAGAAACTCTCAAAAGGAAAGCATCCTACATTCAACAGGGGTAAATCTCATGTTGGAAGTAAATCTACTGTGATTTCAAATAAGTTTTGTAATCATAGTGGAAAATTGGTTATAAATGAATGAAAACCTTTTGTTGAAACAAAGAGCGATGATCACACCACTTCAAGTAGGCAAAAATCATCACACCTTAGTAAAGGCAAAGACAAAGCCATTGCACAACCTGAGATAGAGAGAGAGAGAGCTGAAAATATGTTTTTCAAACCTGAGGAGGGTCAGAAAATAGTTAAATTGCCTATATTTGATTTATGTCCTCCCAAAAAGAGGAAAGAAGATACAGGCAAAGCTGTTGCTGTTGAACCCTCAACTAAAACTGTTGATCTGTCTAAAACAAATGAAATATTTGCAAAACCTATTGACAAGCCCAACAAAGATAAACCAAAGTGTGTTTCTGGGAGTTCTTCTTTCAAAAAGTCCAAAAAGAGAAAAATGTTATAAATGTGGAAAGAAAACTAATATGGCAAAGAACTGTCCTGAAATTGAGGACATAAGGCCTGCTGACACTGTTAGCTCCAACATTGTGAAATCAAGCAGTGTTGGAAGCAACCTTGTCATTGAGGAGAGTATCTCAGCAGATACGATCCAAATTGGAAATATTAGTGTTGAACTAAGTGGTCCGTCAACAAATGTTGATGTGGAAGTGTCAAGATCAATTCACCTAAGACTAACTGGTTTGAATGAATCAGAGTTAAACCAATAATCTTATTTGAATCAAAGTCCAATTGAGAAATTTGCAGAGTAACACTCAATTGTTTTAAGAAAAACTTTCAGAACAATAAGAACAGAACAATTTCAATTAGTAAACACAATTTATATCAAAACCTTTGTATAACCAATCTCTGATTACAATCACCTCTAATCTGTTTGATTAGACGATGAACACAAGTTGTTCTTAGGGTTTTACAACCTTAGAGGCTTTGGAAACTTAATCAGAATACAGATTACAATATGAATTTCTTAAGCATCGAATTGCACAAGAAAGACCTAGTCAATCTGTATTTCTAACCTTCTGATTTGTTTCCTTGACAATCTGCGATTTCTTTTAAGTGGATATCTTTGGAAGATCTTCAAATCTTGAAATCTTTATCACTTCCTGATTTGTATCACTTTCTGTTTTCCAACTTCTTGAACATCTTGAACATTAACTCTGTCAGCTTGAACTTTTGAACTAGCAGCTTGAACTTTGTAATTACACAGAATTACTACTAACAGTCGGAGAAATCCTAACTAACAGCTTGACATACTTCGATTATTCTCCAACAATCTCCCCCTAACTTAAATTGTTAACTAAGACTTTAAGTTTCTTTACAAATATGGAAATATATACAATGTAAAACTGTAATACACAAACTAAGGCATCCAAAAACTTACATATTACAATTGTGCAAGCTTCTGCCTTATAGCTTTTATGAAGTATCATTTAAGTTCTTCTTTATCACAAACTATCTCCATTGTACTCATTTGATGTAGCCATTCTCTTGGTAAATCAAGAAATTCTAAACTATAGAATCTGTTGGATCTATCTGCAAGTTTGAGTCTATATGTCATGGATTTTTCATATAGATCAATCTGTACAATATTTATTTCGTTGGCAACTTCTATACTTGAAGATTCTGGATCAATGATGCTTTGAAAATCTTTTATGTTATTCTAAACCCATACTATTAGTGATCTAGAGTAGCTGGCCTTCCAAATATTGTGCAATGGGTCAGCTGTGCTCTAGTCATCTTTTGAACTATTTGGACCAGGTTCTTATACTCCTCTTCTGGACCAGCTTCTCTTTTAACTACAAAATGATATACCAGATCAATGTTGTCCATTGATTTCGCATACTAGTAAGTAATTGGAGGTTTGGAGAAGTCATATATATCAAGGGCTTTCACTATCTCCATTGCCTTTTGTAATCGTTGATCAATCATAACTCTTTTCACTAGATCAAACTATTCTTGAGGAATAACTTCTGGATGGGGCATAGCAACAGTTTTAGAGGGTTCATTTGTTTGAGCCACATCATGAGGAGATTTTTGGACTTGTTTAGGAGCTTGTTCATAAGCCTTTTCTTTTGCCAGTCCTTTATCATACAGAGCCTGAAGTTTCTATGTGGACCATGATTGTGCAATGGCTCTTGGAATGCCAGGACTTGCAGAATCGCTTATTAAAAATGTTCTATGTTCTGCCTTTGAAGGCACTGTTGGCCTCTTCGTCTTCTTTTGTCTTTCTTTGACCACAAATCCACGTAAAATAGTCTCTAAGGGTTTCATCATCACCCATAGAGGCTTGAGCTTGTTGAACAAGGATTTGGTCTTGTTCTACAGCTAATTTTCTGGTCAGTTAAGCATCAGCAGCAACTTGAGCTTCTTTTGAAACAAACTGATCTTTGGTGTTTCAATTAGAATACCTTTTTCTTTGTCTGTGTTAGTGCACCCTGTGTGACGATAGTAGTCTAAGTATAGACATATTTTGTAATAGTCAACTTGCCTATTATTATACATTAACAAGTATTTGATATATGTTTGATTATATATTTTTGATATTAATTGTATGTATGTTTGAACTTGGTGTAATGTATTACAATAAGTTCAAACATTAGTTTTGTAAGGTCTACACACTACGGATCTATCTAGACGCGAGACCGTCAACGAGAGCGGAATCCTTGTTAACGGGTTGACGGAAACAACTCTCACACGGAACACGGAGACTATCAACAAGCTGTACGGACGAACACGAACGCACCTACTAGATGATTCTCTCCGAAAGAACAATCACAAAGTTGATAAACTCGAAATTGCCTTTTGCTAATACCTCACACGAAATCTGCAAAAGTCTGCTAATCATACGAGTCTATCCCTAATTATAGAAGACCATTCGAGTTTGCCATGGGCCAAACTCGAATCAGGCCCAAGGCCCTTTCGAGTTTGTCCCTTTGACATTCTCGAATTTGCCTTATGACTCAAATTCGAATCTATCCTAGATTCGAATCCCAATAACTTAGTGAATTCGAATTTAACCTAAATTCGACTTTCACATACTTAACCTATATTTGAAACTTATGTTTTTAACTTACGTTTGATTTTATCTTTGATCTTTATGTTGGAACTTCCTGTAATTCACTACATCAAGTTCAACCATACAATCAATAACTATCAAACATGTATAAACACTTGTATCAAATACTCATTAATATTCAATGCTTTGCAGTATTACTTAAACCAAAATGATGATCCACTTAGACTGCTATCGTCACACAGTACCAACAGAGTCCCCCTTGACGATAGCTTCTAACAATTTACACATTTGATTAAGTACTTTGTTTATTTATTTAAATCGCTGCCAGCATACAAACCTTTCTCGATACGCACTTTAACTACATTTTCATACTTCCTAGCCTCACTATCCATATGAGTGTTGCGTGAGATTCTATGAGCATGAAGCACTTGAAGGTCATCTTTAGAAAGATTTACAAGGTGAAGGGGATCGTAGACTCTAAGAATCACTTTTTCTTCAAAATCCTCCATCACAGCTTTTCCCGTCTCACTTTCCACATACCACCAGTTTAGGTTTTTCATGACGTCCTGTGGCATTGGCTTGAGTGGAACCTTTCTCAGACATCTAACTGGTCTGTATTGTATTTTCATCCATGGACGCCCAGTCAGAGGATCAATTCGAGAATGGTCCATTACTCGTTTACCTACCCTCGGATTGAGTCGTTCGAACTTCCTCGACCTTCCTTCTTTTCTTATGATCTTTGCAATTATTTCAGCGTAAGGGTCGTTGCCGATGTTGATTAACTCCTTCCATGCTAACGCCTTTATTTCGATCTTTGGCAAGGAGTTGAACACTTCAGAGTTCTTCTAAGATAGTGGAGACCATCCTTTCTTTTAATGATGAATAGCTGCAATTCCCGATAAAAGAACCAGCTCAATATACTTCCTGAAAGTTCTCCAGTACCCGGCACACGTATCTTCCATTTTAGCTCCAACTCTCCTTTCTCTGCCCTAAACCATAGTTTTCTTTTCTCTTCATTGGTAAGTTCTCTGGAAGGTTCTTCACTTGCTGATTCAACATTTAAAGCAGCGTGTACCACTTCTATGTCAATCATCTAATCTCCTTCCGTTATGTAAGTATCTGTGATGGGGTTTTGCTGAACAATGATCTCATTTGCTTCATCATCTTCATCAGCACAAACTTCATCATCAGATTTCCAATCTGTTACATCTTCGGGCACAAATTCTCCTTCTTCTAACTCCTCCATTTCATCCTCAAATTCAAAGCCAAGGTCCATAGGGTCGTCATCGAGATCCATTAGAGCTTCGATCATTTCGTGTATCTCGACTCTGTGGCTTTTGATGAACTGGCCTCTCCTTCTACAGCTCCCGATTGACTTGGCTCCCCCTGAGTCTCAGCATTTTGAGCAGCAGTAAAATCTACTGGCTCACTATGTCTTTGCGTGCTGGGATCATTGCCACCATTATCTCCATCATTATTTTCATCCATGGGCAGCTCTACTTGATCACGGCAGCTTGTCTCCCCCTGAGCCTTTAGATTTTGCATTAATTGCTCAATCAGGGAGCGCATCGATCGTATTTCAGCCGATTGATCAGTAATAAAGGTTTTCAACTCCAAGTTTTCTTCCTGAATTTTGCCCACAACTTTCTTCGGCTCGGCATTCTCGATATCTATGTTGGCATTATGCTTCTGAATTTCGGCGAGAGCCGTTGTCAGACCAAATATTTGAATTTGTTGAAAGTCTACTCTGCTCTTCAGCTCAGAAAATCTTTGATTCTCCATGAAGGTGGGTGAGGTTGATGGAATGGATTGTATTGGGGTTGGAATGATTGGTGATGAAATGTACGGTGCAACAGGTGGTGGTGATGGTGGAATGGTAGATTGAGTGGGTGAAGGTGGAGGTTGAGATATTTCTGGCTGTGCAGCAGAAGCTGAGGTAGCTCCCTGCATGAATCGATGGCGTTTTGCCCTTTGCCTTGTTACCAACGGGGCAACATCTTCCGCCTCAAAATCAGAGTCATCAGACTCCCTTGACTCTCTCCTCCTTGTAGCTTCTTCATTGATTACCATTAATCTCGATCCATAAGTCCGTATGTGAATGGACGGATCTTCTAGTTCTTTCTCCACTTCTATTTCCTCCATATCTTCAGACTCAGAAGATAAGTCGGCTTCTCCTTCTTGCACGGATTGATACTCATCAATTTGCCTAAGAACATCATCTTCTCCTTCTGAAGGATCTAACAATTCTCCAACTAACTCTGCTGTAATTTCTTCATTGGCATTTGGACCAGCTTCCCAAATCTCATGCAGTGTTTGACATAACTGATCAGATGTCGGAATAGATACTGCTGGTGTACATGAAGGTCCAGCCTCTTGTGGCTCTTGAACTTGACTAGTGGAAGGCCTATCTGCCTGTACTTGACTCGCTGACGGCCTTTGGCGTCTCCTCTGTTGTTGAACCTTTTGGGGTTGTTGCTGCTGTTGCTGTGGCTGTCTCTGCGGAACTTCCACTGCCCCTGCCCAGTTGGCATCTTGAGGGGCCACAAAATTCGGATTGATTATAGCACCAAATAAAGGTGTCTCTATCGGGACAGCTAACTTTCCTCGGTGAGAGGAGCAATCGGCAAAAATTCTCTTATCTATTACTGCAACGCTCTGAATCTCGTTCAGCTGCGGCAGATTTGGCAAAAAGTGTCGGATGAGCATCATTACAAAACGAGGATAAAGCAGAAATCTTTGCTGCTCCGTAGCCGTCATCTGATGAACGAACTCTAAGAAGAACATTTATGAAAAGCTAAACTTCTGATTATAGACCAATGCGATTATCCCTGATTGGATTTTCGATACGATATAATCAAATCACGCTTTCTTCGCCGCGAAGCATACCATGAAAACGTGGGCCAGATATCGCCATTGCCCAATGAGCCCACTCTTCATATAGGATGCCTTAGTAACATCCAAACTATATCCCATCCTTACAAAGGCAGCCTGCCTAATACTCAATGGGAAATCTATAGGCCCATTCTCTTGCTCCTGAGTTCCCAGCTGCAGAACTTGGCGTAGTATATCAGCAGAAAATACCAACGGCTGTCCAGCTATCCTTGTCCTTAGAACTGTTGGGGTGACAGTACAATCGACTTGCAAATGTTCATAAAATTTTCGCACGTACGGAATGACAATCTGGATATTATGTGACAGTGCATACGCTATTCTGGACTCAACTAAGAAATCCACCATCTGGCGGAACGCCTGCGCTTCAGGGATCGCATGGTCAGGGGAAATGACCATATTATGCTTCGGAACAAAAACTCTATCCGCCGTGTCTGCACAATATATCAATTAAAATATTAGAATTATTAAAAATGAATAAACTTGTTTAAATTCAAATTTGTTTTATTTTGAACTTGTGTAAGTACAAAATCCAACACATATGAATTTCTACAAGTTTAATTAAAACTTAAATTGAATAATTCAAATAAAATGACAAACTCGAACAAACAGATTCGAATTAACACTTTTTCGAGTTTGATGACACATTCGAGGGTAGTGACCATTCGACTTTACTGAACAAACTCGAATCAGGCCACGAACAGACTCAAAAGAGTCGGCCACCAACCTCACAAAAATACATGATTTTAACCATGTTAGACTCAGAGAATCACATCTTTTAGTCCTACTAGGTTCTAATCAATGATATTCAAAGTTAATTTGACTTTTTACCGGTTAAAAGTTTGTAATTTTGAAAAACCAACTTTCTACCAATAAAACTTCAAAAACTAATGATTTTGGCTTAAATGGAGTATAATACTACTTAAATCTTGTACAAATCACTTGATTATACCTAGATCTATGAGTAGGATTGAACCCACATGGACAGAAACTCGAGAAATAGTTGATTTCTTGAAAACGGCAAACTCGAATGTTAGATTCGAAATCGCTTCAATAAATTCGAGAGTATAGATTCGAGAACAGTTGGAATAATGACTCTCACTGTTGACCTATTTATACCACCAACCTTCGAGTCTAATGCCTCTTTCGAATCTGCTGACAGATTCTAGCTCAGCCAAATTCGATTTTAGGTTAAACTCGAATTGACCCCTGACACTTTGAAAATTTCGAAAATTTTGAAATAAATTCAACTTTTTCAACCTTTTTCAACCATATTGTGTAACGGAATAAACTATACCAAATCTTTTACCCTAAGCACAAGATTTTCACACAATGTTTATTTTATTCAACTATGAATGCACCCTCAGTAATTTTTAACCTTTTTCCTAAGTAAAATAAAAATAAAAAATAAAAAATAAGAAAATAAAAATAAAAATAAAAATAAAAATAAAAGAAAAGTAAAAATAAGTAAAAACAAACATTTTTAAACTTTTGAACAAAAATTTAACTTAAACTTAAACTACATTTATTTAAAATTTACAACCTATGCTAAACACTTAACAAATTATTTTTGATGAGCATAGTCCAAGAAAGGTACAATCAGATAGCGGTGTCAGATACTCTCTTTCAGTAATTAAACTTTCACACTCAGGAATTTTTGATTCCTTTGATTGTTAGGCGTGACATACCCGTTTAGCCGATTGTTGGTATTTACCCCTTTAAACATGGTACACTTCGGAATATCCCTTGGCATTTTTATTTATCATGAAATTATCTTACGTGACTCAGACATAGACATACTTTTATGATCAAGGCATACAGACAATGATTCTAACTTTTTGGTATTTGCAAACTTTCTTTAAAAGACAAACATCGGACACAGGTCTGTATTTTCATACAACAAAGTGTCTTAGTTTGACTTAAGGTTTATTTTTAAAGCTAGCAAGACAGCGGTGACAGGTCTGTACCGACGTACAACAAAGCGACTTATCTTGCTAACGCGAATCAAAACAGAGGCAACATGTCTGTACTTACGTACAACAGAGTTACGTGTTTTTGACTCACAATTCCTTATGATTTTTCTATTCTTTCCATTTTAAGATGTATTTGATGTTGCGATACATCCCCAGAAAGTTTGCATACCTCATTTAGACTCAAAGTTTGTATGTCTCGTACATAAAAATTAAGACCGAATGGTCATACATCTAAGTTAGTGACACATTTGTCTTTTTTCATGAATATTTTATTAGCCTTGAGACTCCCAATATGTATTATGCCAACCAACACATCAAACTAAAATAAAGTATAACACTTAGAATTTTAGGTGCATTATGTGTGAAAGCCTAAACACTTAGAGTTTGGAGCGACTGTGCTAATTTTCGTCACTTTGAATCTATGAATCTAAGACTTAACTCTTTTTCTGATATTCTCTTTTTTTGAATTTTTTTTTTATGGTTTTCCCTCTTTTTTTCTTTTGTTTTTCATAAGAAATAGCAATAAAAGAATATAACCTATTTAACTTACTAAAAATAGAAACTACCCTAATTTTAGCAAACTTACTATAAAAAGAAAGAAAGACTACAACTATAAAAGAAAATAAAACTTCTACTAAGGTCAATTTACTCTGGGTTGCGCATTCCATTTAGTTGAATCAAATATTCAAACCGTGACTTATCAAAGGCTTTGGTAAATAAATCAGCATTATTATCGACCGTTGCAACTTTTACCAATTTGATTAAGTTCTTTTCAGTACAATCACGAATAAAATGATGCCTTATGTCTATGTGCTTTGTTTTATTGTGTTTAACTGGATTATTTGTTATAGCAATTGTAGATTGGTTATCTATCCTAATGGGAGTTTGAGTGTAAGCCAAAACGTAATCCCGCAATTGTTGTTGTATCCACAGAACCTGTGAGCAGCAACTACCAGCAGCAACATACTCGGCCTCGCACGTTGACACGGCTACCGACGTCTGTTTCTTGCATTGCCAGGAAACCAGTCTCCATCCTAGGAATTGACAACCTCTAGTTGTTGATTTGCGCGTCAAGCTGCATCCTCCGTAGTCAGAATCCGTGAACGCCTCCAACTCCAGATCTCCCTCCGCGTGATACCAAAGTCCCAGCTTCGGTTTCGACTTGAGGTATCGTAGAATCCGCTTCACAGCTTTCATGTGCATTCCTTCGGATTAGCTTGAAACCTAGCACAAATACACACAACAAACATGATGTCAGGTCTTGAAGCAGTTAAATACATAAGTGATCCAATCATGGCCCGATATAACGTCGGATCCACATCGGTATCACTTTCAGTATCCGGTCCGAGATTGTGATTCACTTGAATCGGCGTGCTGAAATGGGCTATCAATTTCGTCCCTTCCATCCCGAAGCGCTCTAATATGTCATAGACATACTTCGTCTGATGGATAAACATTCCTTCCTTCTTCTGGTCAACTTGCAACCCCAAAAAGAAATTCAACTCACCCATTGCACTCATCTCGAATTTCGACTTCATCACCTTCTCAAAATCCTTGCACATTTGCTCGTCTGATTATCCAAAGATGATATCATCGACGTACACTTGTACCAAGATGAAGTGTTCTCCCTTTCGCTTAACGAACGGCGTACTATCTATCCTACCCCTTTCAAACCCGTTCTCTAACAGATGGTTGGTTAAAGTCTCGTACCATGCCCTTGGTGCTTGATGCAATCCATACAGAGCCTTATCTAATCGATATACTCTGTCTGGATATTTTGGATCTGTAAACCCGGGCGGCTGTTCTACATACACCAGTTCCTTCACATTCCCATAGAGGAAAGCACTCTTAACGTCTAGCTGATATACCTTAAAGCCCTTGAAGGAAGCAAAAGCCAGAAACAAACGAATTGCTTCTAGTCTAGCTACTGGCGCAAACACCTCATTGTAATCGATTCCCTCCTCTTGGTTGAAACCCTTTACGACTAACCTAGTTTTGTTGCGAGTGACTATACCTCGATCGTCTCTTTGGCACTTAAAAACCCATTTGGTTCCTATTGCTATTTCTCCTCGAGGTAATGGAACTAACTCCCACACTTCTAGTTTCCTAGACTGCGATAGTTCATCCTGCATCGCTTCAACCCAGGAGTTATCCTTTAGTGCCATTTGCATATTCTTTGGCTCTACTTGCCAGATGAAACAAGAATAGAGACAGGTATGATAGGCCTCGGAGTCATTTATCGTCGACAACAGCACACTATTGTTATTTAAACTACTCCTAGTTCTAACACCTTCACTAGGGTTTCCTATGATGCTTTCTATAGGATGGTTCTTGTTAATCCTAGAAGTCTCTATCTCGTCAACTCTCAGATTATCTCCTAAGTTAGATCCTATTTCACCTATTGGGGGAACAACCTCAGATTCCACATTTTCCTCCTCGTGGACAGTTTCCTCAGAGTTGGAATTTGTTGTCTGAGTTTGATTCTCAGTTGAAGGTGCTTCTAGATCAGTGACTTCTGGAGATCTATCTTCAGTTAACGTAGGCTCGGATGTGGATTGAAATGTAGTCCTCGGAAAGGTATGACCTTTGTCATTCAGATTCAACATCACCAAGTCCTTTTCGATCGTACCTGCATTTTGATCCAAAGGAATGTTAAATGACTCAAACAATTTATCATAGTCAAATATCCATTCCGGACCTGTTTGGGGTTCATGTGTATAACTTGTGACTTCAATGTTATACACAATCTCTACTGTACCATTTGTTTTGTTAAAAACCCGTTTGTTTGGTGAGTTTGGCACATAACCTAGGAAGTATCCTTCGTCAGCCTTTTCACCAAACTTAGGTTGATGTTTTGTTCGCAATAAAGTATATGGTACCCCAAACGGTTCGAAGCCAGTTAAATTAGGTGGCCGCTTATCCAAAATTTCATAACAGATTTTGTTTAAAGATTTGACAGTTAAGACCCGGTTTAAAATGTGACATGCGGTATTCACTGCCTCCTCCCAAAACATGGTAGGAAGCTTTGAATCCGAAAGCATAGTCCTAGCTGCCTCAATCAATGTCCTGTTCTTTCGTTCGGGCACCCCATTTTGTTGAGGCTCATACGGTGCATTAAATTGATGCACTATGCCCTTTGAGAGGCAATATACACCAATTACAGTGTTTTTAAACTCAGTTCCATTATCACTACGAAGCCTTTTAACCCGTGTTCCATAGGAATTCTCCACTTGGTCTAAGAACCCGATGAGCTTGGAAGCCGTCTCGTCCTTTGTATCTAGAAAGAAAACCCAAGAAAATCGTGAGTAATCGTCAGTGATAACTAAACAATACCAACTACCTCCTATACTCCTTTTGTTGATTGGTCCGAAGATATCCATATGCAACAAATCAAATGTAGAGGTTATGGAATTTTGAGTCTTGGACTTGTGTGCCTTCTTATGTTGTTTGCCCTTCTTGCAAGGTAGACACTTGTCCTCGAACTGAAAGCTCTTCATAGGCACACCTTGCACCAACCCATTTTTGGTAATATAGTTCATTTTTCTTAGGTGCAAGTGTGCCATGCGTCTGTGCCATAAAACCGACTCAGTCTCCAAAGCTTTAGATAATAAACAGATTGGACCCATCGAAGATTCAGGCTTGTTCATGTCGAGCATATACAAGTCATTCTTCCTTGGTACCCTCATCAATATCCACTCTTCAGGTATCTTGAATCCCGGTTTTAGCACTAACGCTTCAGTGTCAGTGAACAGCACTGAATTCTTCTTGTCACAGATTTAAGATACACTAATGAGATTATGAACCAGTTTATCAACGTGATAAACTTGATCCAATGTAATCGTCCCATTAGTGACTTCTCCAGTACCAGTGATGGGTCCTCCCTTGTTTCCCGGGAATGATACAAATCCCCGATTCACACCCTTGAAGTCTGTAAGGAGACTTCTTTCCCCTGTCATGTGCCTGGAGCATCCACTGTCGACGAACCATTTGTTGTTTGGACCTGTGGTTATCTCCTGCACATAAAAGAAAATAGGTTAGTTATCACGGGGAACCCAAGCCATAACTGACTTGGTTATTCCATTCTCGTCCACATATTTAAACTCTTTCAAATACCCATCTCGCCTTTCAGGTGACTTTGGTCGTTGAACAGGAGTTTGTTGTGGTGCCGAGTGATGTAAATTCACTCTTTGCCTTTGAGTAGGCATTTGTTGTGGAGCTCTTGAATAATTCTGATTATATTGCATTTCAGATTGAGATCCCTGAGCTCTAACCGGTGTGTGATGTCGAACAGGAGTATGTGACCTTACTAGAGTGTAAGATCTTCTAGATGTTGTACTCCTATAGCCTTGTTGAGGTCCTGACCTAGATTGATTAGGGACTCTATTTGGTGAATTAGTCCTAACCACTTCATTTGGTCTACCTTTTACGGGTATTTATTTCACAACCTGTTTTGGTGTAGCCTGCACAGTTTTCTCGGTACTCTGAGAACTAATAGTGCTCGCCACACTTGTTGTAGGTTTAGGTTGTTCTTGCTTCCCTGTCTTAGGTGTAGTGTCAACTTTCCTATGCGGACAGTTAGAAGCGACATGCCCCCTCTCGTGACATCTAAAGCATGACATCTTGTCAATAGACTTCTTGTGTGAGCCCTTTGACTTAAGTGTGTCACTAATGTCTGGTTCTTTTTGTGCATCTATTGTGACTGGTTCATCAACCTGATCATTAAAATCAATTTTATGTTTTCCTATAGGTGTTTCACTAGAGGAAGACACAAATTTGACTTTCTTAATCTTGACAGTTGTATCAGTCACCTTAGGTGTATTTTCTTTTACAGGCTCAGACACAGGTGCAGGTATTTCCTCTAAGTCTTCTGATTTCTCAGTTTTCTCCTGAGGTAGAGGCACATAGTTTGCATTAGAAGGTGGAGGAATCTCATGGAATCCTAGACCTACAGGCTTTTTAGATTGGCGTTGAGCATCTAAAACTTTCCCTAGGTTCAGACTTGAGTTCCTAAACTTTTCTAGCTTACTATTAGCCTCTGCTACCTTCACCTTAGTTTCAGCTAGCTCTACTTCCTTGGTCTTAAGATCTTTGGTCAAAGCCTCTACATGCTCATACATCAGTTCTAATCTAACACACTGCTCACTCAGCTTGTCTTTCAGAACTATTACATCTTGAGCATCAGCCTTAAGTTTATCCCTAAGATCTTCCTTAATGTCATTCAAGCTAGCATTATCAGATTTTAAAGATTCATTTTGAGCAGATATGTTTTTATGTGATTCTAATACTAGATTCAACCTGTCGTTAGAAGTAACACATAAAACACATAATTCTTGGAAAAGAGAGTAATTCTGACTAACCTTTGTGTGATCTGATTCGACGTTGGCCATTTTAGCGGCAAACTCCAGAAGCGTCTGATCATTCGACTTCTCCACCCACATTGGATTGCTTTCGTGTTGACTGCTGTCCCTTGTGTTCTGCTCTTCCCCTTCACATCCACTCTCAGTGACTTCAGCCATAAAGGCTCTAGCACTAGTTTCCGGATGTGAGCTCCAGTCGTAAGTACCATCCAGCTGTCTGTCTGATGTGACGTTTGATAACAGACCAGCAATGTTGGCTTGACCAGATGATGAACTCGGAAGATATCTCTGTTGAGACTGGTGCTGAAACTGTCCATGCGACTGATTCTGCCCTTGGTAATTATCTACCTTCGGTCTCTGACACTCTCTAGCGAAGTGTCGTAAGCCCTGACAGTTGTAGCATTTCACCTTGGACTTATCAAAGCGAATCCCCTTATTATTCAAGCTCAAATTTCTTCCCGTGCGCTTGATGAATCGTTTAACCCGTTGGTTTACCATGGCCAGTTGCCATTTGAGATCCATCTCCTCAAGGTCGTCAGGGTATCGTTTATTTTCCCTTGTACGCAGTTCCCATATGCGGCCACAAATGACGCCAAAAGATTCAAATGTTCTTCGGCCGACTTAGGGCTCATGGGCATCTTAGAGTAGCCCTGAGATGTTGATGCAGGTGTTGCCTGATGTTGCGGTTCTTCCGGTCTCCCAAACCCTAAGAATGCTCTATTCAGTGCGTCGTCAGTCTCTGGTGGTGACGACGTTTCTCCGGTGAAGAACGCTGTAGCAGTCTTCATATCAGCTGCCGCTGAAGGTTTTGTTGATTTTCCAAAATACATGGCTGGATTTTGGACTTGTTCATAATCTGTTTCGGCCTTCAGTAGCTCGAAGTGATAAGCCCTCAGTGTTCCCACTACATCCTCCAACGACTGAGTATAATACTTATCCTCATCAAGCTTAATCATAGCCACGTACATCGCCCATTTGGCTGGTAAGGCATCAAGAAGGTTATTGTTGTTTTCTGTATCGCTGTACTCAATCCCATGACTCTCAAGTTCTGTCAGCAGATGATAAAAGCGGGTTATGGTGTCGTCCAACTTTTCATCCTTCAAAGCCTTGAAAATCACAAATTGCTGTTTCTACATCATACCCTCATCCATCAACATCATCCAACGATACATCCGCAGTTGAATCTACTCCAATAATACCCTCACATATAATACCAACCATCCTTCCTTCACCTGAACACTTGGAAATCAAACCGGAACCAGTGGTACCATCATTTGAAACCATTGACCATGAATCTTCATCCATCCCCAGCTTAATCACTGAGATTCCATCCCGAGCACCCCTTCCACACGAGATTAAATGGACTTGAAGTCACCCAACAGATCAAATCATTAGTGATGTTTCAACAGGAGTCCAAACTCGTAGGGTGTCTGCTAATGAATGCCTCTTCGCATCATTCCTTAGTATGATAGAGCCCACTCATGTGGATGAAGCCCTAAAAGATCCAGATTGGATAGTTGCAATGCAAGAGGAACTCAACCAGTTTGAACAGCTAAGAGTATGGTGGTTAGTTCCCAAACCAAAAGACCGTACAGTGATCGGAACAAAGTGGATTTTTAAGAACAAACGAGATGAGAACGACATTGTGATAAGGAATAAAGCAAGACTTGTTGCCAAAGGCTACCGACAACAAGAAGGGATAGATTATGACGAGACCTTCTCTCCAGTTGCACGGATCGAAGCGATCAGAATCTTATTGGCGTACGCGGCACACAAGGACTTCAAAGTGTACCAAATGGACGTCAAGACTGCCTTTCTAAACGATGAACTTAACGAATAGGTGTACGTTGAACAACCACAAGGCTTTGTTGACACACATAAACTTGACCATGTTTATGTGCAAAATAAAGCCCTCTATGGTTTAAAACAAGCACCTCGATCATGATATGATAGTCTTTCTAATTTCTTTATTTCTGCCGGTTTCTGTAAAGGTGTGGTGGACACGACTCGGTTCACTAAAAGGGAAGGCCCACATATAATGCTAGTACAAATATATATCAACGACATTACATTTGGATCTACTGACAGTAATTTTTGTAAGGATTTTTCAGCCCTAATGGAGTCCAGGTTCGAGATGAGTATGATGGGGGAAATGAACTTTTTCCTCGGATTACAAGTCAAACAACTTGAGGACAGGATTTTTTTGAACCAGTCAAAATATACTCTTGACATTCTCAAGAAGTATAAGTTAGACTCTTGCACGAGTATCGCAACTCCTAAGGCCTCTAACTGTAAGTTAGACACCGATCCTTCTGGGAAAAGTGTCGATAATACAACTTACAGAGGGATGATAGGATCCTTATTGTATCTGACCGCTAGTAGGCCGGATATGATGTTTTCAACATGTCTTTGTGCTAGATTTCAAGCCTACCCGAAAGAATCACACCTAACTACGGTAAAACGCATTTTTCGCTATCTTAAGGGTACACCCGATCTTGGTCTATGGTATCCAAAGGGAACCGCTTTCGATCTTACCGCTTTTTCAGATGTTGATTTTGCAGGTTGTGGAGTTGACAGAAAAAGCACTTCCGGAGGAATACAGTTCTTGGGAGGTAGACCGGTGAGTTGGTCATCCAAAAAGCAGAATTGTGTTTCAACATCCACAGCTGAGGCTGAGTATGTAGCAGCTGCAAGCTGTTGCTCTCAAGTACTGTGGATGAGAACACAATTACGCGATTATGGATTCTCACTCACCAATATCCCGATTTACTGTGATTCTCGAAGTGCAATTGTCATCTCTTGCAATCCCGTGCAGCACTCTCGAACGAAACACATAGATAACAGGTATCATTTTATTAAAGATCACATAGAAAAGGGAACCATTGAGTTGTATTTTGTTGGCACGGAATATCAACTTGCAGATATATTTACTAAAGCTTTAGACGAACCTCGTTTTCAGTTTTTAGTCCCATATCGGCATGTTGAATCCGCCTTCCAATTAAATATCAGATATTGTCTTAAATAATTCAATTTAAATCTATCATGATTGAAATTCCTTTATTTTAGAAAATATCTGTTATTTAAATTTAAGGATTGTGTCACAAAATTGAAACTCAATATTTCCTTATCTGTGTACATTTTTAATAATTAATGATCCTGACAAATTGTTGTGTGAATTGTTCATCACGGAGTGGGACGCAAAAAATAATCCAGGTTTGTCTGTATCTTAAAGGGTGAAAAGGTTCAAGAACTCTATCTGAAAGAAAAAACAAAAGGAAAAAAACAGGTATTTGTTTGAGGGGGAGCATAGTTAGGATATTAATTTTTATAATTCTTTATTTCTTTTTAATTTTTGTAGTTAAATTTCAAATTTCTAGGTTGGTCATCTTTTAATTTAATATTAAGATTAATTTAATAGGTCAGAAAATCCCAAAAAGATTTTAAATTTCAAATTTATCAAAAAGCCAAAAACCTTTTAGTTTATTTTATTTTATTTTAGTTTGGTTTATTTTATGGGATAATTGCGAAAAAAACCCCGAATATGTCAGCCTTTTGTGATTAAAACATCAAATCATTTTTCGTTGCACAAAAATCCCCGAAATAACTAAAAATCAGTAAAACGAGGTTTCATCAACGCTTAAACCGCTTGAAACCGGTTATTAATCATACGTGGACCGGTAAATAGCCTACGTGGAATATATTTTAATTGTTGAAACCGTTTGCCAAATATTACATATCATTTAAACCCCCGTTGATGATGTAGTCCCATTTAAAAATTACAATTAAAAGTTATCAACGGACATTTAAATGACATGTAATACTTGACAACCGCTTTCAACAATTAAAATTTATTAAACGTAAGTTATTTATCGGCCCAAATAGGATTAATAACCGGTTTCAACCGAATACCCATTGATAAAACCTTAATTTACTGATTTTTAGTTAGTTCTGGGTTTTTTATGCAATGAAAAATGATTTGGGGTTTTAATCACAAAATGCTGACAGGTTGAGGGTTTTTTGCACAATTATCCCTTATTTTATCTTATATTAAAAGATCAAACAAAGTACCAAAAATATTTTATTTTATAGTTTCGTGGGAAAATTCTAAAAGATTTAATAACATTGGGCCAAATTTTTTTTATTAAAAATCTTGTTTTTTTTTTATTTTATTAAAGCCCATTTCTTTTAATTGTGTATGTGTGTTAAGTTCAAACCAGCGGCCCTTTTCACTCCTTGGGCGCGGATCCCCTCTGACCCGAACCCGACCCGGCTGCCTATAAAATGGTGAGTCAACCGGTCAACCTTCCTTCACCTTCAAGAAATCTTTCTTTCTTCTTCTTCTCTCTCTCACCGTCGCCACTTCCCACCGCCGGCCACCATTAAAGCCAATCCAAACTTTTGGATCTTCACATTTCTTCGTTTTTCTTGCATTTTCCTACTTCGGCATCATCAGATAACTTCTTTTTCACTTTATTTTAGCTTTTAATGTCTTATATTGTGTGTTTGATTCTCCATTTTTTCTTCTTTTTTCCTCTCGGTTTTTAATACTTTTAGGTGGTTTAATGTATTATTTTTACTTAGTAGTAGTTAGATAAAATGTTCCTTACATATTTTTAGACTAGGATCTGTAATTTCATTCATTTTTGTAACCTTTAACTGTTCACGTTTATTTTTGCATGAACTCATTAACTGCATACATGTTCGGATGTCCGATTTCGGACCATCACCCGAATTCGGATGTCCCACTTAGAATAAATTTCAAGTTTTTCAAACTTACCAAAACCGAATTCGGTCTACGATTGATCCGAATTCGGTCCTTCAAGAAATATCAAAAGTTTGAAAATTTTCATTTAAGTCTAAGTTTGCCAAAGCATTGTTCATCCGAACTCGGATGGGATCCGAATTCGGTCCCCATCCGAGTTAGGTCCTTTGTCTTCTTTGCATGCATTCCATCCGCATCAGCAACCGAATTCGGACCCTCATCAAGTTCCATCCGCATTCGGGCCACCAATCCTCATTATCACTTACTTACATTTCGGTCCCCATCCGAATTCGGCCCATCATCTCATGTCATCCTAATTCGGACCCTCATCAAGTTCCATCCGCATTCGGGCCACCAACCCTCATTATCACTTACTTACATTTCGGTCCCCATCCGAATTCGGCCCATCATCTCATGTCATCCTAATTCGGACCCAACTCATACCATTTCATGCATCATCTGAATTTCGGCTTGATCCGAATTCGATGACACTGTTCATCCGAATTCGGACCATTCAAAATCCAACACATAGCATTTTTTTAAATTTTCTCATTTTTGCATTCTCACTATAATTTAAAAATCCAAAAATATTTTCATTACGGTGCACCATTGATTAGAGTTAGAATTAGTGTTTGAGTGAAAAAGTCTGATCTAACATCGGTCTCTTAACGATTGACTTTGGACTTTATTAGTAGAATTTTGTTCTACTAATAAAGACCCGATGCTAAACAGATCAGGCAGTTTCTATTTCACACTTATCTAGACTTCACATCAATGCCTTATCTTTAAAGTCTTATTCTAACTTTGATGCACCTTTGCAGGATGATGGAAGCGGCTGTTAACCTCACCCTACCCCATCCCAAATAATAACGCACAACTATCGGAACAATCCATCCTTCCCAACGCCGAGTTTGTCGAGTTTATTCCACACAACTGGCAGCTCGACGTCTCCATTCTCACAAAAGAACCCCAAACCCTCGCATTCGACATCCTTCTTCACCACCCCATATACTACGCTTTTTCCACCGCAATCGCTGTTCCCCAGATTTATCTGCAACAATTCTGGAATAGATAGCAATATACTCCCGACGCCGAACCCCACTTCACATCCACTATTGACTGTGTTCCAGTCAAAGTCACCATCGCCGCCATACGCCATATCCTTCGCCTAACCATCGAAACCTACTTGCCAACCCGCTTTCAGTTTGATCCCATTCCTTCCATCCCAGAAACCCTGGCCGAAATCCAAACCTTGGGTAACGATGGCCCTCTCTGTTCACCGGCTTTACCTTAGTCATGTGCACCGGCTTTACCTTTGACCGACATGCTGACTATGCGGCGTTCCTCTTCAAGGAATTAAGACGAGTACATGTGGAGAGGGGAACCAAGAAGGCAAGAAAGTACATATCTCTCCAACGGTTTCTGCAACTTATCATCCAATACGCGATGGATAATGATGAGGATATCCACGAACGTCCTGAAGCAGACGTCTACCCCACTGTGGCCATTAAAAAGCTAACTTTGCCAAAGGGGGCCCCTACAGTGCCTATAATGACAATTCTGTTATCACTACTGCTACAGGCAAGGGATTTGGAACGGGTTAGGGTTTACTTTCGAGAGTTTTATCCGGATGAGTCTCAGTCAGAACCGACTGAGACTAGCCAGTCCGTCGGTGAGGCTAGAATGAGTGAGGACGAGGGAGAAGTGGCAGAGGTACACCAATCTGTGGGAATAGGTGAGGGGGAGCATGTGTTAGTGAGTGAGGGAGCAGGTGGTGAGGCGGTAGAGACGGCGGATTCAGAATGAACCGACTCTGTCGTGCGAGCGATAGATATTCCATCTGAGGGTGAACGAAGCCCAATAAGCCGGACTCCCCACCAAAAGACCGTCAGTCCAACGGTAAAATTCACCGCCACCATCCACTTGGTTTCCCCTCAAAGGGAAACCACTTCATTCCACGGGGCTGTTGCACATACACCATCGCCCTCTCATTCGGACAATGGTGGTGTTGAACAAGGTCACACTCCTCCCCATGTGACCACACTTCCTTCATTCATGATTTCCTCCCCCCATATACACACAACGCACGATGCCTCGGTGGCATCCCCAAGAGCTGCCTCCGTGGCAGCTCCACAAACTTCCGGGTCTGAGCGTCCAATACAGGAGCCAGAAATGACTGAAGGAAGACCTGAGGTGGCTCCATCAACGCCATCCACTTCAGGCCATCTCCCTATCATCATGGAGATGTTAATGGCAGCTCTTCATGCTGCCGGAGTGATTACCCGGGCCGACCTGGACGCCCAAAAGGAAGCTGCAGAGGAACGTCACACCGCCCTTCTCTCACTTATCAAGGGTAAGTGTGTCGCTTCTGAAGCTGGGCCTCCACCAGGATCCCAATCAGTCCAGAACCAGATAGCAGAGCTCTCGGACAAGATTGATGTGCTTACACGTTTAATTCTTCAAGTCCAGGAGCAAATAAATTCCATAATGGACCGCCTAGAGTCTGCGGTAATCGAACTTCAGTGTCGTCCTCAGGCTGAGGCTTCGAAAAGAAAGCATTATGATCAGGACGACCCTGATTGTCATGAGGGGGAGAAAAGACAGAAAATTCAGTCTGAGGACCCAATGCTCTTTGTAGGGGGAGCAGAGACCGAAGGACAGAGTTTCAGGGGTCAGGGGAACAGATGCTGGAGGCTCAGGAATATTTTATGATAGAAGACGAGCCCATCTTCGAGGGTCCAGCTCCACTGGATCCAATGACAGCTATGGTGAAGTTCGAACCCGCTCATGAGAAAGTTGAAATCATATTGGTGTCTGACTCAGACTCCAATACTGAGGACAACGAACCTTTGATAATTCCTAAGCCTGAGCCGGAATCACCAACGAAAAAATCATCATCTTCCTCCTTTGACTTCCTAAACTCACCACCACCAGCCCCTCAACAAGAAATCCTTTCATCCATTCAAGCTCCCCCATCACTCAAAGAATCCCATATAGTCCTAAGCCCCCCAAGATCTTCAAGCCCTCCTCCAGTCCAAAAAACCGAACAACCAGGTCCTTCACAAACCACGACAGTTGACTGCTTTGATGAAACTCCAAAAGGACCTGGTGAAATTAGGAGAGATGGCCTATTCTGGGTAGGTCATTTTTCAAGAGGTGAGGTACAAAAACTGCCTCCGGAAGAAAAAGACAAAATACGACAAAAACGGCGGAGGACAATCATAAAACTGCTTGAAGCTAAAAAGTCTGAAATCGAAGAACCCCCCGTTCAGGGCCTCAAAGAATTCCTACAGAAGTTTCCCCCTGAGCAGTTTCAGAACCCGTACTTAGAAGAGAGATTTAAAATGGTATTCAGAAAGAAGCTTGGATCCTTTAGCAGACACCTTCTTATGGAACTTACAAATGTAACCAAAGCTGAACAGACCGAATACTATCAACTAATGCTCAGGGAGAGGAGGTCAAAAGTCTCAAAATCAAAGATAAAGAAACTCCTAACCATAACCATGTGCAGAAGAGCCAAAGTTTACTATCCTGCCTTTCAGGTAGAAAGAGAAGATGACACGGTTGAAGAGTTCTACGAGAATGACCTGGACTTCGTAAGTGTGGATGACGTTATGTTTTTACACAACAGCTTAAAAAATCATATCAAAAAACGTCTGTCCCACATGACTGCCGTAGGTGCCCTAGTTCGAAGCATGAACCGCCGCTCGATCATTTTGTGCCTCAGAGACTTCCAAATGGCAATCGAGAGCGCGATGGTTAAAGTGGGCCTTTGAGCACCTGAACAACATAGCTTCCTTCTAACCCACCATCCGGCCTACAGAGTTATACTCTCTGGAGACGGGAGTCATTTTTGTCAATCACAAGGGCTACAAAAGGTACATGCGCTTTGAGGATCTTCCATGTTACTCTGATGGTACACTCAGATTGGTTCGAGCCGCGCTTACACAGAAAGTTCAAGATTTTGATGCTCAACCAGATCCAGAACAAAGGTGCTCACCAAAGGAGATTCAGGATACCCTCAGCGGCATTGACCTCCAGACCGAAAGGCTACACATGAGACACGTGACCAGACGCTTTGACGTCATCCTTGGACTCCGAGAAACGACAGATCATGCCAGAGTTCCAGGACCTCCTAAATGATCGAAAAGGGGGAGATTGTTAGACATTTAATTTCGATCATATGGAGTTATTTTGTAATAATTATTTACTTAGCATTTAGCTTTGTATTTATTTCCTTGTAATTTATTTCTATGTAAAAGTCTAGCGAGCAATTGTGTCAATGCCCTATAGTTAATTAAATGGAGCTATAAAGCTCCTAGGGTTTGCTTTATGTAATTTACGGTTCACATATTGAAATACAAGCAGCCGCCACTTTTGCATTAACTCTCTACATTCCTTTTGTCTATTATTCATCATTTCTAATTATTGAGCTAGTTTCTTCTTGGGATTTGATAAAGGGAAAACTAAGGTGCTGAATATACACGGGAATAGTGTGTTACATGGTGTACGTTCTATAAACGCCCGGGTTTACAGATCCAAAGTATCCAGACAGAGTGTATCGTCTTGATAAGGCTCTGTATGGACTACATCAAGCACCAATGGCGTGGTATGAGACGCTATCTACTCATCTTTTGGACAACGGTTTTGAAAGAGGGAGAATTGATAGTACACTGTTTGAGAAAAGAAAGGGTGAACATTTTATCTTGGTAGAAGTGTACGTTGATGGTATTATTTTCGGGTCATCGGACGAGCAGATGTGCAAAGATTTCGAGAAGGTGATGAAGTCTAAGTTTGAGATGAGTGTTATGGGAGAGGTAAACTTCTTTCTGGGCTTGCAAGTTGAACAAAGAAAGGAGGGTATGTTTATCCATCAAACGAAGTATGTCTACGACATTCTAGAGTGCTTCGGGATGGAGGGAACAAAGTTGACTGCTTATTTTAGCGCACTGATTCAAGTGAATCACAATCTCGGACCGGGTACAGAAAGTGATGCTGATGTTGATCCGACTTTATATCGGGTCATAATCGGGTCACTCATGTTTTTAACTGCTTCTAAACCTGACATAATGTTTGCTGTGTATATTTGTGCTAGGTTTCAAGCCAATCCGAAAGAAATGCATACGAAAGCTCTGAAGCAGATTCTGAGATACCTCAAGTAGAAACCAAAGCTGGGACTTTGCTATCACGCGGATGGTGATCTGGAATTGGAAGCCTTCACGGATTCAGATTATAGAGGTTGCAGCTTGAATCGAAAGTCAACAATTAGAGGTTGTCAGTTCCCTGGAGGGAGGCTCGTATCCTGGCAATGCAAGAAACAGACTTTGGTAGCCGTGTCAACGTGCGAGGCCGAATATGTTGCTGCTGGCAGTTGCTGTTCATAGGTTTTGTGGATACAACAACAATTGCGGGATTACGGTTTGACTTACACTCATACTCCTATTAGGATAGATAACCAATCTACTATTTCTATAACCAATAATCCAGTTAAACACAGTAAGACAAAGCACATAGACGTAAGACATCATTTTATACGTGATTGTGCTGAAAAGAACTTAATAAAGCTGGTAAAAGTGGCAATGGAAGATAACAGTGCTGATTTATTTACTAAAGCTTTTGATAAGTCATGCTTTGAGTTGCTAGTTCAACTGAATGGTATCCGTAAACCAAAGTAACTTGACCTTAGTAGATTTATTAATTTTAAGTTAGTAGTTTAAGTAGAATTTCTTTCTTTTTATAGTAACTTAGTAGTTAAGTAAATTTTATTTCGTTTTATAGTAAGTTAGTAGGTTACTTTATTAACTTATTCTTATTCATGAAAAACAAAAGAAAAAAGAGAGAAAACCATAAAAAACTCAAAAAAAGAGAATATTAGAAAATGAGTTAAGTCTTAGATACATAGGTTCCAACTTCGATATGTTGGGCATAATACACAAAGGGGATCTCAAAGGCTAATTAAATATACAAAAAATAGTCATATGTGTAACTAACTTAGATGTATGACGAAATGGTCTTAATTTTTATGTTAGAGACATACGGAAAATGATTCTAAATGAGATATGCAAATTTTCTGGGGGATGTATAGCCACATCAAATACATCTTAATGAAAAGAAACGAAAAGAAAAATCAAGATAGTACGAGAGAGACAGGTAAAAGAGCTACTCGAGATTCAGATGATGATGACTCTGATTTCGAAGAAGAAGATCCAACTCCCCTCGTTCCTAGGCATAGGGCGAGGAGGCACAGTTTTATGCAGGGAGCTTCATCCGCCTCAGCTCCTGAACCTGTAATTCCAGCTGCTCAACCACCCATCACTCCATCACCATCTACATCCATCCCATCAACATCAACGACATTCACTGACAATCAGCGGTTTGCAGAGCTGAAGGGCAAGGTGGATTTCCCATCAGTCCAAATTTTCCAGCTATCTACAGTAGTAACAAAACTTCAGGCCCATAATGGCAGACTTAATCTGGAAAACGCTGAGTTGAGATCAACAGTTGTGGATCAAGCGTCTGAGATACAAACGATGAAGTCTCTCCTGGAGCAATTAATGAAAAATCTTCAAACTCAGGGGGAGAGTAGGTTCAGGGAAGCTGAGGTATTAAGAAGAGATGATGACGGCAATGATCCCGACACTGGAAAAGAAGGTGAGCTAGCAGATTTTTCAACTGCTCAGCAAGCATCAATTCAGGGGGAGCCCAGTCAATCTTGAATGGGAGAAAAAGTTGAAGGTGGAACTTCAAAGTTTTTTGAGAGCGAAATGATTGAAGCTCTGATGGATATTGAAGAAGAAGAAGTAATGTTTGATTTTGAAGATGAGATTGAATATTTGGAAGAAGGGGAGTTTGTCTTTGAAGATATAGCAGAGTGGAAATCTGATGAGGAGGCTGTAGAAGTCGAAGACGATGATGTAGACGAAGTAATCATCCCGTCACAGCCTATCACAGAATAATATGTGAACAACGATCAAAACGTGATTGACATAGATGAAATTAAGTTAGCATCTGTGGATGATTCTGAATTTGATTCAGCTGATAAAGAGTAAAGCAAAGAAGAGTTGATAAATCTTTGGTTCCGAAAGGAAGAGAAGAAATCTGAGCTAAAGATGAAGAAGAGGATGAAAGTACCAGATTCTGGAAACCTCTCAGGGGGAATACCTTGTTGGTTCTTCGACAGGGAATTGCGGCTTTTTATACTCAAAAGAAGAGACGGTCTTCAGTATCTGAGAAGAACTTTGAAAGTTTTTAATACTTTGCCCAAATGCTAAGTGAAGGAGTTGGCCTGGAAAGAGCTTGTAAACATTGGAGATGACCCCTATGCGGAAGTGATCTCTAAGATTATCAGAAGGGAGGGTAGATCTGGAAAGTTTGAGAGGCTCAAGTCAAGGTCAGGCAAAAGAGTAGTAGATGAGTCGAGAATAGATCCCCATACGGGCCAACCTTGGGCAAGGATGGTTTATAAACCAGTCTGATTTTAGAAGAGAGTACCGTTGAAGTCTATGCCATAGGACATTCTTGGAAACATGAAGTGGTGGTATGTAGACAATGAAACGGCTGAAGCAGTCATGGAGGATCTAGAAGACAAGGTGATTTTGAGAGTATATGATCCGCTGCATCTGATCAATCTATCCAAGGATGACCTGCAAAAACTTCATGATCAACCAATTTTCTTCCATGAAGGTTGGAAATCTGAAAGTAGGAAGTTCCAAAAGATAGTTAGAGTTTGTATTGATCAGGGATTGTATGCGGGTAGTAGCTTATATAGTTCTAGTACTTAGACAAAATGTAAATAGTTAGAAGCTATCGTCAAGGGGGAGTCTGTTAGTGCATCCAGTGTGACGATAGCAGTCTAAGTATAGACAGTATTGTGTATAGTCAATTTACTTGCTATTGCATATTAACAAGTGTTTGATATATGTTTGATTATATGTGTTTGATATTGATTGTTTGTATGTTTGAACTTAGAGTAATGTGTTACAATAAGATCAAACATAAGTTTAAAGATAAGTTCAAACATAAGTTCAAAGATAAGTTCAAACATAAGTTTGAAGCCTAAGATTCGAATTTTAAGAGGACAAGTTCGAAAGGCCTTGGGCTTATTCGAAGTTGTCCTAGGCAAATTCGAACCGGATGTTATAATTAAGGGTTAATTCAATTAATTATTAGACTTTTGCAGAAGTTAATCAGAGCGATTAGCAAAGGCGCTCTCGAACTTGCAAGTTTCAGAGAGTTTGTTCTAGGAGAGAATCACGTGTAGGGACGTTCTGTTGTTCGTCTATCACTGTGTGTGTCTCCGTGTTTCGTGTGCGTGGTCTATCCGTCAAGCCGCTAACGACGATTCCGCACTCGTTGGAAGGTGTCGCGTCAAGATAGGATCCGTAGAGAGGCGACCTTACAATTGATTTTCTAGTTAGAGGTTATCGTCAAGGGGAGTCTGTTAGTGCATCCTGTGTGACGATAGCAGTCTAAGTGTAGATAGTTTTTTATAATAGTTCAGGCTTTGCAATTGCAAGTTAATACATATGTTTGATATTGGTTATATATGTTTGATCTTGTTTGTGATTGATGTTTACTTAAGTTCAAAGATGAGTTCAAACATAAGTTCAAAGGTAAGTTCAAACATATGTTCAAGAACAAGTTCAAGAACAAGTTCAAAGACAAGTTAAACAATTAGTTCAAAGGCCAGGTTCGAACTTATAGTGGACAAGTTTGTGGGCTTGGGCCTAAAAGAACTTGTCTGGGTTAAGTTCGAACATAAGATTTATACTTAAGAAATAATCAGTTTTGATTAAGGACTTTTCACAGATATTAACACCCAGAGCTACTATGAAGTTGTGAGTGTTTTCAGAGAGTCGTTTGGAGAGATTCACATGTCGGGACGTTCGTCGTTGACGTCTATCATTGTGTTAGTCTCCGGTTTTCGTGTGCGTGATCGATCCGTTAAACCCCTAACGAGGATTCCGCACTCGTTGGACGTTGTCGCGTCAAGATCGGATCCGTAGGTAGGTGACCTTACACTAATGAGGAGTATGAGAGAAGAATTAAGGAACAACAACAAGGTCCATCTGCAAGTTAAGTGTAGATGAAAAATTGAAGCTGTCCATTAGTTGGACAGGCTTACCATTATTTGCTCCCAATTTCAACAGTCCAAAAGTGTTGAACTATCATTGTACATAAGTTGTACTTTTTACATTTGTTGTATTTCCTCTCAGTACATTAGTTGTACTTGTATAAACATGTGTTGTTTCTATTAATATTAGTATGGATAAACTGATCTTTTACTTTACTCTAATGTTGTATTTTCATTTCTGCAATTGCAATGTAAAAGTATATAGTGATCATTTATAGTATCAGTTTAGACTGAATATTGCAAATAGGGGGAGATTGTTAGGCAAAAAAATGCCTCAATCAAACTTGTTCTATATCATAGGGGGAGATTCTCAATCAAACCTGTTTGATACACTTAAAGGAAAATATAAGGCTTTCTTAATGCCTTCTTGAAACCTGATAAGTAATTTGCAAAATCAGTCTAAGTTTGTTAACAATGTTACATTCGTTGTAACTTGGTAGATTGTCAAAGTTGTCCATAACTGTTGGACAGGTTTGACATAAACTGTCTAAGCTGTTCATATCTATTGAACAGTTTTGACCCAAGTAATGTGTTCTGTTCTTTGTGAACAGAACCTGTTATTTGTGAACTGGTTTAACACTCTATGGAATTTGTATCCATGTCATCATGCAAAGTCTTCGACGCGAAGATTAGTTTTCAAATCAATACAAAGTGGAAAATCAGAAGCTGCCAGATCTGCCAAAGCTGCTCTGATGCATGAAGACAAAAAGGATATGTGAAATGGATGACAGACCATTTATTATATCAAAATAGCAATACATGAAGAGGAAAGATTTAAAGTTGACATTCCTCTTTAAGGTAAAGTTGTATGCAACAGAGACAAAAAGGAAAAGACAAAGATTATGCTACATAGGGACAAATTTTGTTTTGTCAAACGTGCAAAAAAGTATCCTTGTCTTTCTGCAAAGGCACTCCACTATCTCTGCAACAATGAGGAAGTTTTACTGGGATTCACTGAGTGAGTGTATAAAGAAGCTTCTAAGAAATTTGAGATAATCTAGAGAGACATCCACTACCTCAGAACGTGCAAAAAGAATTGTGTTTTCATGCATGCAAGTTCTGGTTTTCAACTAAGAATTGAATAGTAAGAGTGTTTCTAAGTTGTTCTACTTCATAGCTGTCTGTCTATGTCTTGTAAAACAGTGAGTGCATCTTAGTGAGTTAATTCATTGTAACTAGTCTAAATGAGTCTTAGATTAGTTGTTCATTTGTTGTTTCAGTCATCTCTGTTTCTGTCCATACAGAACGTGCAAAACAACCATACTGATAAATATAACATACACATTCAACAAATTTCAATGATTTTGAAATAGTTGCTATTTTTTTCTTGTTTTCCAAACTCGAGGATATCATAGTATAGGACCTTTAGCTGCGCATACCCAGAATTTGCACAACTGATGTAAAAAGTAAAGAAGAGTACAAAGAGGTTAACTGTACATTGTTCAAACTATTTCATATTTCCAACAAAAGAACTACACGAATTCGATAAGGTCAGGATTTATATTGACATTTTTATTGGTAACCACTACCCTCTTTGGGTGATGTCGCTCATGATAATGATGGTGATTCACCAATTCTATATTCATTTCCTCTCTTTACCATCACAATTGAGAAATGCATATCTAAACATCCCTGAAAATTACATGTCAAAATCATAGATACGATTGATGCTTACCACACAGTTGCTAACTTTCCTCAAGAATTTAAAGAATGACTTCTGATAAAATCTGGTGGAGAGTGATACCAAAACGTAAGCTTCGTAATATAGTAAACTAGAATGAAGAAATGAAAAAAAAAAATTCTAAGAGGCAATAAATCAAACACTTTATGTGCATACATATAAAGAATGTAAAAGGGTTTTAAAATCACCCTCTCAACGCAT
Source organism: Centrapalus pauciflorus (assembly GCA_020465985.1). NCBI lineage: Eukaryota > Viridiplantae > Streptophyta > Magnoliopsida > Asterales > Asteraceae > Centrapalus > Centrapalus pauciflorus. The sequence goes on along the minus strand of JAANYP010006260.1, from coordinate 461,325 downwards.
ATTGACGTCTTAAATCCTTGAAACTCAGACGGCAAACAGTGAAGTAGTGATCACATTTTTACTGTGATGTGGTAGATGAGTTCGGAAGTCGGATGTTGTGGAGAAATAACATGGGTAGAGACAACGAAGACGTCCGTCGTCCGAGGCAGCAACAGAGGAGAAAGCTTAACACCGTTCTCGGTGGAGGAAAAATGAAGGTAAGGAAGAGGATGGAGAGATAGAACTGTATAAATCTATATACGATGCAGACGTAAGGAGTTGACGCTCGGTGATCGGAGGCGAAAAGAGTTGCTGGAAATGGATCTTGGTATTCCCATTTTCGGTTTTCTGGATTTGGGTTTGAAGGTCGATGATGAATGGGAACAACGTCTTCATACGTCGCTCAGTTTTTACTTGTGAGGGGGAGTAAATCTAAGTCAAATAATTCAATCCGTTTGTGAGAGAGAGAGAGAGAGAGAGAGAGAGAGAGAGAGAGAGAGAGAGAGAGAGCAAGAGATATGGAGAACAAGAGCTGGTAAGAGGGAGAGGAAGGGATGGTACTGTTCCCTATGTGGAGTTGTTCGCCTGTTCCCAACAAGCATGCAGAGCTTTTTTTTAAATCAAATCAAGCTTAAAAGATTTGTACCTGACGCTTTACATGTTAATACCTCTTAAAATTTAGAATAATGCTTTGAAACAGATAACAACAAGCAGCAACAACAACATTTCATTTGTTGAAACAGAGAAGTGTAATGTGCCGTGTGAATGTTTTCATAACAGCCTGCAGCATTTATATATATATATTATAATATCATTATATGCTTAAATTCCAATATTATAACAAAAAATAATTTCGTAGGTTATGTGCCTAACCCACCAAATAAAAGGGTTTGTAATAAATCAAATGGTACAGTAGAGATTGTGTATAATATTGACGTAACAAGTTATACACATGAACCCCAAAATGGTCCGGAATGGATTTTTGATTATGACAAAGTGTTTGAATCATTTAACATTCCTTTGGATGGAAATGCAGGTACACTCGAACAAGATTTGTCGTCATTAAATCTGAATGACGAGAGTCAAAGTTTTCCGAGGAGAACTTTTCCATCAAACTCCGAGCCTACAACAACTGAAGAAAGATATCCAGAACAGAATGATTCTGAGTTGCCTACAGACGAAAATCAGACAACAAGTTCTAACTCTGAAGACAGTGTTCATGAGGAAGAAAATGTAGAATCTGAAGTCGTTCCCCCGTTAGGCAAGATAGGATCAAATTTAGGAGATAATTTTAGAGTCGATGAGATAGAAACATCTAGGATTAATAAGGATCATCCAGTTGAGAGTATCATAGGAAATCCTAATGCTGGTGTGAGGACTAGGAATAGTCTGAGATTACAACACAGTGTTGTTGTTGATGATAAATGACTCCGAGGCCTTTCACACTTGTCTCTATTCGTGTTTCATCTCGCAAGTAGAGCCGCAGAATGTGCAAATGACACTAAAAGACAATTCTTGGTTTGAAGCAATGCAGGAAGAACTGTGACAATTCAGAAAGCTGGAAGTGTGGGCGTTAGTTCCGTTACCTCGAGGAGAAGTTGCAATAGGAACCAAGTGGGTTTTTAAGTGCAAGAGGGATGATCGGGGTATAGTGACTCGCAACAAGGCAAGACTTGTAGTAAAGGGTTTCAACCAAGAGGAAGGAATCAATTACAATGAATTATTTGCGCTAGTGGCAAAGGTTGAGGCAATCCGGTTGTTTCTAGCTTTTGCTTCCTTCAAAGGCTTTAAGGTCTATCAGTTGGACGTAAAGAGTGCCTTTCTTTATAGCAAAGTGAAGGAACTGGTGTATGTGCAACAACCGCCTCGGTTTACAGATCCGAAGTATCCAGATAGAGTGCATCGTCTAGATAAGGCTTTATATGGACTAAATCAAGCACCAAGGGCGTGGTACGAGACGCTATCTACACATCTTTTTAGACAACGGGTTTGAAAGAGGGAGAATAGATAGTACTCTGTTTGGGAAGAGGAAGGGTGAACATTTCATCTTGGTACAAGTGTACATGGATGATATCATTTTTGGGTCGTCAGACGTGCAGATGTGCAAAGACTTTGAGAAGGTAATGAAGTCGAAGTTTAAGATGCGTGCGATGGTTGAGTTAAACTTCTTTCTGGGTTTGCAAGTCGAACAGAGGAAGGAGGGCATGTTTATTCATCAGACGTAGTATGTCTACGACATTCTAGAGCGCTTCGGGATGGAGGGAACAAAACTGACGGGTCACTTCAGCACGCCGATTCAAGTGAATCATAATCTCGGACCGGGTACAAAAAGTGATACCGATGTGGATCCGACGTTATATCGGGCCATGATTGGATCACTTATGTTTTTAACTGCTTCTAGACCTGACATAATGTTTGATGTGTGTATTTGTGCTAGGTTTAAAGCTAATCCAAAGGAGATGCACATGAAAGCTGTGAAGCGGATTCTGAGATACCTCAAGTCGAAACCGAAGCTGGGTCTTTGGTATCATGCAGATGGTGATCTGGAATTGGAGGCATTCACGGATTCAGACTATGGAGGATGCACCTTGAATCGCAAGTCAACAACTGGAGGTTTTTAGTTCCTTGGAGGGAGACTCGTTTCCTGGCAATGCAAGAAACAGACTTCAGTAGCCGTGTCAACGTGCGAGGCCGAATATGTTGCTGCTGGTAGTTGTTGTTCACAGGGTTTGTGGATACAATAACAATTGCGGGATTACGGTTCGACTTATACTCATAATCCTATTAGGATAGATAACCAGTGAACTATTGCTATAATGAATAATCCAGTTAAACACAGTAAAACGAAGCACATTGACATAAGACACCATTTTATACGTGATTGTGCAGAAAAGCATTTAATTAAGCTGGTAAAAGTGGCAACGGAAGATAATAATGCTGATTTATTTACCAAAGCTTTCGATAAGTCACGTTTTGAATTGTTAGTTCAACTGAATGGCATGCGAAATCCTGAGTAACTTGACCTTAGTAGAATTTATTTCTTTTTATAGCAGTAGAATTTCTTTATTTTTATAGTAAGTTTAGAAGCTTAGAAGAATTTCCTTCCATAGTAAGTTAGTAGGTTAGTTTATTTTCTCACTCTTATTTATGAAAAACAAAAGAAAAAAGAGAGAAAACCATAAAAAGCTCAAAAAATAGAATATTAGAAAATTGAGTTAAGTCTTAGATACATAGGTTCAAAGTGACGAAAATTAGCACAGTCGATACAATCTCTAAGTTAAGCTTTCACACATTATGCACCTTAAACTCTAAGTGTTATACATTTTCTAGTTTGATGTGTTGGTAGGCATAATACACAAAGGGAATCCCCCGTTAGGCGAGATAGGTTCAAATTTAGGAGATAATCTTAGAGTCGATGAGATAGAAACATCTAGGATTAATAAGGATCATCCAGTTGAGAGTATCATTGGAAATCCTAATGCTGATGTGAGGACTAGGAGTAGTCTGAATAACGACACAGTGTTGTTGTTGATGATAAATGACTCTGAGGCCTTTCACACTTGTCTCTATTCGTGTTTCATCTCGCAAGTAGAGCTGCAGAATATGCAAATGGCACTAAAAGACAATTCTTGGTTTGAAGCAATGCAGGAAGAACTGTCACAACTCAGAAAGCAGGAAGTGTGGGCGTTAGTTTCGTTACCTCGAGGAGAAGTTGCAATAGGAACCAAGTGGGTTTTTAAGTGCAAGAGGGATGATCGGGGTATAGTGACTCGCAACAAGGCAGGACTTGTAGTAAAGGGTTTCAACCAAGAGGAAGGAATCGATTACAATAAAGTATTTGCGCTAGTGGCAAGGGTTGAGGCAATCCGGTTGTTTCTAGCTTTTGCTTCCTTCAAAGGCTTTTAGGTCTATCAGTTGGACGTAAAGAGTGCCTTTCTTTATAGCAAAGTGAAGGAACTGGTGTATGTGGAACAACCGCTCGGGTTTACAGATCCTAAGTATCCAGATAGAGTGTATCGTCTAGATAAGGCTTTATATGGACAACATCAAGCACCAAGGGCGTGGTACGAGACGCTATCTACTCATCTTTTAGACAACGGGTTTGAAAGAGGGAGAATAGATAGTACTCTGTTTGTGAAGAGGAAGGGTGAACATATCATCTTCGTACAAGTGTACATGGATGATATCATTTTTGGGTCGTCAGACGTGCGGATGTGCAAAGACTTTGAGAAGGTTATGAAGTCGAAGTTTGAGATGCGTGCGATGGTTGAGTTAAACTTCTTTCTGGGTTTGCAAGTCGAACAGAGGAAGGAGGGCATGTTTATTCATCAGACGAAGTATGTCTACGACATTCTAGAACGCTTCGGGATGGAGGGAACAAAACTGACGGGTCACTTCAGCACGCCGATTCAAGTGAATCATAATCTCGAACCGGGTACAGAAAGTGATACCGATGTGGATCCAACATTATATCGGGCCATGATTGGATCACTTATGTATTTAACTGCTTCTAGACCTGACATAATGTTTGCTGTGTGTATTTGTGCTAGGTTTAAAGCTAATCCAAAGGAGATGCACATGAAAGCTGTGAAGCGGATTCTGAGATACCTCAAGTCGAAACCGAAGCTGGGTCTTTGGTATCATGCAGATGGTGATCTGGAATTGGAGGCATTCACGGATTCAGACTATGGAGGATGCAGCTTGAATCGCAAATCAACAACTGGAGGTTTTTAGTTCCTTGGAGGGAGACTCGTTTCCTGGCAATGCAAGAAACAGACTTCAGTAGCCGTGTCAACGTGCGAGGCCGAATATGTTGCTGCTGGTAGTTGTTGTTCACAGGGTTTGTGGATACAACAACAATTGCGGGATTACGGTTCGACTGATACTCATAATCCTATTAGGATAGATAACCAGTGAACTATTGCTATTACGAATAATCCAGTTAAACACAGTAAAACGAAGCACATTGACATAAGACACCATTTTATACGTGATTGTGCAGAAAAGCATTTAATTAAGCTGGTAAAAGTGGCAACGGAAGATAATAATGCTGATTTATTTACCAAAGCTTTCGATAAGTCACGTTTTGAATTGTTAGTTCAACTGAATGGCATGCGAAATCCTGAGTAACTTGACCTTAGTAGAATTTATTTCTTTTTATAGCAGTAGAATTTCTTTATTTTTATAGAAAGTTTAGAAGCTTAGAAGAATTTCCTTCTATAGTAAGTTAGTATGTTAGTTTATTTTCTCACTCTTATTTATGAAAAACAAAAGAAAAAAGAGAGAAAACCATAAAAAGCTCAAAAAAATAGAATATTAGAAAATTGAGTTAAGTCTTAGATACATAGGTTCAAAGTGACGAAAATTAGCACAGTCGTTACAATCTCTAAGTGTTAAGCTTTCACACATAATGCACCTTAAACTCTAAGTGTTATACATTTTCTAGTTTGATGTGTTGGTAGGCATAATACACAAACGGAATCTCAAAGCTAATAAATTATTCAAGTAAAAGTCTTATGTGTAACTAACTTAGATGTATGACCAAAGGGTCTTAATTTTTATGTTAGAGACATACAGACATTGATTATAAATGAGGTATGCAAGTTTTTTGGTGGATGTATAGCCACATCAAATACATCTTAAAAAAAAAAAAAGAAAAGAAAAGCAAATTTTGATACTGAGGATAGAGTCAAAACAAGTCACTTTGTTGTACGTAAGTATAGACCTGTGTCTTTGGTTTGACTCGAGTTAGCAAGATAAGTCGCTTTGTTGTACGTCAGTACAAACCTGTCACCACTGTCTTGCTAGCTTTAAAATAAACTACAAGACAAACTAAGACACTCTGTTGTATGTGAATACAGAACTGTGTCCGACGTTTGCCTTTTAAAGAAAATTTGCAATACCGAAAAGTTATAATCATTGTGTGTATGCCATGATCATAAAAGTATGTCTAAGTATGAGACACGTAAGGTAGTTTCTTGATAAATAAAAAGGCCAAGGGATATTCCAATGTGTAACATGTTTAAAGGGAAAATAATACCAACAATCGCCTAGAAATGTATGTCACGACAAATAATCAAGGAATCAAAAATTCCTAAGTATGAAAGTGTAATATTGAAAGTGCGTATCTGACACCGCTATCTGATTGAACCTTTCTCTGACTTTCTCGCCAAAATATATTCTGTTAGTGTTAAGTATAGCTTGTAAACTTTAAAAGTATTTGTTTTTTGTAGTTTAAGTACAAGTTTTGTTAAAAATTTTTATCCTTTTTAAACTAAGACACTCTGTTGTATGTGAATACAGAACTGTGTCCGACGTTTGCCTTTTAAAAAAAATTTGCAATACCGAAAAGTTATAATCATTGTGTGTATGTCTTGATCATAAAAGTATGTCTAAGTATGAGACACGTAAGGTAGTTTCTTGATAAATAAAAAGGCCAAGGGATATTCCAATATCTAACATGTTTAAAGGGAATATAATACCAACAATAGCCTAGAAATGTATGTCACGACAAATAATCAAGGAGTCAAAAATTCCTAAGTATGAAAGTGTAATACTGAAAGTGCGTATCTGACACCGCTATCTGATTGAACCTTTCTCTGACTTTCTCGCAAAAAATATTCTGTTAGTGTTAAGTATAGCTTGTAAACTTTAAAGGTATTTTTTTTTTGTAGTTTAAGTACAAGTTTTGTTCAAAACTTTTATCCTTTTTAAACTAAGACACTCTGTTGTGTGTGAATACACAACTGTGTCCGACGTTTGACTTTTAAAAAAAATTTGCAATACCGAAAAGTTATAATAATTGTGTGTATGCCTTGATCATAAAAGTATGTCTAAGTATGAGACACGTAAGGTAGTTTCTTGATAAATAAAAAGGCCAAGGGATATTCCGATGTGTAACATGTTTAATGGGAAAATAATACCAACAATCGCCTAGAAATGTATGTCACGACAAATAATCAAGGAGTCAAAAATTCCTAAGTATGAATGTGTAATACTAAAAGTGCGTATCTGACACCGCTATCTGATTGAACCTTTCTCTGACTTTCTCGCCAAAAATATTATGTTAGTGTTAAGTATAGCTTGTAAACTTTAAAAGTATTTTTTTTTTTGTAGTTTAAGTACAAATTTTGTTCAAAAATTTTATCCTTCTTATTTTATGTTATTTTATTTTAGGGTTAAAGTCGTAGAATAGTTGTGTACAATTTAAAATGTATCGATATGGTACGTGTACTATTTTAATTATTCATATTACACGTGTACTTTCTGAATCGTTCAAATTTGATACGTGTACTACATTTTTTCATACCAATATGATACATTTGGTAACCGGTTACTGGCTATACCTGTTAAAGAGTGGAATTTCTCCTTTTATTAATGTTCAAATTTCCATAATTGAAGTATCAAATACACTCTCTCGTCATCATGATAACCTGGTAGGAGAAATCACACAGCACAACCAACTTCAAACACCTACAGACCTCTGTAGAAATATCCAATGACGATCTCTACCGTCCAGATCGAAGAACTATGTATTCCGAAGCTTCTCCTCAAATTTCTCTTAGATCCAACGGTGAACAAGTTCGTACAGACGATTCTCCCACAACTGCGCAAAGCTAGACGAAATAATCGGTCATAAAAAGTAAAGGTATCATATTAACAATATAAAAAATATACGTACTATATCGATACACCTTAAAGAGTATATTGCTATTGTACGACGTTATCCCTTTATTTTATTTAGGAAAAAGGTCAAAGTTACTAAGGATGCATTTTTAGTTGAATAAACAAACATTGCGTGAAAATCTTGTGCCTAGTGAAAATAATTGTGCATAGTTTGTTCCGTTACACGAAAAAGTTGAAAAAGTTGAAAAAGTTGAATTTTATTCAAAGATTTTCAACATTTTTATTTAAATTCGAATTTAAGACAAAGTCGAATTCATTTTCGAATCTGTCAGCTACATTCGATTCTAGTGCTTCGAACTTAATCACCTGCGATTCCGAACTTGTGCTTCGAGTTTGCCGATTTTGATTTTTAAACTATTCGTCGAAGCTTTGCTCATGTGTGTTGGAATATACTTGATAATCAAGGTATAAACATAAGTGTTATACAAGATTTAGGTATCCTAGGACTCATTTATAGCAAAAATCGACTTATTTTTGAAGTTTTTGGGTTTTGAACTTAGTGATTCAAAATCACAAGTTTTAACCGGTGAAACCTCAAATTAGTCACATATATCTTCGATTAGAACCTACTAGGACTAGTGAATACTATTTTCTAAGTCTAATATGGTTTAAATCATGGGTTTGTGTTCGAAAGTGACCGAATTCGAATTTGTTCATCGTCTTCGAACTTGTCAGGAAAGTCGAATGTGTGAACAAACTCGAATTCAAGTCAAATTCGAACTGGTCCTTCGAATTTAGTATTAAAGTCGAGATATTTCTATAATTTTAAATTCTAACTTGTATAAATTCAAATGTGGTGGATTTTGAACTTACATAACTTCAAAATAAAGCAAATTTGAGTTTAAACAAGTTTCGATTTTATTTTTCACCTCTAATATATGTTATTATTCAATGTGTAGATATGGGTGAAAGAGCCTTCTTTCAGAAGCATAATATGGTCATATCGCCAGATCGGGAGCTTCTTGAAGCTCAGGCTTTTAGACCAATGGTGGATTTCTTGGCACATTCCAGGGTGTCATATGCACTTTCACATAATGTACAGATCATATTGCCATATGTTAGGCAATTCTAGGATCACTTGCAAGTCGACTGTACTGTGACGCTGTAGGTCCCGAGAGGTTCCCAAAGTATATAGCTTTAAGCTGTAGAGGGGGGGTGCATACAGCTATTTAAAAACTACACACTATTTTCTCAATGTTTGTATGTATTATTAACAAACTGTTAATTTCAAACAAGCTTGAATGCGGAAAAGTTCAAGCTGAGATGACAGATACAACAGTATGTTCACTAGTCTAAGACAGACTCAAACTAGATTACAATGAATACTCTCACTAATAAGCACTCCCTATGTTTACAAGACTTAGAGGAACAGCTTATGTAGAACAACTTAGACACAAAGAAACTGTATTACACAAGCAGGTTTACACGCATGAAGAATATCCTTGCACGTTCACTCTTGGCTTCAGCACTTAGCTTTTTGGCTTATTCTTTCTGACCATAGAAGCTTCCTTTTATACTCACTCAAGGGATCTAAGAGAAACCTCTTCATTGGACGGAATGAAAAAGGAGAAGTCTTGTTTGAAAAGACCACATAACTTTTCTGCACTTTTCTGAAAAGCAGACTTGTCTTCACATGTGCAGAACTTTTGTCTTTTCACTTTGTCTATTGTTGCATTGCCTTTAACCAAATAAGGAATGTCAACTTTGCATCTTTCTTCCTTGTAAAGGCCTATTTTGATATAAGAAAAAGGTCTGTCACCCTTTTTCAAATAACCTTTTGTCTTCATGTTACAGAACAGCGTGGGCAGGCTGAGCAGTTCTGTTTTCCACTTTGTCTTCGACTTTGTAAACTGATCTTGTAGCCAAAGACAATACATGAGGACTTGGAAACATATTCCATAAAGTGTTTAGCCTGTTCACAAAGAACAGGTTCTGTTCACAAAGAACAGAACACTTGTAAAATGCCCAAGCTGCTCACCAGCATAGAGCAGCGTAGACAGTTTATGTCCAACCTGTTCAGCAGACAGAGCTGTTTGGACAAACTGTCTTAGTTGCAACACATGCAATACGTAGAACAGCTTTGGACTGATATTGCAAATCACTTTTTAGGTATTATTAAGGCATAAAGAGGCCTTAACTTTTACCCATCAAGTGCATCAACAGGTTTGATTAAAAATCTCCCCCTCAGATGCCGAACAGGTTTGACTGAGGCCTTTTTGTGCCTAACAATCTCCCCCTATTTGCAATAACTAGTTTAAGCTGGCCTTATCAGAAGTCACTATATATTTTTACAGTACATTTGTTGAAGCATAATTACAACATCAACATAAAGTAAAAGATCAGTTTATATATATATACTGATTTTTGATTATATTAGAACAACACATGTTCTTACAAAAGTACAACTAATGTACTAATGTATATTACAACTAATGTAAAGAAAATTACAACATATGTAAAATAGAGTACAACTAATGTACATTGGACTGTTTTTGTTGGGAGCAGAAAATGGTAAGCCTGTCCAACTGATGGACAGCTTCCATTCTTCACCTGCCCAGATGGCAGATGGACTTCATCACATTGGAGGGGCACCTTCAAACATCTTTTCAAGTTGCTCTCTGGTATCCTCAAGCTCTTGAATTTCACTTCTTATAAACATGAACTTGGGATCCTCAAGTTCTCCTCTTTCAAAGAAGCCTCTGAGCTGATCCGAGATGGCTGCTCTCCACTTACTAGACTGCCTGAATGAAATTGCAAGTCTGAAGGCCACAAGTTGTCTCAGATCCACTTTGTACAGATCTGATGCTCTCTGAAAGCATTTCTTCTGAGTTAAGGGATCCACAAAGAATGCCCCTAGCTCAGGTTCTTCAATAATCTTGCCATCTTCAAACTCTATTCCACTTGGCAGGCTGTAATCAATTCCTTTCACTTCAATGGCATAATCACCTTGTTCAATCAGTGTAAGGAGTAGTTCCATTTCAGTGTCTTTCCTTGTCCTCCTGGCCTTAATTTTTGGATGTGTCACTAAGACACCTTCACTTACTTCTTTGGAGATCAGGCCAAGGTTCTTCACTCTCTCCATCAGTTTCTTGACATATGCCCTGATTGTCTTAGCCGTTTCTGACTTTGACTCACTCAGGGCAACTGCCAATTCAATCCATTCTCTGTACCCCATCTGTGCTACGTTAGAGTAGTCATATGTTTCCAATTCAGGGCCTGTTGCACCCATCCTTGTTATTTTCAACTTCCACTGACTGCCTTTTCTTGATATAGGGACAGCTTTGACAATTGCTTCCTTGGCAAGCCTTCTTTCAGCAACATCTTGAAATTTTTTCTTTGCCAGGTTGTCAAAATGGTATTGAACTCTTGCATGAGGCACTGTAGGCTTGGTCACAGAGACCAGCGTACCTTTTTCTTTCTCTGCTTCCTTCTCCCCTGCTGATCCCTTAGTAGCTTCCAATATTTTCTTTTGCACTTCCAGAGTACACATTTTAATTTTCTTTGCTTCTTGATGTGCAAATGCTTAGGCAGCTTTGGCAGATTCTTCTTCTTTTCTAAGCACTTCCAGGGCTTGAAGCTGTTCTTCTCTAAACTCAAAGTACTTGTGCATATGAAGACCCATTTCTTTAGCCCTGGCTTTGTGAAATTGATCTTCTGCTTGTTTCTGCTGTATGGGATCATCTTCTGCTATTCCTTTTCCTTTAGCTGCTGTAGTGGTAGCAGCTTCAGGACTTTCTTCTTCTTCTTCTTCTTCCTCTAGGATCAGATGCCTTCATCTGCTGCTTGGCCTGCCCTCAGGAATGGATTCCTCCCCCTTAGACTGAGCAGGGATTGGAGATTCAACCTGAGCAGCATGAGAAGCACCCTCTACTGTTCCTGCAGGATGACCAGTTTATGCTGCAGGCACTGGTTTCTCCTTAGGAGTGGAAGTTTTCTCCCCCTTTGACTTGGTCTTAGAGACAGACAACTTCTCCCCCTTTGAAGGAGATGTACCAGCACCTTCAACACCCGGTCTGCCTGAAGACACAAAGTCATCAGGCTTGCCAGCAGTTTTGGCAGCAGGCCTGGGGCCAACAAGGCTAGTCACTAAGAAAGCCAAATTGTCCATGACCTCTGCAAGCTGGGAAAGACAGGTTTGAAGAGAAGAGGATTGAGTATCAGCAAGGGAGGTCAGCTTAACAATGTTTTCCCAATCAGACGCTATGAACAGCAAACTTTGAAGCTGTGTAAGATGTAATTCGAGAGAATCTTGCACATCACCAAGGTTTGAAGACACAGAATTAGATAGGGAGCTAATTAATGTGGTCAAGCTGGCCAGAGTGGCAGGAAGGGTAGAATTGCAAGAGGTGAGGAGAGATGACAGCTGTTGGGAAATGGCTGTCATTGAGGACACAGAGTCCTGTTGTAGTGACAGAATGGAGGAGAGGGAGTTGGACACTGTTTGCAGCTGTGCAGTGAGTGCTATCAGCTGTGGAGAAGTATCTGTTTGTGGAGTAGCAGGGAAGGAGTCTTTGAACGAATCAAAGAACCCCTTAAGCTATTCAGACACAGAGTCTGAAATGAGAGAGGGTAGAGAGGTCATGGTAGTTTCCAAAGAACTAACTTTGTTGGTCAGCAAGGAAAGCTGATCCTTCAAAGGCAGGTCTTTGGGAAATGGAGGTGTATTGGTTGACTGTTTAGATTGGGTAGATGGAGAAGATGATGAGGCGGCTGGTGTAGGGGGATGTGATGGAGAGGGAAGAGAAACTTTCGATAGAAGCTCCATAGCCTGGGCAAAAGTAATATGGCCCAGCTTGGAGGGGTCAAAGGGTCCTTCAGCAGCGGCTGTAGCTGCATCACCAGGAGAAGGGGTTGGTGTTGAGGGCCTTTCAGATGCTGCTTGTGCTGCAACATCCTCATGAAGACCAGTGGTGGTTCCCTCTGCAGTGCCTTGGTTTAAAAGCACCTCACCATTGGGAGATGGGATATGCATTTCAACATCAGCAGTGGTGAAACCTGCTGATGGAGTTTGCATGGAGGGAGCAGCCTCACCAGAGGGATGGTGTGATCCCTGAGGTTCATCAGCTTGGGTTGTTGGTCCCTCAGCAGCTGTTTGGTGTAGAACAGCTGTATCATGGGGAACAGAAGTTTGAGGCTGAGCTGCTGATTGGTCTATACCAGCAGCGTGGGCACCTCGTGCAGACTCAGGGTGTGAGGTGATTTTAGTAGGGGACAGTGTGGATGCAGTATGGAGTGGAGAGGACTCCTGTCTTTCAATATCCTCAGCCTGTTGGGAGGCTGGGATAGTTGATGTGGGTATCTCCGTTTGTACAACTGGTTCCTGTTGGGAGGAACCAGAGGGTCTAGGCTGACTCTGGGTAGACTCAGAATGGAGTGAAGCATGCTCCAATGTGGCTGATCCTTCTCCCAAAATAGGAGAGGCAGCAGGGGTTGCTTCTTTTACAACTGAACCCTGTTGAGACGGAACAGAGGAGGTGGTTGTTTTTGCTGTTTTCTTTTTGGAGATGGATTTTCTGTGATAGAGGATGGATGAAGTGGGTGATTGGGGAGAGGAAATGAGAGGTTCAGACTGGAGAGGTTTTGAGACTGGGTCAGAAACAGGTGGGTTGGCCTGTTCCATAGTCTCAGATGCCACAGAGGCACCAGCCACAGAGGCTTAAGGTTCAACAAATGAACCAGGGTGAGGAGTCTTCTCCCCCTCAGCCACAGAGGCTAAAGGTACAGACTCAGTCTGAGCTGATTTGGCCTTCTTTTTCACAGGCCCAGCTTCAGCAGTTGCCAGGGTCCTCTTAACAAGTTTGGACCTGGCTTTGGATTTTCTTGCGGGAGCAGCAGCTTCTGGATCCACCCTCAGAGTAGAGGGTCCTTCCACCAAACCTAACAACCTCCTCATTGGTGTGGATTGAGGAGGCTCATTTTGAAGTACAGGAGTATGAAAAATTCTATTCCCTATGACAGGGAATGCAGCAGACTTAAGTAAAGGCTGAGAGTTGTATAATTGCTCACCACAAACATGTCTGAAAATGAGACTCAGAAACCTGGGATAACGGACAGCAGCTGGTCTTGGCTCTTGCTGCACCAGGTTCCTCAAGTTCACAAAGATCCACTTAGCCATATCAATGGTTGTCCCATCCACTAGCTGTAGGACTATTGGAACTTCATCTCTGCTCAGTTGGTCAAATGAACCAACTTTGCTGCTGAAGCTCGTCATCACCGAAGCAAACAGAAAGCTGTAGGTAGGAGACAAATCCTTCCTGTACAATGTTGCTCCAATTTTGGGTTCTGCTACACCACAGAAGCGTAGTAGGTTTCCCATTTGCTCGTTTTCCGGCTGGGGCAGATCATATGACTCAGCAACAGGCAGATGAAGAACCTCCCTCAGAAGATCAGCAGTTATCTCAATGGTTTGAGTCCCATTAAGAATAGTCCCTTTGATGACTTTGGTGTTGGGATTGTAGGAACAGGTGTACCAGAACTCATACACCATCTCCTGGTACATGACACCAGGAGTTGCAGTTATAGCATAGTTCAACGGATGAACTTGCAGAAACTCCACCATTTGATCGTAACCTTTCCCCACATAATTTTTGGGGATAGTAAGGTTTGCAACGTAGTTTGTGGGTTTGATGGTCAGCATTGTGGTGACTGATGAGTGTTTGACAACATCATCACCAACGAACACTGGAAGAAAGGGATTAGGTCTGTGAGCCATTTGGGAAGTTTTGAGGTTTGGAGAAGCAAAAGACACTTAGACGATTTTTAGAGTTCTTGAGGATTTCTGCAAATGATGAGGAAGATGAAATAGTTTTTGGTATTTATAGGATTTGAATGTGAGTGTGTATGAGAGAGAGGGTTTTGGGCGGTTTGATTTGAAAAAGTCGTTAACGGAAAACGGAACGGTTGTCCATGTCAGACCGTTTGGCAGACCACTTGAGTCCTTTTTAATCACTTACACACGTAATCCACATTATCCGCAGTAATTAAGTTAAATAAAACATTAATTAAGTAACTTAAGTTTGAAGAAAGGTAATTAAAATTTTTGGTCTAAGCTGTTGGTCAACCCTGTGATGAGCAAGGTCATCACAAGCTGTTCAATCTTCAAGCTGTTCATTTTTCAAACTGTGCCTCCACCCTGCTCTCTTTTGTAAGAGCAGGTTGTGTTCAATAGTTGAACAGGTTACAAGACAATGGCTTGTAAGACAGTGTGAAGAAATGGACAAGTTGAAGATTGGACCATCAGAGCAGGCTGGACGAATAAACTGTTTTTGTTCAGCCTGTTGTATGCTCAAGCTGTTCAAGTTTTTCAGACAAGTGACCAAGTACAGAACATGTATAACATGTTCTGTCTAAGCTGTTCTGAGAAACTTGAGCAGTGTGAAACACACAAATTCTTAGACTTTTGAGAAACACTTAGTCACTCTTGTTTAACATGCCCAGCTTGCTGACAAGGTAATTAAATCTTGTTTCATCCAAAGGATTGGTGAAAATGTCTGCAAGCTGTTCATTTGTGGAAATAAAACATACCTCCGCATTACCTTTCTGAATGTGATCCCTGATGAAGTGATGTCTGACTTCAATATGCTTTGTTCTAGAATGAAATACTAGATTGTTGGAATTGGCTATGGCACTTGTGTTATCACACAGAATAGGAATTTTCCTATACACAAGACCATAATCTTCAAGCTGATGCTGCATCCACAGAATCTGTCCACAACAGCTTCCAGCAGCAATGTACTCAGCTTCAGCAGTAGAGGTAGACACAGAGTTCTGCTTCTTGCTACACCAACTTATCAACTTACCACCAAGGAGTTGACATCCACCTGTTGTGCTTTTCCTGTCTAGCCTGCAGCCTGCAAAATCAGAATCTGAATAGCCTGTTAGTTCAAGGCTGGAGTCTTTGGGATACCAAAGACCCAAGCCTGGTGTACCCTTCAGGTATCTGAAGATTCTTTTAACAGCAACTAGATGAGATTCCTTTGGATCAGCTTGGAACCTAGCACACAGACAGGTGGCAAACATAATATCAGGTCTACTAGCAGTTAAGTATAGCAAGCTCCCAATCATGCCTCTGTAAGCTGTTACTGAAACAGCTTTGCCACTGGCATCAGCATCCAATTTTACATTGGTTGCCATTGGGGTTTTAATAGGAGAACTTTGATCAAATTTGAACTTTTTCAATAGATCTAAAGTGTACTTTCTTTGATTTATAAAAATTCCTGTTGAGGTTTGTTTAACCTGTAATCCTAAAAAGAAAGTAAGTTCTCCCATCATACTCATTTCATACTTGGATTTCATGAGTAATGAAAAATTCTTGCACAACTACTCATTAGTAGAACCAAATATTATATCATCCACATAAATTTGAACAAGCATAATGTCAGATTTCACTTTCTTTATGAACAGTGTAGTATCCACTTTACCTCTGGAATACCCATTGCTCATAAGGAACTCAGTAAGAGTGTCATACCAGGCTCTAGGGGCTTGTTTGAGACCATAGAGAGCTTTGTCCAACTTATATACAAAACCTGGATGTTGTTCATTTTCAAAATCTGGAGGCTGCTTGACATAAACTTCTTATTGCAGCTTCCCATTTAAAAATGCACTCTTCACATCCATTTGAAATACCTTAATGCTCTTATGAGCAGCGTAGGCTAGATACAAACGAATTGCTTCTAGCCTAGCCACAGGAGCAAATGTTTCATCATAATCAATTCCTTCCTCCTGTCTGTAGCCCTGAGCAACCAGTCTTGCCTTATTTCTAATGACATGACCTTGCTCATCCATCTTATTCCTGAAAACCCATTTAGTGCCAATTATAGTTTTACCTTTAGGAGCAGGGACATCCAAACACATGGAAGTAACTGACATTTGGCTTCCTTCCTTTGAGCAGCTCATAAGGAGTCTTGTTCAACCTTTTTACCACTAAGGATCTGTTTTGAGTGAAGCAGGCAGTGTTGACAGCTTCAGCCCAGAATGATGAAGGTAAACCTGATGCACACAGCATGGTTCTAGCAGCTTCAATAAGAGTTCTGTTTCTCCTTTCAGCAACTCCATTTTGTTGTGGAGTTCTTACAGCTGAAAAGTTTTGAGTGATTCCTTTCTCTTCACAGAAGTCTTCAAGAGTACTGTTACTGAATTCAGTACCATGATCACTTCTAAGCTGCTTCACTTGAGCAGAGTTCAGCATCTCCATCTTTTTCACAAATCCAATAATTTCTCTAGCAGCCTCTCCTTTACTCTTCAGAAAGATCACCCATGTGTACCTGGAGAACTCATCAACCATTACTAGAGTGTATCTTCTTCCTCCTAGACCTGGGACATTTACAGGTCCAAACAAGTCCATGTGGATTAAGAAGAGTGGAGTATCAATAGAGAAATTATGTTTGGATTTAAAAGATGTTTTCCTCTGCTTGCCTTTTTCACAAGCTGTGCAGAGTTTATCTTTAACAAAGGTTATAGAGGGCAAACCTGTCACCAACTCTTTCTTACAGAGTTTATTGATGTTCTTGAAGTTCAGATGTGACAGCCTTTTGTGCCATAACCAGTTTAAGTCTGCATTTGTTCTTGTGAGAAAGCAGGTTTCAGTTTTGGAATCAGCAGATTGCATGTCCACAACATATACACCTTTCTTTCGTTGAGCACATAGCACAACTTTGCCTTGGGGATCCAATATGTAACCCAGGTGCTCATCAAAGTTAACCTTGTAGCCAGCATCACACAGTTGGCTTATGCTGACAAGGTTATGTTTTAGCCCAACCACATAGGCTACTCTTTTGAATACTGCAGCACCAGCTTTAAGAGTTCCATATCCCTCAGTGGATCCCTGTACATCGTCACCAAATGTGAGTTTTGGCCCTTTTTCAGGCCTGAGATCACTCAGCAATTCTTTACAACCTGTCATGTGCCCTGAGCAGCCACTGTCCAAGTACCAAACCTGGGAAGGTTGTTTTTCCTTATACATCATTGTAGGATTCCAGTTCTCTAAGCTGCTGAAAGCTTCAGCTTCAGCCATATCCTGTTTGAAACTGCTTGTTGACGGGACATCAGTGTTGGCCATCAGACATTGATTGTCTTCTACATCAGATGATGAATCAGATTCCTCCCAATCACAAGTCTCTGCCATGAGTCTCTTTTGGCGGTTGGAACCCACTGAGTTTTCCAACTTCCTCAGCTTAGCCATGGCCATAAGGTACTTAACCCTATAACCATCATCCTTGTTTGTCTTGTATGGTTTGGATGACTGACCAACAGCTTTTGACACACAGTCAGCAGCTATATGGCTAGTTTTGCCACATTTGAAGCACTCAGCCTTGGATTTATCAAATGCCTTCTTTTTGCCAGCACTTGAACTTCCTTGCAGCATGTTTCTTCCAAACCTTTTCTTGTTGAACCTTTTGACAAGCATAGCTATCATTTGCTCATCATCCTGTTCAGCAAGATCTGCATTGTCTTCCTCATCTGACACCTCCTCCTTGTCATCATCCTGTTGATCAGGTTGAGTGAACACATCACTCACCTGACTCATAGACTGTCTCACATTAGCCACAAAGGCTGCACCTCTTTTAGACATCTCCAAGGCATTTCTTTTCTGTTGCCTTGACTGTTCATCATTTAGTAAAGATCCATACAAGTTGACAAGATCCATACTTCTGATTGTTCCTGAATTTCTTGAAATTGTTGAAAAGTAATTCCATTCTTCAGGGAGGATGTCCAAAAACTTGTTCACCAGAGTAAGGCTGTCCTTAGTGATCCCAACAGCTTTGAGATCATTCACAAGAGCAGTAAACCTGGTGTAGGTTTCTGTGAGAGTCTCCTTTGGTTTTGCAAAGAAGAGTTCATACTTTCTAACAAGATTGTTAATCCTGTTATCCAGTGTGATTGTGGGTCCATCATAGACGGTACACAAAGTATCCCACATCTCCTTAGCAGTCTTCATCTTCTCAACCTGTTTGAACACATCATCAGACAAGGAGATAACTAGATTGTTTCTGGCCTTTGCATCA
Source organism: Centrapalus pauciflorus (assembly GCA_020465985.1). Lineage (NCBI taxonomy): Eukaryota > Viridiplantae > Streptophyta > Magnoliopsida > Asterales > Asteraceae > Centrapalus > Centrapalus pauciflorus. Next base: position 442,657 of record JAANYP010006260.1, on the reverse strand, counting down.
AGAGCCACCAATCTTTTGTCTTCATCAGACCATTGAGCTTTTGCTTTCTCAAATGTTCTGATCTCAGGAGCTGCTCCTTCAACAGCAGGAGTTATTGTTGTAACAGAGGTTGGCACATAAGGACCCTCCATTACAATTTCTGGTAGTTGTACATCCAGATTCTCTAGGTAGAGCATCATTCTGCACTTCCAACCAGAAAAGTTCTGATGATTGAACTTTGGAGGTTTGCCCATTGAGCCATTGTCATAGTATGAGGAATTTGCAGCACTGTTGTCCATGGAAACTTGGGAGAATGAGAGATCTAGAATGACACACACTCTAAACTGCTCTGATACCAGTTGTAGGTCCCGAGAGGTTCCCAAAGTATATAGCTTTAAGCTGTAGAGGGGGGGGGGTGAATACAGCTATTTAAAAACTACACACTATTTTCTCAATGTTTGTATGTATTATTAACAAACTGTTAATTACAAACAAGCTTGAATGCGGAAAAGTTCAAGCTGAGATGACAGATACAACAGTATGTTTCACTAGTCTAAGACAGACTCAAACTAGATTACAATGAATACTCTCACTAATAAGCACTCACTATGTTTACAAGACTTAGAGGAACAGCTTATGTAGAACAGCTTAGACACAAAGAAACTGTATTACACAAGCAGGCTTGCATGCATGAAGAATATACTTGCACGTTCACTCTTGGCTTCAGCACTTAGCTTTTTGGCTTATTCTTTCTGACCTTAGAAGCTTCCTTTTATACTCGCTCAGAGGATTTAAGAGAAACTTCTTCATTGGACGGAATGAAAAAGGAGAAGTCTTGTTTGAAAAGACCACATAACTTTTCTGCACTTTTCTGAAAAGCAGACTTGTCTTCACATGTGCAGAACTTTTGTCTTTTCACTTTGTCTACTGTTGCATTGCCTTTAACCAAATAAGGAATGTCAACTTTGCATCTTTCTTCCTTGTAAAGGCCTATTTTGATATAAGAAAAAGGTCTGTCACCCTTTTTCAAATAACCTTTTGTCTTCATGTTACAGAACAGCGTGGGCAGGCTGAGCAGTTCTGTTTTCCACTTTGTCTTCGACTTTGTAAACTGATCTTGTAGCCAAAGACAATACATGAGGACTTGGAAACATATTCCATAAAGTGTTTAGCCTGTTCACAAAGAACAGGTTCTGTTCACAAAGAACAGAACACTTGTAAAATGCACAAGCTGCTCACCAGTGTAGAGCAGCGTAGACAGTTTATGTGCAGCCTGTTCAGCAGACAGAGCAGCTTGGACAAACTGTCTTAGTTGCAACACGTACAATACATAGAACAGCTTTGGACTGATATTGCAAATCACTTTTTAGGTATTATTAAGGCATAAATAGGCCTTAACTTTTACCCATCAAGTGCATCAACAGGTTTGATTAAAAATCTCCCCCTCAGATGCAGAACAGGTTTGACTGAGGCCTTTTTGTGCCTAACAGACGCCTACAATGTTAAGGACTAGAGTTGCTGGGCATCCTATTGTGTTTTCTGCCGATATGCTACGTAGAGTTTTGCAGCTCGGGACAGTAGAGTAAGAGGCAGGGCCGATAGATTTCTCGTTGGACATAAGGCAAGCGGCCTTTGAACGCATGGGTTATGGAGTTGATATAGCCAAAGCCTCTTATATGAAGAGCGGTCTGATAGGCCAATGGAGGTATCTAGCACATGTGATCATGGTGTGCTTCGCACCTAAAAAGGCGGGTTTCAATTATATCGTATCCAAGATGCAGTCTGCTATGATTGCCTTGGTTTATAATAAGAATTTCAGCTACTTCGAAATGTTCTTTGCGGAGTTTGTTCATCAAATAACGGCTCCAGCGCAGGAGAGATTTCTGATGTATCAGCGGTTTGTTACGATGCTGATTCGACACATTTTGCCAAATCTGCCGCAGCTGCCAGATATTCAAAGCTTTGCAGTGATAGATAAGCGCATTTTTGCGGATTGCCAATCACATAACGCCCGTAGGGCTTAGGTGATTAGACCACTGGATGCACCTCTCTTTGGTGCGGTGGTAGACCCAAAGTTTGTAGCCCCAGAGGGGGAGAATTGGGCTGGACAAGGGCCTCAGCCAGTGCCTCAACAGCAGCAGCAGCCTCAGCAACGACCTCCAGCACAGCAAAGAAGAAGACAAAGAGCTGCAGAAAGACCAATTCCGGCTTCAAGGCCAAGCTCGAGCAGGGTACAAGAGTCATTTGAAGCAGGTCCTTCATCGGACGCTACGGGTCCCTCAAGTGTTGCCACAGAAATAGATCCTCGAGTGGAAACCCTGGAAGAAATCTGGGCACATGGGACTCAGGCACAAGAAGAAATTACTACCGAGCTAGTTGGTACAATCTTAGAGCCTCCGGCTACTCTCGATGATCTTATGCACGACATCGATGAATATCAACCTGAGGTAGAAGTTTAAGCAGTAACCACCTCAGAGTCAGAGTCTGAGGACGCTGAAGAGATAGAAGTTGAAGAAGTAGCGGTAGAGACGGTTGATCCGGCTGTCAGAATCGGCAGATATGGATCCAGAATCGTGGTTAGTGAAATAGATGAAGAAGAGAGAATGACTAAAGATTCAGATGAGGATGATCCTGACTATGAAGCTGAAGATCCGAGAGAATGACTAAAGATTCAGATGTGGATGATCCTGACTATGAAGCTGAAGATCCTACTCCATTAGTGCCAAGGCAAAGGGCCAAAAGACACAGGTTTATGTAGGGAGCTTCATCTGCTTCTACTTTAGAGCCTGAGATTCCTGTTGTTCAACTATCCGTTCAACCATCTGTTCCACCATCTATTCAACCATCAATTACGCCATCTCCAATAACATCCATTCCATCCACATCGTCCACATTCACAGATAACCAGTGATTCTCAGAGCTAAGAAGCAAAGTAGATTTCCAGACAATCCAAATATTCCAACTTTCAAAAGTAGTCAACGAGCTTCAAGCACATAATGCAAAAATTGATCAGGAAAATCTTGAACTGAAAACATTTGTTGCTGATCAAGCTGCCGAGATCAAGAACACGAAGTCCCTCCTTGAGCAGCTAATGAAAAACCTTCAGGCTCAGGGGAAGACAATCTGCAGAGAAGGTGAAGAGATAACGAGAGAAGATGACAATGGCAATGATCCCGAAGGGAGAAATAAAGTTAGCCAGATGATTTTCCAATTGCTCAGCATTCATCAGTTCAGGGGGAGCCTAGTCAATCTGGAGTCGAAGGAGGAGAAGCTAGTTCTTCAAAGGCCACTAAGAGCGAGATGATTGACGCACTAATGGATATAGAAGAAGAAGAAACTCTTTTTGACTTTGATTTTGAAGATGATGTAGGAGAATTGGAAGAAGGAGAGTTTGTTCCTGAAGACCTAGTAGATTGGAAGTATGATGATGCGGAGGTAGAAGATGAAGATGATAATGTTGATGAAGTGATCATTAACTATATGTGCAGAGCGAACAAAATGTGAATGATATCGACGAGATTAAGCTGGCCTCAGTAGAAGACTCAGAGTTGGAAGAAGCTGAGAATGAACCAACAAGAGCCGAATTGCTAAATCTATGGTTCAGAATGGAAGAGAAGAAAGGAGAGCCGAAGAGGAAAAAGAGGATGAGAGTACCTGGCTCCGAAAATCTTTCTGGTGGAATTATTTGCTTGTTCTTCGACAAAGAACTGCAGCTCTTTATCCTGAAAAGAAGAGATGGACTCCAATACCTGAGGCGTACGCTTAAAGTGTTTAACACATTGCCGAAGGTAGAAGTGAAGGAGTTAGCGTGGAGAGAGTTAATCAATATCAGCGAGGATCCTTATGCTGAGGTTTTAGCCAAGATAATCAGAAAGGAGGGCCGATCCGGAAAATTTGAAAGACTCAAGCCAAGGTCGAGAAAAACAGTGGAGGATGAGACAAGAATAGATCCACATACAGGAAGGCCATGTGCTAGAATGGTGTATAACCCTGTCATGTGTTTGAAGAAGGTGCCAATGAAGTCAATGCCACAAGATGTTCTGAGTAACATGAAGTGGTGGTACTTAGATAACGATACTGCTGAAGCTGTGATGGAAGATGCAGAAATAAAAGTTATTTTGAGAATGTATGATCCATTGCACCTAATAAATCTATCAATCGATGACCTAAAGAAGCTACACGATCAACCTATCTTCCTTCACTAAGGATGGAGATTTGAACCTAGGAAATTCCAGAATATAGTTAGAGTATGTATAGATATAGGCCTATATGCAGGTAGTAGTTTATATAGTTCAGGTAGCTAGACAAAATGTAAATAGTTAGAAGCTATCGTCAAGGGGGAGTCTTTTAGTATATCCTGTGTGACGATAGCAGTCTAAGTATAGATAGCATTTTCTGTGAGTCAGTTATCTTGATATTCAATATTAACAAGTGTTTCATATATGTTTGATTATGTGTGTTTGATATTGATTGTTTGTATGTTTGATCTTAGGGTAATGCGTTACAATAAAGTTCAAACATAAAGTGCAAAGATAAATTCAAACATCAGATAAAACATAAGTTCAAACATAAGTTTGAGTGTTAAGGTTCGAGTTTAGTTAGATTCGAATTTCTCATTGAGGACAAGTTCGAATAGGCCTTGGGCCAGATTCGAATTTGTCCTAGACAAAGTCGAATCTGTCAGTATAATTAAGGGTTAATTCGATTAATTATTAGACTTTTGCAGAATTCGAGAGTGATTAAGCAGAAGGTGATCTCGAACTTGATTGCAATCAGAGTTTTTCGTGTGGAGAGAATCACAGTGTTGGGGCCTTCCGTTTGTTCGTCTATCACCATGGTAGTCTTCGTGTTTCGGTGTGCGTGATATATCCGTCAAGCCACTAACGAGGATTCCGCACTCGTTGGATGGTGTCGCGTCAAGATAGATCCGTAGAGAGCAAACCTTACAAACGGCAACAAAGATCAATCAAATCAGCAGCAACCTTTGTATGCGTTTAAGTTAGAAAAAAGAACAAAAATGGTAGCAGCCAAGGGTTATTGTGTGAGTCAAGATCTGCCCAACAGCCCATTAACAGAAAAAAAGGTCAATGATGATTTTAGAAATTAAATAATACTTTTATGTGGAATTATTACTTGGCAAGTAATAAATATCTCATGTTAAATGCTTTAAAATTTTTATACTTCAATTTTTTATTTATTTTGATATTCTTTTTATAATGATCAGTCAATTTTTCCATAAACGTCATTTTCCACATTTATATCTGTTTGCTACGATCTTACATATATTTTACCCAAACTGATAAAAAAAACTTAATGGTTGTTACGTTAAAATCTTACAAGACAAGCCAAAGTTGGAAAGATGGTGAAGAAACTTAGAACACTCAGCTTTCCCGCACTTTCTAGACTCTTTGCAGCCGCAGCGCCTGAAGATATTCCCGCATGCAACAAATGTAGCATAGCATCAAAATCTCAATTAATTATCTCCAACAATTGTAGCATAACATCAAAATCTCAATTAAATGATAAGCTTTGTCATCAATAGCAGCATGAATGATAGTTGTGATACAATAATCACCAAGTAGTTTAAGAAGTCCATTGAGGCATATGTATGAGTAACTCTAACTTACAAGCTATCCTTCTTTAAGAGCAAGAACCTTAGGAGTTTTGATGGCTTCATCACTTGAAACCTTATGAAAAACAAGAAAAAACATTACTCTAGTATGTTACCCGCATAAAGCAGCAGCGGAAAATAGTTTTAGTTTCATAACATGTTGGCAACATGTATGCATTAAAATTAATGTAATGTTTAAGTTCACATGTCAAAACCAATTATCTTGAAACACAAATATAGATATTTTAGTTAATGTATTGGTTTATAACGGTTACATATTGAATGAAAATCAATAGAACTTCTAATTAATATTAACATTGTTCAAAGTATACGTGGAACACACAAATTACAATGTCTTTCATATTATTGGTTTAAGTTCACATGTCATTCATATTATTATGACAATATATATCATACAAATAAGTAATCACTAACAACTTCTAAGCAAGTTTTAAAACCAAACTGTTGGCTTGGGTTCAAGTTCATAAAAATAGATGGCTTAATAATAATTAAAATTTCAACAAAAGCATTATAATACTTAAAACTAGAAAAAGAGACCGTTGTTTTTTTTTTTTTGGAAAAATTAACAAATTAAGAAGACGTGTGCCAAAATAAAGAGACCGTTGTTTTTCGGTCAAAAATGTCTAAAAGATTTTTGAATGAGAATTTTGGAACTCAAAAGAGATACCAATGAAAGATATTGTCTCGTAATTGAAATCGAATTATCGAAGTGATATATGGATGACTATTGGTTATCATGTTCTTGTCTTGAGCATTTGAGAAGCTAATGTGCCTCAAATTTTTAGTTATTCATCAAAGATGAGTCATAAAACTTTACTGTTGTATTGTAATCATCGTCGTCAAGTTGCTTCGACTATAATTAATCGGAAAACTTCACCCTGTAATTTGGTAGCTACACAATATTGACAATATAATATTAGGGGTCAAATAGTAAGATCCCACTTAGAAGTACCAAATTAATCGGATTATCAACTTTAATAGACTCAAGGTGCTCAGGAGAGTGACAGTTTATCAAACACAGAATCTGGCAATAGATTTCATCCTGAAACAAACTGCTCATGTACACTACAAGAAAGTAGTAAAATAAACAAAATATATACATTCCAATTTAAGTTTCAGAAGATATAAAGTAAGAAACTTTTGTACAGACATTGATTGAATCAGCATACAATAGCTTCATTAGAGATGAAGAATCAAACAATGGCATGTAAACTCTTAATTATAGACTACGCAAATTAAAACATGATAAATATAACAACTTGTAGGTGGATAGTGGACATATTTATCTATAGCAACCCTGCCTTTTTGTAAAGTAAATAGTTTCTCGTGAAAACTATGGAGTCGCACCAGTGGCTAAGCCATATTTCTTGAACCTTGAAAAGGCAAAAACAATACAAATCAATTGCTTCACCGATGGTAAATAAGAAGGCATTTTCATATTAACTAACATTTTGAGAATAGTACAATAATATACTCATATGAATTAAATATAAATATGCAATTAAGACTAAAATAGCTAATGATCACAAAGAAACTCGAAACAATGTCATTATCACTAGCATATTGTTCAATTAAACATAAACATATGTACCTCACAAATCATTACCTAAAAAGAATAACAACAAAATTTGCAATTCTTGGTTTTAGTTTCTGCGGTAATAAAGTATATTCAGAAATGTGATTAAAATTATGAAACTCAACTCGAAATACTAAACATTAATACAATGAAAACTTAAACATTCAATTCAAACACAAAATGATTAGTACCACTCGATTATTGCTAGCAAGAAGCGACTTCAATTTGGGGATTACAACTTACCAATAAAAGATGGTGTTGTTATTAATTCCCAGATAATATCAGCACTTTTATGTTCAATAAACACTCATAAACAGAATTTGCACTAAATGATTGTGTAATGATTAAAGAAGACAAAGAGAATATATGAGAGAAAAATATGCGGCAGCTGGAAAACATTAACTGTGAATTGTATTCAATTGTCAACTGTATGTTTCACCAAACCCTAGAAACATATACATATCTTGAATTAATTAAGTTACAAGGAATTGCACTTTGACCCCTTGAACTTTTCATACACATAAAATAACTTAGAAATAAATTACAAGACTAAATATACTATGAATAATTATTACAAAATAAATCCACAAGATCGAAATTTAATATCTAGCAATCTCCCCCTTTTCGATCTTTGTGGCAGACCTGGAACTCTGGCATGATCAGTGGTTTCACGGAGGCCAAGGATGACATCAAATCGTCTAACTACTTGCTTCATGTGTAGCCATTCGTTCAGGTATGCGATGCCGCTGAGGATGTCTTGTATCTCCTTTGGTGAGTGTTTAAGTTCTGGATTTGGTTGAGCATCAAATTCTTGTACTCTTCGTGTAAGTTCAGCTCTAACCATTCTGATTGTTCCATCGGAGTAACAAGGGAGATCATCGAAGCGCATGAATCTTTTATACCCTCTCTGGTTCAAAAATATGACACCTGCCTGGCCTCGTAGCACAACTTTATATGCCAGAAAGTGGTCTACCATAAATATGTCTTGTTCAGGAGCTTTCAGACCAACTTTAACCAATGCACACTCAATTGCCATTTGAAAATCTCTTAGGCACATCACAATTGAGCGGCGATTCATGCTTCGGACCAGGGCAGCAACTGTAGTCATGTGTGTCAGACGTTTCTTGATCTTGTTTTTCATCTTGTTGTGCAGAAACTCGATGTCGTCTATATTTGCGTAATCAATATCACTTTCGTGAAATTCTTGAACCGTTCCGTCTTCTTTGAGTACCTCAAATGCCGGAGTGAATACTCGGGCTCTTTTGTACATGTGGATGTTATTGATCTTTACAATTTTTGATTTAGACCAATATTTGCTTTTGTCCCTCTTTTCCCTTAGCAGCATCCAATTATATTCTGCTTGTTCAGCTCGAGATGCATCGGTCATGACCGTCAAAAGACATCTACTGAAAGACCCCGGCCTTTTTCTAAATACCATTTTGAATCTTTCTTCTAAGAATGGGTTCTAAAACTGTTCAGCCAGGAACTTTCTCAAGAATTCTTTTAACACTTTGACCGGAGGCTCTTCCAATTCAGTGGGAGGAGCTTCAAGGAGTTTCAAAAATTGAGCCCTCCGCTCCTGTCTCATTTCTTCTCTCATCTCTACATCTAGAGATTGAACTCCACCCTTTGAATACCATCAGACCCAATCAACGTCTGTCATGTCATATGTTGCAGTGACGTCTCTTGTATAAAAGCAATCGACAGTTTGGGGCCCTGATGATTCGGCAATGTGAGCTGGCAGAGTTGATTGAGTTGGAAGGGTTGTTTGGACTTTTGGGGTAGGTTGAACTGATGGTGTTTCTTTGACTGTAGGAGTGGTTTGGATTGATGGAGTTTCTATGGGAGTAGGGAAGTTGTTTGGATGGTAGAAATAATTTCTTCTTGACGCGCTTGGGTTGGGGATTTCAAAAATTCAAACGAGGAAGATGATTTTTGCGGTGACTCAGGTTCAGGCTTTGGGGTGAGTAAGGGATAGTCATCCTCAATATCAGAGTCTGAGTCAGACACCAATATGATTTCGACTATTTCATATAAAGGTTCATACACCACCATTGCTGACATCGAATCCAATGGAGCCGGACCTTCAATCAGTGGCTCGTCTTCTAACATCAACATCTCCCAAGCCTCATAAATCTGATCCCCAGACGCTTGTATTTCTATTCCCTCAGTATTAGCTCCCCCTACAATCATCATGAGGTCCTCAGACTGAGTTTTTCAGTGTTTCTCCCCCTCATGACGATCAGGGTCATCCTGATCGTCATGTTTCCTTTTGTGAGACTCAGCCTGGGGACGACATTGAAGTTTGATGACCGCAGACTCAAGACAGTCCATTCTGGAGTTGAGCTGCTCCTGGACTTGAAGAATTAATCTGGTTTGCGAGTCTATTTTGTCTAATAGTTCCTGAATCATTGATTGGACTGAACAGGTCCCTGGTGGATGCAGATCCTCAGAAGTGACACCCTTACCCTCGATAAATGAGAGAAGGGCGGTATGTCGTTCATCGGCGGCCTCCTTGTGGGCATCCAGGGCAGCCTGTGAAACAACTCCGGCAGCACGTAACACTGCCATTAACATCTCAATATTAATTTCGAGACGGCCTGACGTGGATGGCATTGATGAAGCCACTACTGGTCTTCCTTCCATCATTTCTAGCTCCATAGTTGAACAGCTCATTGAGGGGACGCCACGGAGGCATCGTGCGTTGTGTATGGGGGTGGGGAGTGAGCTGTGGGTAAAGGAAAGTTGGTCACATGGGGCGGAGTGTGACCTAATTCAACACCACGACTCTCCGAATGAGAGGGTGATGGCGTATGTGGAAGATCCCCATGGAATGAAGTAGCGTCCTTTTGAGAGGACACTAAGTGGGTGGTTAGGGTAGATTCGACCGTTGGACCGATGGTCTTATGGTGGGTTGTCCGGCTGATAGGGCCTAGGTAACCCTCGCATGTTATCTCAATCCATCGTAAAACAGAGACGGTTCTTTCTGAATCCGCCATCTTTGCTTCCTCACCTTCTCCTCCATCCCTCGCAAGCACAATCTCCCTCTCACCCATACCCATAGATTGCTGAATTTCCACCTCTTCGCCCTCAGCCTCACTCGCTCTTGCCTCACCTTCGGATTGGGTAGGCTCAGTCGGATCTGATCGAGCCTCATCTAGATAAAATTCTCTCATATAGCCCTTACACTTTCAGATTGCACTGCCCTTTATAGAAGGGACAGTGGAATTGTCATTACCGACACAGTGGGAGCCCCGTTCGAAAGATTTGGCTTTTGTATCGCAACTGTCATGTATGCATCAGCCTCTGGACGTTCATGGATGTCATCGTCGTTGTCCATGGCATATTGGATGATCAGCTGAAGGAACCGCTGGAGAGGAATAAATTTGCGGCCACGCTTGCTGCTTCTGTCCAGGTTGACTCTTTTCAATTCTCCGACCAAAAAGGCAGCATAGTCGTAGTGTCTGTCGTATGCAAAGGCTGCAAACATGGCAAGGACCTGGATTGATGCTGAGTCATGGGCAGCATGCTTGGCGGTGAAACACTTGTTCATGACATCGAAAATTACCCTCCAGTGTGCTTAAAGGTTCTTGGTATGGAAGTCCGATAGCTTGGTTAATGGACCATCATATCCCAGAGATTTAATTTCGTTTAAGGTTTCGAGGGGTGAAGGGATTGGGGCAAAATGTAGGCGGTAAAGGGAATGGGCTTCGGCAGGGAGGCGTAGAATGTGGCGGATGGCTGCGGTGGTGATTTTGACTGGGACACAGTCGATTGTGGAGGTGAAGTGTAAGGTCTACCACTACGAGGTCTATCTAGACGCGGAACCGTCAACGAGTGCGGAATCCTCGTTAACGGGTAGACGGAAACAACTCTCACACACGAAACACGGAGACTATCAGAAGCTGAACGAACGACACACAAATGATCCTACAAACTGATTCTCTCCGAAACGGCACTAACACTGATGATAAACTCGAGATCGCCTTTTGCTTAATCACTCACGAATTCTGCAAAGTCTGATAATATTTCGAGTCTATCCCTAATTATAGAGGCTAATTGGAGTCTGTTATGGGCCAAACTCGAATCTGGCCCAAGGCCCATTCGAGTTTGTCCTCATAGACACTCTCGAATCTGCCTAGCTTCGAATCTAGGTCTACATTCGAATCTATCACAGATTCGAATGTACAACCTTATAGAATTCGAATCTAACTATTTCACATACTCAACTTAGTGTTGAACCTTATGTTTTTACCTTATGATTGATTTTATCTTTGATCCTTATGTTTGACCTTCTTGTAATACGTTACATCAAGTTCAAACACACAAACAATAATAACTATCAACCATATATAAACATATATAACAAACACTTGCTAGACTCACAATGTAGGATCACTTAGACTGCTATCGTCACACACGATGTACCAACAGACTCCCCCTTGACGATAGCTTCTAATAATTCACACATTTGATTAAGAACTTTGTTTATTATTTATTCAAACTACTTCCAGGATACAAACCTTTTTCAACACATACTTTGACTACATTCTCATATTTCCTAGCTTCACTATCCATATGAGCATCACTAGAAATCATACAAGCATGCAAAAGATGAAGATCATCTCTAGAAAGGTTTACCAGGTGAAGAGGATCGTAGACTCTAAGAATAACTTTTTCTTCAAAATCTTCCATCATTGTTTCTCCAGTCTCACTCTCAGCATACCACCAATGCAGATTCTTCAAGACATTCTGTGCCATAGGCTTGAGTGGCACCTTCCTAAGACATCTTACTGGTTTATAATGGATCCTCATCCAAGGTCGCCCAGTTAGAGGATCAATACGTGAAGGATCTTCTACTCTTTTTCCAACCCTTGGATTTAGGCGTTCAAACTTTCTTGATCTTCCCTCTTTTCTTATGATTCTTGCAATTACGTCTGCGTAGGGATCATTTCCAATATTAATCAGATCTTTCCATGCTAATGCTGTGATCTCGATCTTTGGCAGTGAATTGAAAGCTTTTAGAGTTCGCCTCAGATACTAGAGCCCATCTTTTCTCTTAATTATAAATAGCTGCAGTTCTCGATCAAAGAACCAGCTTAATATGCGTGCAGACAACTTCCCAGTACCCGGCACCCTCATTTTCCTTTTAAGCTCTAACTCCTTCTGTTCAGCTCTGAACCATAACTTTCTTTTCTCTTCATTTGTTAGTTCTCTGGCTGGTTCCTCTATTGATGGTTGAACATTTAACGCAGCATTCACTACTTCTACGTTAACAATATCATTCCCATCTATCACGTATGTATCAGTGATAGGATTCTGCTGTACGACGATCTCATCAGCTTCATCATCGTCATCAGCACATACCTCGTCATCTGATTGCCAGTCAACCATCTCTTCAGGTACAAACTCACCCTCTTCTAGCTCTTCATCTTCACAATCAAAACCTAAATCCATCAGATCATCATCAAGATCCATGAGAGCACCGATCATCTCACTAATCTCAAAATCTGTAGGCTTAGATGAACTCACTTCTCCTACTTCTCCTCCTGCTAGACTAGGCTCCCCCTGAGATTGAGCAGTCTGAGCAGCAGAAAAATCTACTGGCTCATCCTGTCTTTGAGAGCTGGGATCATTGCCTTGGTTGTCGTCTTCATCATCATCCCTTGGCCTCTGTACTTGTTGATCTCGGCACGACGTCTCCCTCTGAGCCTGTAAATTTTTTCATTAACTGCTCAATTAGGGAGCGCATCGACCTTATCTCAGCTGCCTGATCTGCTACAAATCCACAATCTTTTTCAAATCGGCATTCTCCTTATCAATATCTGCGTTATGCTTCTGAAGCTCACCGATTGCCGTTGTTAGCCCAAAGATTTGGACTTCCTGGAAGACAACTCGATCCTTTAGGCGCAGAAACCTTTGATTTTCAGCATATGTGGATGAGGTTGATGGAATGGACTGAATTGGCGTTGGAATGATTGGCGATGGGATATACGGTTCATCTTGAGGTGGTGGTGGTGGAATGGTGGTTTGAGGTTCTTGAGGTTGAGGAGTTTGAGTTTGCTGAATTTCTGGTTGATCTGTTGATGCAGAAGATGATCCTTGCAAGAATCGATGACGCTTGACCCGTTGCCTCGTCACTAAAGGTGCAACTTCCTCTTCTTCAAAATCTGAGTCATCAGACTCTCTTGTTACTCTCCTCCTCGAAGCTTCTTCATTAACTACCAACCTTTATCCATATGTTCCTATTTGAACATGAGGTTCAGTAGACACAGACTCTGGAGCTTCAACTACAATTTCCTCTATTTCCTCTGATTCCGTTGCAGATGATGACTCATCAATACCAGTCTGCTCTGGCACATATTCGTCCACATCTCTCAACACAGCTTCTTCTCCCTCTGGAGGCTCAAGTAATTCACCCACCAATGCTGCAGCTATATCTTCATTAGCATGAGGACCTGCCTCCCAAATTTCATTTAGAGTTTTGCACAATTGATCAGCTTCGCCTGGGACATTCGAAGGCCCTGCTTCCTGTATTTCTGGCTGCTGACTAGTAGAAGGCCTAGACGCCTGAGTTTGACTCGCAGAGGTTCTTTGTCTTCGCCTTTGTGCACGCGGTGCCTGTGGTTGTTGTTGTTGTTGTGGCTGTGGTTGTCTCGGTTGAACTTCAACTTCCCCTGCCCAGTTGGCAATATCTGGTGCTTCAAAATTTCTATCCAAGATGGCTCCAAACAACGGACGCTCAACTGGAACAGCCAATCTTCCTCTGTGCGAGGAACAATCAGCAAAGATCCTCTTATCCATTACAGCTACGCTTTGAATCTCATTCGACTGAGGCAGATTTGGCAAGAAATGCCTGATAAGAATCATGATGAACCGTGGATACAGCAGGAATTGTTGATTTTCTGGAGCGGTGATCTGATGAACAAATTCGGAGAAAAACATTTCCGAGAAACTGAATGGTCGATTATACACTTTCGCGATAATCCCAGACGGGATCTTCGAGACCATATAGTCAAAATCGGCTTTCTTTGGTGCAAAGCATACCATAAAGACATGAGCCAGAAATATCCATTGGCCGATTAGCCCGCTCTTCATATACGAAACCTTCGTCACATCAAGACTATAACCCATTCTCTGAAAGGCCGCTTGCCTAATACTCAGAGGAAAGTCGATTGGCCCAGATTCTTCTTCTTGAGAGCCTAGCTGCAGAACTTGTCGCAGCATATCAGCAGAGAACACCAACGGTTGCCCTGCTATTCTTGTCCTTAGCACTGTTGGGGTGACAGAGCAGTCTACCTGAAGATGATCATAAAATTGACGAATATATGGTAGAACAATCTGAACATTATGGGACAAAGCAAAACCAATCCTAGATTCTACTAGGAAATCCAGCATTTGTCTGAATCCCTGCGCCTCAGGGATATGATGGTCGGGGTGAAGGACCATATTGTGCTTTGGCACAAACACTCGAACAACCATATCTGCACAAAAATAAACTATTAGATTCATTAAAAATCAATAAACTTGTTTAAATTCAAATCTGTTTTATTTTGAACTTGTTTAAGTACAAAATCCAACACAATTAAATTTCTACAAGTTTAATAAAATTTAAATTAAATAATGCAAATAAAAGACAAATTCAAACAGACAGATTCGAGTAAACCCAATTTCGAATTTGATGACATATTCGAAACTAGAGTCCTTCTCGAGTCTAATGACAGATTTGAGAAACCTCAGGAACAGATTCGAATCGTCGACCCTACTCAAACACCAAATCTCTTGATTTTAACCTTTTTGGACTTAGAAAATTACATTCATTAGTCCTACTAGTTACTAATCACAGATATGTGTATTTAATTTGACTATTTATTGGTCCAAACTTTGTAATTTTTTGAAAACACGATTTAGACCCTTAACCCTTCAAAAAATCGATGATTTTGCCTAAAATGGTGTATAAAACTACATGAATCTTGTACAATCAAGTTGATTATACCTAGATACAACAGTAGAATCGAACTCCTTTGCAATACACTCGACAAATTGTCATTTATGTGAGAAACGGTAGATTCGAGCAACAGATTCGAAATCGCCACAGTAGATTCGAGGATATAGATTCGAAAACAGTAAGGAGTTAATGAGTTCACTGTTAACCTATATATACCACCTACCTTTGAATCTATGGCCAGATTCGAGTCTACTGGCAGATTCGAAAACCCAGTTTCGAGTCTGTCCTAAACTCGAAAAACTCCCACACTTAGAAAAAATTTCGAAAATTTTGAAACAACTTCAACTTTTTCAAACTTTTCAATGGTATTGTGTAACAAGATAAACTATGCCAACTCTTTTACCCTAAGCACAAGTTTTTTTACGCAGTATTTATTTTATCCAACTATGAATGCACCCTCAGTAATTTTGGACATTTTTCCTAAGTAAAAATAAAAATAAAAATAAAAATAAAAGTAAACTAAAATAAAATAAACTAAGGTAAAATAAAATAAAAATTTTGACTAAAAAATTGAACTTAGACTTAAGCTATACCTATTAAAATTTAACCTAAGCTAAAAATTTAAACAAAATCTTTTTGATGAGTATAGTCTAAGAAAGGTTCAATCAGATAGCGATGTCAGAGACTCACTTTCAGTACTTAAACTTTCACACTTAGGAATTTTTGATTCCTTTGATTGTTTGTCGTGAAATATCTATTTAGCTGATTGTTGGTATTTTACCCCTTTAAACATGCTACATATCGGAATATCCCATGGCATTTTTATTTATCATGAAATTATCTTATGTGACTCAGACATAGACATACTTTTATGATCAAGGCACACAGACAAAGATCCTAACTTGTTGGTATTTGCAAACTTTCTTTAAAAGACAAACATCGGACACAGGTCTGTATTTTCATACAACAAAGTGTCTTAGTTTTACTTAAGGTTTATTCTTAAAGTTAGCAAGACAGCGGTGACAGGTCTGTACCGACATACAACAAAGCGACATATCTGCTAACCCGAATCTAAACAGAGGCAACAGGTCTGTACTTACGTACAACAAAGTTACATGTTTTCGACTCTCAATTTTATATGATTTTTCTATTCTTTCCATTTTTAGATGTATTTGATGTTGCCATACATCCCCAGAAAGTTTGCATACCTCATTTAGACTCAAAGTTTGTATGTCTTGTACATAAAAATTAAGACCGATTGGTCATACATCTAAGTTAGTGACACGTTTGACTTTTTCTTGAATATTTTATTTGCCTTGAGACTCCCTATATGTATTATACCTACCAACACATCAAACTAAACTGAAGTATAACACTTAGAATTTAGTTGCATTATGTGTGAAAGCCTAAACACTTAGAGTTAGTAACGAATGTGCTTATTTTCGTCACTTTGAACCTATGCTTCTAAGACTTAACTCTTTTTTCTGATATTCTCTTTTTTTGTATTTTTATAATTTTCTTTCTTTTTTCTTTTGTTTTTCATAAGAAATAGCAATAAGATAAACTACTAACTTACTAAAAAATAGAAACTTACCAAAAATAGATACTTACTAAAAATAGAAACTTACTAAAAATAGAAACTACCCTAAATTAGCAGACTTACTATAAAAAGAAAGAAATACTGCTACTATAAAAGGAAATAAACTACAACTAAGGCCAAATTACTCTGGGTTGCGCTTTCCATTTAGTTGAATTAAATATTCAAACCGTGACTTATCAAATGCTTTGGTAAATAAATCAGCATTATTATCTTCTGTTGCCACTTTTACCAATTTGATTAAGTTCTTTTCAGCACAATCACGAATAAAATGATGCCTAATGTCTATGTGCTTTGTTTTGTTGTGTTTAACTGGATTATTAGTTACAGCAATTGTAGATTGATTGTCTATCCTAATTGGAGTTTGAGTATAAGCCAAACCGTAATCCCGCAATTGTTGTTGTATCCACAGAACCTGTGAGCAGCAACTACCAGCAGCAACATACTAGGCCTCGCACGTTGACACGACTACCGATGTTTGTTTCTTGCATTGCCAGAATACCAATCTCCCTCCTAGGAACTGACAACCTCCAGTTGTTGATTTGCTCGTCAAGCTGCATCCTCCGTAGTCAGAATCCGTGAACGCCTCCAACTCTAGATCTCCCTCCGCGTGATACCAAAGACACAGCTTCGGTTTCGACTTGAGGTATCGTAGAATCCGCTTCACAGCTTTCATATGCATCTCCTTCGGATTCGCTTGAAACCTAGCACAAATACACACAGCAAACATGATGTCAGGTCTTGAAGCAGTAAAATACATAAGTGATCCAATCATGGCCCGATATAAAGTCGGATCCACATCGGTATCACTTTCAGTACCCGGTCCGAGATTGTGATTCACTTGAATCGGCGTGCTGAAGTGGGCAGTCAATTTTGTTCCTTCTATCCCGAAACGTTCCAATATGTCATAGACATATTTCGTCTGATGGATAAACATCCCTTCCTTCTTCTGGTCAACTTGTAACCCCAAAAAGAAATTTAACTCTCCCAGAGCACTCATCTCGAATTTCGACTTCATCACCTTCTCGAAGTCTTTGCACATCTGTTAGTCTGATGATCCAAAAATGATATCATCGACGTACACTTGTACCAAGATGAAATGTTCTCCCTTCCTCTTAACAAACAGAGTACTATCTATCCTACCCCTTTCAAACCCGTTCTCTAATAAATGGTTGGATAGAGTCTCATACCATGCCCTATGTGCCTGATGCAATCCATATAGAGCCTTATCTAAGCGATATACTCTATCAGGATATTTTGGATCTGTAAATCCGGGCGGTTGTTCTACATACACCAACTCCTTCACTTTCCCATACAGGAAAGCACTCTTAACATCCAATTGATATACCTTAAATCCCTTGAAGGAGGCAAAAGCTAGAAACAACCTAATGGCTTCCAGCCTTGCTACAGGTGCAAAAACCTCGTTGTAATCAATTCCCTCCTCTTGGTTGAAACCCTTTACAACTAGCCTAGCCTTGTTGCGCATGACTATACCTCGATCAACTCTTTTGCACTTAAAAACCCATTTGGTTCCTATGGCAACTTCCCCTCGAGGTAATGGAACTAACTCCCACACTTCTAGTTTCCTAAACTGCGAGAGTTCTTCCTGCATCGCTTCAACCCAGGAGTTATCCTTTAGTGCCATTTGCACATTCTTAAGCTCTACTTGCGATATGAAACAAGAATATAGACATGTGTGATATGCCTCGGAGTCATTTATCATCGACAACAACATATTGTTGTTATTTAAACTACTCCTAGTCCTCACACCCTCGTTAGGATTTCCTATGATGCTTTCTATAGGATGGTTCTTGTTAATCCTAGAGGTCTCTATCTCATCAACCCTTAGATTATCTCCTAAGTTAGATCCTATTTCACCTAATGGGGGAACAGACTCAGTTTCTACATTTTCCTCCTCGTGGACATTTTCCTCAGAGTTGGAACTTGTTGCTTGAGTCTAATTCTCAGTGGTAGGTGCTTCTGGATCAGTAACTTCTGGAGATCCATCTACCGTCGCAGTAGGCTCGGATGTGGATTCAAACGTAGTCCTCGGAAAGGTATGGCCATCGTCATTCAGATGCAGTGTCGCCATGTCCTTTTCGATTGTACCTGCATTATCATCCAAAGGAATGTTAAATGACTCAAATAATTTATCATAGTCAAATATCAATTCCGGACCTGTTTGGGGTTCATGTGTATAACTTGTGACTTCAATGTTATACACAATCTCCACTGTACTATTGGTTTTGTTAAAAACCTGTTTGTTTGGTGAGTTCAGCACATAACCTAGGAAGTATCATTCGTCAGCCTTTTCACCAAACTTCGGTTGATGTTTTGTACGTAAAAGAGTGCATGGTACTCCAAACGGTTCGAAGCCAGTTAAATTAGGTGGCCGTTTATTCAAAATTTCATAACATGTTTTGTTCAAAGATTTGACTGTAAGGACTCGGTTTAAAATATGGCACGCGGTATTCACTGCCTTCCCCCCAAAACATGGTAGGAAGCTTTGAATCCGAAAGCATAGTCCTTGCAGCCTCAATCAATGTCCTATTTTTACGTTCGGCCACCCCATTTTGTTGAGGCTCATATGCTGCACTGAATTGATGCACTATGCCCTTTGATAGGCAATATACACCAATTACAGTGTTTTTAAATTCAGTTCCATTATCACTACGTATTCTTTTAACCCTTGTTCCGTAGGAATTCTCCACTTGGTCTAAGAACCCGATGAGCTTGGAGGCCGTCTCATCCTTTGTACCTAAAAAGAAAACCCAAGAAAAACGTGAGTAATCGTCAGTGATAACCAAACAGAACCAACTACCTCCTATACTCCTTTTGTTGATTGGCCCGAAGAGGTCCATGTGCAACAAATCGAATGTTGAGGTTATGGAGTTCTGCGTCTTGGACTTGTCTGTCTTCTTATGTTGTTTGCCCTTCTTGCATGGTAGACACTTGTCCTCGAACTGAAAGCTCTTCATAGGTACACCTTGCACTAGTCCATTCTTCGTTATGTAGTTCATCTTCCTAAGGTGCAAGTGAGCCATGCGTCTGTGCCACAGTACCGATTCCGTCTCCGAAGCTTTGGAGAATAGACAAATTGGCCCCATCGATGTCTCCGGCTTGTTCATATCTAGCATGTACAAGTCATTCTTCCTTGGCGCCCGCATCAATACCCATTCTTCAGGAATCTTGAATCCCGGTTTTAGCACTAACGCCTCAGTGTCCGTGAACAACACTGAGTTCTTCTTGTCACAGATTTGAGATACACTAATGAGATTGTGAACCAGTTTATCAACGTGATAAACTTGGTCCAACTTGATCGTCCCATTAGTGACCACTCCGGTACCCGTGATGTTTCCTCCTTTGTTACCGGCGAATGATACAAACCCCCGATTCCCACGCTTGAAGTCTGTAAGAAGACTTCGTTCCCCTGTCATGTGCCTGGAGCATCCACTGTCGACGAACCACTTGTTGTTTGGACCTGTGGTAATCTCCTGCACATGAAAGAAAATAGGTTAGTTATCACGGGGAACCCAAGCCATGACTGACTTGGTTATACCATTCTCGTCCACATATTTAAACTCTTTCAAATACCCATCTCGCCTTTCAGGTGACTTGGGTCGTTAAACAGGAGTTTGTTGTGGTGCCGAGTGATTTAAATTCACTCTTTGCCTTTGAGTAGGCATTTGTTGTGGAGCTCTAGAATAATTCCTATTATATTGCATTTCAGACTGTGATCCTTGAGCTCTTACCGGTGCGTACTGTCTAACTGGAGTATGAGACCTAACTGGAGTGTGTGACCTGCTAGGTGTTGTGCTCCTATAGACTTGTTGAGGTGCTGACCTAGGTTGATTAATGATTCGATTCGGTGAATTTGTCCTAACCACTTCCTTTGGTCCAACCTTTACCGGTGTTTGTTTCACAACTGGTTTTGGTGCGGCCTTCACAGTTTTCTCGGTACTCTGAGAACTACTAGTGCTCGCCACATTGGTTGAGGGCTTAACAGGTGCTGGGTTCACTCTCTTAGGTGTAACATCAGCTTTCCTAAGTGGACAGCGAGAAGCAACATGCCCCTTCTCATGACATCTGAAGCAAGACATCTTATCTATGGACTTTTTGTGTGTACCCTTAGACTTAGGTGTCTCACTAGTATCTTGGTCCTTTTGTACATCAATAGCGACGGGCTCATCGTCCTGATCAGCCCAATCAATTTTATGTTTTCCTGCAGGTCTTTCACTGGAGGAAGTCACAAATTTGACTTTCTTAACCTTGACAGTTGTGTCAGCCGCCTTAGGTGTATTTACTACTATAGGCTCAGATATAGGTTCAGGTGTGTCCTCTAAGTCGACTGATTTGTCAGTTTTTTCCTGAGGCTGAGGCACATAGTTTGCATTAAAAGGTGGAGGAATTTCATGAAATCCTAGACCTACGGGCTTTTTAGATTGTCTTTGGGCATCTAAAACTTTCCCTAGGTTTAGGCTTGAATTCCTAAACTTCTCTAGCTTACTGTTTGCCTCTGCTACCTTTACCTTTGTTTCAGCTAGCTCAATGTCTTTGTCTTTAAGGTTTTTGGTCAAGGCCTCTACATGCTCATACATAAGTTCTATTCTAACACACTGCTCACTCAGTTTGTCTTTCAGAACTATTACGTCTTGAGCATCAGCCTTAAGTTTTTCTTTAAGATCTTGCTTAATATCGTTCAGGCTAGCGTTTTCAATTTTTAAATTCTCATTTTGAGCAGTTATGGTTTTATGTGATTCTAAGACTAGATTTAACCTATCTTTAGAATTAACACACAACGCATATAATTCACGAAAAAGAGAGTAAGTCAGACTAACCTTTGAGTTATCAGATTCCACGTTGGCCATCCTCGCAGCAAACTCCAGAACTGACTGGTCATTCGTCTTTTCCACACACATCGGACTGTTTTCCCTTGTGGTCTGCTCTTCTCCTTCATACCCAGTTTCCGTGACTTCAGCCATAAAAGCCCGAGCATTTGACTCTGGATGTGAGCTCCAGTCATAAGTACCATCTAGCTGTCTGTCTGAAGTAACAATGGATAGTAGACCAGCTAGATTGGCTTGACCAGATGATGAACTTGGAAGGTATCGTTGTTGAGACTGATTCTGAAACTGTCCCTGATGCTGACTCTGCCCTTGGTACGTCTCTACCTTCGGTCTCTGGCATTCTCTGGCGAAGTGTCCCAGACCTTGACAGTTGTAGCACTTTACCTTGGACTTATCAAATCCAATCCCCTTGTTGTTCATTGTCAGATTCCTCCCAGTTCTTTTGATGAATCTCTTAACCCTTTGGGTTACCATGGCCAGTTGCCATTTAAGATCCATTTCCTCAAGATCATCAGGGTCGACTTGATCGTAGTCCTCATCCCAGAGGGCAGGATCGTTAATCTTCCCCTGAACACAATTCCCGTACGCGGCCACAAAAGAAGCCAGCAGATTGAAATGTTCTTCCGCTGATTTTGCGCTCATGGGCATCTTCGAATAGCTCTGAGATGTCGATGCCTGTTGTACTTGAGGCTGCGGTTCTTCCGATCTTCCTAATCCTAAGAACGCTCACCTCAAAGTGTCATCAGTCTCTGCTGGTGACGACGTTTCTCCGGTGAAAAACGCTGTAGCAGTCTTCAGATCGGCGGTCGCTGAAGGTTTTGTTGACTTTCCAAAATACATTGCTGGATTCTGGACTTGTTCGTAATCAGTTTCGGCCTTCAGTAGCTCGAAGTGATATGCCCGCAACTTTCTCACAATATCATCCAGAGATTGAGTATAATACTTGTCTTCATTCAGCTTGATCAATGCCACATACATAGCCCATTTGGCTGGTAAGGCATCAAGAAGCTTGTTGTTCTTGTCGGTGTCAGTATACTCAATCCCGTGACTTTCAAGTTCTGTCAACAGATGATAGAACCGGGTGATGATATCATCCAGCTGTTCATCCTTTAACGCCTTGAAAATCGCAAACTGTTGTTTCAACAGTTCTGTATGCTTTCTACGAACCCTAGGATTACCCTCACACCTCTTCTCTAGAGACTCCCAAAGTTCCTTCGACGTCTTTTGAGTCCTAAATGTGTGCAGTATATCCTGAGGCAAAGCCATTCGGATTATCGAGAAAGCTTTGTTTTCGGCTTCATACAATTTCTTATCATTCTCCTTCATCATTTGGTATGATAAGACTTTCTGACGGCCTTCAACTTCAGAAACTGGTGGAATATATCCTTCGTCGATACACACCCACATGCGCATGTCATTAAAACGCACGAAATCGGTAAACTGATCTTTTCACCAGTAATAATCCTCGATTTTCATCAGCTTAGGCGGAGCGTTTGCCTTCCCGACCTCGTGGTCCATTTCCAGGAATTTTTGAAGATTTGACATCTTTTCGAAAGTAATTGAATTGAACTTAAATAATTTAATTCGAAACTAATTTGAATTAATTCGTTCGAATCTTGGTAGATTCGAAGATAATCAGATTCCAATTTATTTGGGATTTAATTCGATTAAGTGTTATTATTCAATTAAACTCGAAATTATGTCAGATTAGAAAAGTCCTCAGATTCGAAGGTCAGGCAAACTCGAAGTCACAGCAGATTCGAACCCTATTCGATACTAGACCAAACTCGAATTAAACTCGAAAGTAGACTCGAGACCCTATTCGAATGTAGCACAAACTCGAATTAGATTCGAAACCCTCTGTATCAGACTCGAAAAGGAGCGGATTTGGTTAGACTCGAGACTAAGTGTAACCCTAATTGCCCCTAATAGATTCGAGCGCCGCAAACTCGAAAAACGGCTAACACTTTGATTTTTTAACGTTTTGCAGATTAAATCGATATTCTTGCAATGAAAAATATTGATTTCGATCAAAAACGTGAAAAACCACAAAGTATTTCCCGGATTACTATTTGCTAAGCTCGACGGACACGAAAAACACGATTTTGAGAGTAAAACCGTCCACAAGCGTCAAGAAACCTAGAATGTATCTAGATAAACACGAAGAACACCAAGAACACTCCGTAGTCTCTGATACCACTTGTAAGGTCTAGCAATACGAGATCTATCTAGACGCGGAACCGTCAACGAGTGCGGAATCCTCGTTAACGGGTAGACGGAAACAACTCTCACACACGAAACACGGAGACTATCAGAAGCTGAACGAACGACACAAGAACGATCCTACAAACTGATTCTCTCCGAAACGGCACTAACACTGATGATAAACTCGAGATCGCCTTTTGCTTAATCACTCACGAATTCTGCAAAAAGTCTGATAATATTTCGAGTCTATCCCTAATTATAGAGGCTAATTCGAGTCTGTTATGGGCCAAACTCGAATCTGGCCCAAGGCCCATTCGAGTTTGTCCTCATAGACACTCTCGAATCTGCCTAGCTTCGAATCTAGGTCTACATTCGAATCTATCACAGATTCGAATGTACAACCTTATAGAATTCGAATCTAACTATTTCACATACTCAACTTAGTATTGAACCTTATGTTTTTACCTTATGATTGATTTTATCTTTGATCTTTATGTTTGACCTTCTTGTAATACGTTACATCAAGTTCAAACACACAAACAATAATAACTATCAACCATATATAAACATATATAACAAACACTTGCTAGACTCACAATGTAGGATCACTTAGACTGCTATCGTCACACAGGATGTACCAACATGAAGTATGGTTCGACATCAGCTACAAATTTCAGATGATGCCAGAACTGTTGGAGGTAAATCTGGGGTACGGAGATGGCTATGGACAGTGAGTAGTAAATTGAGTGGTTTTTAAGGATGTCAAAGGCAATGTTTTCGGTTTCACGGCTGAGGATTGATACGTCAAGCTACCAATTATGAGCAAAGAACTCGACATATTCGGATTGGGGTAATATGGATTCTTCGGGTAGTTGGGCGTTATTATTTGGAATTGGGGAATGGGGCATGGTTATGGCGAGTGGGGGTTCCATAAGTCCCGTAAAAGTACAGCAAAGTTAGAATAGCTGACTTAAGAGATATGGCATTGATACGAAGTCTGGGATAAGTGTGAAATAGAAACTGTCTGTTCTGTTTAAAGCATTAGGTCTTTATTAGTAGAATTGGAATTCTACTAAATAAAGTCCAAAGTCAATCATTAAGAGACCAATGCTAGAACAGACATTTTCACTCAAACACAAACCCTAAATCTAACCAATGGTGCACAGGACTGAAAATATTTTTGGATTTTTGATTTTTTATGAAAATGGAAAAGTGGAAAAATTTGAAAAATAAGCTAAGTGTGGAATTTCGGGTGGGCCGAATTCGGATGAACAGTGCAACCAAATTCGGTTCAGCCCGATATACCAATGATGCACGAATATGATAAGAAAAGGTCCGAATTCGGATGGCATCTGATTTCGGATGGGGACCGAATTCGGGTACCAACCGAATTTCGTATGCACAGTGAATGGAACTTGGAAAAATAATTGAAACTTTGAACATGCTTAGAAGGACCGAATTCGGATGCACAGTGGTCCGAGTTCAGATGCACAGTTGTCCGAATTCGGTCATGATTGTTGGAGATTTTTGAAATTGTATAAGTATATCATCCGAATTCGGGAGTTGGTCCGAATTCGGATGGACCGAATTCGAACAGATTGCATTTAATGTTCATGCAACATGCTACGTGAACAGTTATGAAAATGATAACTATGCATGAAAACGTAGATCCTAGTCTAAAAACATGTAAGGAACATTTTATTTCACTACAACAAACTAAGAAGGACAGATTTAAGGTCCTAAAAGTATGAAAAACTGAAACATTATAACTATAAAAACTTGAAAATCAAACACACAAACTATGAAGTTAAAAGCTGAAATGATGTTGAAACAAACAAAACTTTTTAAGAAAGAAAACAAAATCTTTTTTGTAATTATCTTTTTAAATAAGACAAGAAAAAAATATTTTTGTGATTTTCTTTTAAAAAAATGAAGTTAAGACAAAAATACAATAAAATAAAAATATTTTTGCCTTATTAATGTATTTAAGACAAATAAAATCTTTTTGTGATTTTCTGACCAATTATATTAAACTTTAAAACAAAAAAAATTAACCAACGTAAAATATAAAATTTAAGATTAGAGAAGTTATAAAGAACAAAAATTATAAAAACTAGCATCCTAACTATACTCCCCCTCAAATAAACACCTATTCTCTTCTTTTTCTTTTTCAGATTAATTTCTTGAACCTTTTCAACCTAAAAGATACAAACAACCCTGGATTAATTTTGCGTCCCACTAAGTGATGAGCAATTCATACAATAATTTGTCAGGATCATTAATTATTAAAGATGTACATAGATAAGGAAATATTGAAATTTAATTTTGTGACACTATCCTTAAATTTAAATAACATATATTTTCTAAAATAAAGGAATTTCAAACATGATAGTTTGAAATAGAATTATTTTATACAATGTCTGAGATTTAACTAGAAGGTGGGTTCAACATGCCGATATGGGATACTAAAAACTGAAAACGAGGTTCGTCTAAAGCTTTCGTAAAAATATCCGCAAGTTGATATTTCGTGCCTACAAAATACAACTCAATTGTTCCCCTTTCTACATGATCTTTAGTGAAATAATACCTGATATCTATATGTTTTGTTCGAGAGTACTGCACGGGGTTGCAAGAGATGGCAACTACACTTCAAGAATCGCAGAAAATTGCGATGTTGGTGAGCGAGAATCCATAATCCCGTAATTGTGTTGTCATCTACAACACTTGAGAGCAACAGCTTGCAGCTGCTACATACTCAGCTTCAGCTTTGGATGTTGAAACACAATTATGCTTTTTGGATGACCAACTCACCGGTCTGTCTCCCAAGAACTGTATTCCAACTGATGTGCTTTTCCTGTCAACTCGACAACCTGCAAAATCAGCATTTGAAAAGGCAGTAAGATCAAAATCGGTTCCCATTGGATACCAGAGACCAAGATCGGGTGTACCCTTAAGATAACGAAAAATGTGTTTTACCGCAGTTAGGTGTGATTCTTTTGGGTCGGCCTGAAAACGAGCACAAAGACATGTTGAAAACATTATATCAGCTCTACTAGCAGTCAGATACATTAAGGATCCTATCATCCCTCTTTAAGTTGTATTATCGACTCTTTTCCCAGAAGTATTGGTGTCTAACTTACAGTTGGAAGCCTTGGGAGTTGCGATACTCATCCAAGAGTCTAACTTATACTTCTTCAGAATGTCAAGAGTATATTTCGACTGTTTCACAAAAATCCCATTTTCAAGTTGCTTGACTTGTAATCCGAGGAAAAAGTTCATTTCACCCATCATACTCATCTCGAACTGGACTCCATTAGGGCTGAAAAATCGTTACAGAAATTACTGTCAGTAGATCCAAATATAATGTCGTCGACATATATTTGCACTAGCATTATGTGCGGGCCTTCCCTTTTTGTGAACAGTGTTGTGTCCACCACACATTTGCTGAAATCAGCAGAGATAAGAAATTTAGAGAGACTTTCATACAATGCGCGAGGTGCTCGTTTTAAACCGTAGAGGGCTTTGTCCAGCACATAAACATGGTTAGGTTTATGTGCATCAACAAATCCTTATAGTTGTTCAACATACACCTCTTCATTAAGTTCACCGTTAAGAAAGCCTGTCTTGACGTCCATCTAGTACACTTTGAAGTCTTTGTGTGCCGCTTACGCAAAGAAGATTCTGATAGCTTCAATACGTGCAACTAGAGCGAAGGTCTCGTCATAATCTATCCCTTCTTGTTGTTGGTAGCCTTTGGCGACAAGTCTCGCTTTGTTTCTTATCACGATGCCATTTTCATCTCTTTTGTTCTTATAGATCCACTTCGTTCTGATAATTGTTCGGTCTTTTGGCTTGGGAACTAACCGCCATACTCGGAGCTGTTCAAACTGGTTGAGCTCTTCTTGCATTGCAATTATCCAGTCTGGGTCTTTTAAGGCTTCATCCACACGAGCTGGCTCTATATACTAAGGAGTAATGCGAAGAGACATTCATTAGCAGACGCCCTACGTGTTTGGACACCAGTTGAGACATTACCAATGATTTGATCGGTTGGGTGACTTCGGGTCCATTTTGTCTCGTGTGGAAGGGGTGCTCGGGATGGAATCTCAGTGGTGAGTGTGGGAATGGAGGATGATTCATGGTCAATGGTTTCTAGTGAAGGTACCACTAGTTCCGGTTCAGGTTCAGAATGTTCAGGTGAAGGAAGGATGATTGGCATGATGTGCGAGGGTATTTCTAGAGTATATTCAACTTCAGATGTATCAATGGATGATGTTGATGGATGTGGGTATGATGTAGATGAAGATGGATTGGATAAAATTTGTGGTGCAGTTGAATTGTTGGATGTGTTACCTACAATAGGAGAAACATTAGAAACATTAGAATTAGGACCAAAAAATTCTACATAAAAAGGATCAAATAAATTAACTAAATCAGCAGGAGAAAAAGAAGTAGATCGAGAAGAAGAGTCTCCAGGCATTGTTGTAATGCGTGGTCCCGAATGATCAACTTTGGGTGCCAGTTCAGCCAACTCATCATATGTGACATGCACACTTTCATTCACTTTCCTGGTTCGGGTGTTGAATGCACGATAAGCCTTCGAGTTGGATGAGTATCCAATGAAGATCGCTACATCTACTTTTTCGTTGAATTTCCCGAGGTTGTCTTTATCATTAAGCACATAGCACCTGCAACCAAATACACGTAAGTACTTGATAAAAGATACTTTATTCAAGAAGAGTTGATATAGAGTTTTATTAAAATGCTTATGGATTATTGAGCGATTCTGTGTGTAGCAAGCTGTTGACACGGCTTCGGCCCACAAGAACGGAAGAAGCTTTGAGTAAGTCAGCATTGTACGAGCGGCTTCCAGAAGGATACGGTTACGCCTTTCTACTACTCCATTTTGTTGAGGTGTTCTAGCAGCAGAATATTGATGCTGAATACCTTTGGAACGAAAGAAGCCCTCAACTACCGAATTCTTGAACTCTGTGCCGTTGTCAGATCGAATTGATTGAACGGACAGTTGCTGTTGGGTTTCGACACTCTTTATAAAATCGATGATTTCTTGAGCTGTCTCATCCTTGGATCAAAAGAACTTTACCCAGGTATATCGTGAGTAATCATCAATGATAACCAACACATATCGCTTCCCATTTATGCTTTGGGTCCGCATCGGTTCGCATAAGTCCATATGAAGTAAATCCAACAATCTCTTCGATGATGGTTCGGGTTTTGGTTTGTGAGATGTTCTTTTCATCTTGCCCTTCTCACATGCTCCACACAAATGATCTTTTTCATATCTCAGTTCTGGGAGGCCCTTCACCAGTTGTTTAGCAGCCAGCTTGTTGATGTTTTCAAAGTTTAAATGAGATAGCCTTCGATGCCGCAACCAAGAGTGTTTTGAGGAGGCTTTTGATAGAAGGCAAATGCTATCCTTAACCATGAGCTTAGCTACATCTATGGTGTAAAGGTTAGAGTTACGGGAACCGGATAAGATTTCTTTGCCATCCATACTCTTAACATTGCAGTTCTTAGCCCTAAACGTTACTTCAAATCCTTTATCGCAGAGCTGTCCTATGATAAACAGATTATGTGATAATCCCTCAACATAGTCAACATCCTTGATGACTAGATTATTTAAGACTTAAGTCCCCGTATTCTTTTATGTGAGCCTGGTGACTGTTCCCGAATTTTACCATCCCACATTGTTGTTCAACTACGTTGGATAACAATTCTCTTCTCCTAGTCATGTGCTTGGAGCAACCCGAATCCATATACAGGAAGTACGGGTCTTGATCTGTAGTAACCAAGAACCATCTGCATTAGGATCACACAACTTTGGGTACCCATCTTAATATGGGTCCTTTTTGGTTAGGAGTTCCAGGTAAATAGGTTGCAGTTTTAGGAACCCATTTTGCAATTATGTGTGGTCCGGATGCACAGCCTTTTGGAATCCATTGAAAATTGGATTTATCAGGCTTTGGAACCTTAGGCGATGAAATTACCTTCAGTTTTTGACTTTTTGAGTCTTGTTTGACTATTGCTTTGGTTTCGAGCCTCGACAAAGTACAAGCCTCATTTTTTGTGATGGTCGATGATGCAACATTTTTTATTTTCTTTTTGTGAATTCTTTTAGCCGGATATGGCACAAAAACATTCATTTCAGGAACTTAGCATCTAAAACGAGTTGGACATAAATTGAACAGGTCACTAATAGAGTACTTTAAATAAGCAGTAGAGTTCGTTACATCATTACAAATATTGTTTTTAGAGATTACTTGGATCCTATCTCTAGAAACAAAATCAATTGGCATTACAGGCTTCTTCCCAAAAAAACTCGTAAAATCCTGCATTGTAGTTTTTGGTACTCTTCTTACGTGATCTGTAGGAACAAAACGACGAGAGTCGGTACGCATGGAAGACTTAGACTTTAAAGATTTTTCTTCTTCTTGGTGAGTGGGTTTCTTAAAACACTTGGATTGAATCTGAGTCTTTATCGAAACCTCAGCATTAAAAGGTTTTGAGCACTCATCTTTACAACTAATAGAAGAATTTTCAATTTTAGTCTTGCCTTTGTTAGATGACACGAGTGGGATTTTGGTAGAACGGGAAACTCTTTATTCTTTTAAATGATCTTTTAATGTTTGATAAACCATGTCAAGTTTTTCTCTGTAGACAGTTAATTCTACAGATTGTTGAAAACTTTGATATACCAATTTTTCCTCACTCTTAAGAAGAGCTTCTTGAAAATCAAGAGCTTTCTTTTGAGTTGACTTTAATTCCTTTTCTAAAACTTTAATTTGATGTTGAAGAACTTTTGTAGGAATGTAAAGGTGAGGGATGTGTTTTACAGGTTCTGCTTTCATTTCAGCTTCTGAATATGTAGACAAGAAGTCTTCTTCAAGAGTGGGTACTCTAGAAGGATAACTCTCGTTTAGTTTTTCATATTTAAAATATATTCTTTTACTTTATTTTCAACACCTTTCTCATCCTCTTGGGTTAAAACTTCTTTTGATGACTCAAAAAATAAAGATTTAAGTCCAGCACCCATATAATTCATGTCATAGAACAGAGGTAAACTCTTTGAGCCTATTCCAAATATTTTGGACTTTTAAAACCGATTCCTTGTTTAGAATGGTAAAACCTAGTTTCTTTGGGCTGATTCAAATGAATAGTTTGTTCAGTTTGACCCTGTTTTAAAAATGCATCATCAAGGGTCTTTATTCGAGAGTACAAACTTATTCTTTCTTCTTTTATCATTTTGTATTTTTCTAAGCTGTCTATATTTTCCATAGTTACTGCCTCTAATTGTTTTGAAAGAACATATATTTCTTCTTTTACTGAGCTTTTCATTAGATAACCTATCCATACAAGATTCTAGGTACGTATTCCTATCCTGAACATCTACCTTTGTCAATTACCATATGTTTTATCACATTAGGATTAGTTAACCACTTTTATTGATCTAATTCAGATGACTCTTTTAATGTTTGGGCTAGATGTTCAGCCTGCACACAATCTTTTGTTTCAGCATTTAACCTAGCTTCTAAATCAAGTATATGTGTGTGCAATTTACATTCACAATGTACAGATAAATTATTTACATGCTTTGGAATGTAAAAGGAATTTACCTCTCGTGTCTCAGAATCTGATGACGAACATTCTGGATCATCGAGTCTGGACATCAAACATACTGGTGGATTTGGCGTTGTCTCCCCCTCAGCAGCAGTGTCTGAGTCTGAATCAGTTGATGTGGCATCGTTATCCAATCCCAGACGATCCGCCATGGAGCTATTCTTTCCTTTGTCATCCTCGTCATCAGTATCCTCTGCATCCTAATATTCTTCTTGGGCAACGAGAGACATAACATCTGTTCGCTTCTTGGCAGCTTCCAACTTCCGCTCATAGTAACCGACGTCCCTGTCAAACTTGTTTTTGCACTCCTGAGAAAAGTGGCCCGGTTTTCCGCACTTATAGCACAGACGTTCTTCGGCTCCTTTCCGCACTAAGAGAAGTAAACTGAGCTGCTAACGCAAAACAAATGTCTCAATCAAATCACTAGAGCCCTGATATAAAAGTACATTGTCTATTTATTAATATTCTTGACTCTATAATTTACTAAGTCCGTTATCAATTATGTTAATATAGATTTCTCATATATAATCAGCACTCGTGTATGATTTCACACAATATTCAAGCAAACAGAATATGAAACTCAATGATTGAAGAATGATTATGAAAAAGACACACAGAGAACGTTCTCCAAAAAGGCGGCTGCAGTAATATCCGTGTATGCTCAATTATGTCACCAAACCCTAGGTGACCTAACTTTTCAAAAGAATTAATTCAACTTTCAATCTTTTACACTTTGACCCCCTCTACTTGTAAAATAAAGAAACAATGTAAACAAAGTCTAGAAATAAATTACAAGGAAATAAACTAATAAAATTTATTACAAAAGAAAGCCACAAGATTGAAATATAATATCTAAGAATCTCTCCCTTTTCGATCATTGTGGAGGAACTCGGGCATGATCTGTAGATTCTCAAAGGCTAAGGATGACGTCGAACTGTCTAGTCACTTGCCTGAGATGTAGCCTCTCGTTGAGATATTCTATGCAGCTTAGGATCTCTTGAATCTCGTTGGGTTTGCGTCTAAGTTCAGGATTTGTATGAGCATCAAATTCATGTATTCTTTTGGTGAGTTCATCTCTGACTAATCTGATAGTTCCATCGGAGTAAAAAGGTAAGTCCTCAAAGCGCATAAACCCTTTTCGTCCGTTTTGGTTAAAAAAAATAGAACTCCCGGCTGCCATCTCAGTAAAACTTTGTAAGCCAGGTAATGGTCTAACAGGAATATGTCTTGCTTAGGAGCCTTCATACCGACTTTTACCAACGCGCTCTCAATTGCCATTTGAAAGTCCCTTAAGCACATGACAATGTAGTGGCGGTTCATGCTTCTAGTAAGCACGGCAACGGCTATCATGAGAGTCAGACGTTTCTTGATTCTGTGTTTCAATTTATCATGCAAATACTCAACGTCGTCCACATTCACGTAGTCTAGATCACTCTCATGATATTCCTGTACTATTCCATCTTCTCTGAGAACCTGAAATGCAGGATTGAACACTCGAGCTGTCTTGCACATGTGGATACTGACAAGCTTTTTAATCTTTGACTGTGACCAGTATTTGTCCCTTGGTCTTTTCTCCATGAGCATCTTCTGGTTATACTCGGCCTGTTCAGCTTTGGATACATTTGTAAGCTCCATCAATAAACGCTTGCTGAATGACCCAGGCTTCTTCCTGAATAGCATATTATACCTTTCTTCCAAAAACGGATTCTAAAACTGCTCAGCCGGGAACTTCATCAAAGATTATTTTAGACCTTGAACAGGGGGTTCTTCTATTTCGGCCTGCTGGGCTTCAAGTAGTTTAAAAATTTTCCCCCTTCGTTCCTGCCTAAGTTCTTCCTTTAATTCCTCTAGCAAAGCCTGTACCCCACCTTTTGTATACCAGCTGACCCAATATAAATCATCTTCGTCGTGGATACCAGGTCCTTCAGGTGTAGCATCAAAAGAATCTACAACTCTGCTGCCTCAGGGCTCTGGTTCCTGGGCTTGAGGTTGGGGTATAGTTTTGACTTCGGGAGGACTTTGGACTTTAGGACGACTTTGTATCAATGGGGATTCTTTGAAAGAGGGGGATGGAGCTTGGATAGATGATAGTATCTCTTGTTGTGGTACATGGGGCCGGGAATTTAGGAATTCGAAGGATGGGGAGGATTTTTGTGGTGACTCGGGTTCAGGCTTTAGAGTGAGTAGAGGATAGTCTTCATCAATATCAGAGTCTGTATCAGTCACCAATATAATTTCGACCTTTTCAAATATAGGATCGTACTCCACCATCGCTGGCATTGTATCCAACGGAGCCGGGCCTTCAACCATAGCCTTGTTTTCTAACATTTATTGAGCCACGACCTCTGCTCCCCAGACCCTTGTACATCCGCTCCCTCTGATTCGGCTCCCCCTACAATATTTATCGGGTACTCAGACTGAACTTCTCCCCTCATGGCGATCAGGGCCATCCTGATCGTCATGTTTTCTTCTGAGATTCAGCCTTAGGACGACATTGAAGTTCTATAACTACAGACACAAGATAGTCCTTTCGGGAGTTGATCTGCTGCTGGACTTGTAATAATAACCTTGTCAGCGCATCATTCTCGTCTAAGAGTTCTGAAATCTGTGCTTGGACTGATCGAGTTCCTGGTGGAGGTAGATCCTCAGATGCAACACCCTTCCCCTTAATGAACAGAAGAAGGGCGATATGTCTCTCATCAGCAGCCTCCTTCTGGGCGTCCAGGTCAGCCCGGGTGACAACACCATCAGCACCAGGAGTTGCTATTAACATCCCGAGATTAATCTCGGGATGACCTGAAGTAGACGACATTTGGGATGACACTTCAGGTCTTCCTTTTGTCACTTCTGGCTCCACTACGGGATGCACAGATCTGGAAGTTTCTGGAGTTGCCACGAAGGCAGCTCATTCATTGGTGGACACCATGAAGGCTTCGTGCTGTGTGTGTGTGGGTGGGGAGTGAGCTGTGGACGAATGAAGGATGCTCACTGGGGGTGACGTGTGACTTATTTCAACACCACGACTCTCCGAGTGAGAGGGTGATGGAGTATGTGTTATGTCCCCGTGGAATGAAGTGATATCCTTTTGAGAGGATATCGCGTGGATGGATGG
The DNA here is from genome assembly GCA_020465985.1 of Centrapalus pauciflorus. NCBI lineage: Eukaryota > Viridiplantae > Streptophyta > Magnoliopsida > Asterales > Asteraceae > Centrapalus > Centrapalus pauciflorus. The sequence goes on along the minus strand of JAANYP010006260.1, from coordinate 408,123 downwards.
GGTTGTTTCGACCATCGGACTGATGTTATTTTGCCGGGTTGTTCGGCTAACGGGGCTAAGATCACCCTCAGATTGTACCTCTTTCCCTATCATTTGGACATAGACGTTTCGTTCAGAATCAGCCACTTCTGCCTCCTCATCTACTCCTCCCTCCCTCGCTTCATAAACCTCCCGCTCAACAAGACCCATTGATTGTTGTTCGTCCACCTGATCTCCCTCGGACTCAATTACTCGAGCCTCACCTTCAGATTGGTTACGCTAAGTCGGTTCTGACTGAGCCTCGTCCGGATAGAAAAACCCTTAGATATTTCCTTACCCTTTCTGGTTGTACTGCTTGTTGTAGCAAAGATAGAGGAATAGTCATCACCGGAATGCTGGGATTTCCCTTTGGAACGTTTAATCTTTGAAGTGCAGCGGTCACATATACATCACCCTCTTGTCGTTCATGGATATCATCATCATTATCCATAGCATACTGTCTGATCAGCTGAAGAAACCTCCATAGAGGTATGTCTTTACGTCCTCACTTGGTTTTTCTCTCCAGAATGGCTCTTTTTAACTCGTCAAAAATAAATGCATCGTAGTCGTAGTGATGGTCATATGCAAAAGCTGCAAACATTGAAAGGACTTGAATGGACGCGGAATCATGACTATAATGTTTCCCGGTGAAACATTTGTTGATGATGTCAAAGAGAACCCTCCAATGTTCTTAAAGGTTCTTTGTTCGGAATTCAGAAGGCTTTGATAGAGAGCCATCATAACCAAGTGCCTTGATTTCTTCAACGGTTTACAGAAGAGAAGGGATTGGGGCAAAGGCAAGTCTTGACAGAGTGAAGGCTTCAGTTGGGTGGCGGAGAATTTGGTGGATGGCTGATTGGGTGAGTTTTACCGAAACACAGTCGATGGTAGAGGTGAAGTGGGGTTCAGCATCAGACACGAATGTGAGATGATGCTAGAATTATATAAGGTAGATTTGAGGTAACTACTCCTCCCTCCTTCGCCTCATAAACCTCCCGCTCACCTAGACCCATTGATTGTTGTTTGTCCTCCTCTTCTCCCTCGGACTTACTTACTCGAGCCTCACCTTCGGATTGGTTATGCTCAGTCGGTTCTGACTGAGGCTCGTCCGGACAGAAAACCATTAGATATTCCCTTACCCTTTCTGGTTGTACTGCTTGTTGTAGCAGAGATAGAGGAATAGTCATCACCGGAACGCTAGGATTTCGAGTTGGAATGTTTAATCTTTGAAGTGCAGCGGTCACATATACATCAGCCTCTGGTCGTTCATGGATATCATCATCATTATCCATAGCATACTGTATGATCAGCTGAAGAAACCTCTATAGAGGTATGTATTTTACGACCTCACTTGGTTCTTCTCTCCAGAATGTCTCTTTTTAACTCGTCAAAAATAAATGCATTGTAGTCGTAGTGATGGTCATATGCAAAAGCTGCAAACATTGAAAGGACTTGAATGGAAGCAGAATCATGACTAGAATGTTTCCCGGTGAAACATTAGTTGATGATGTCAAAGAGAACCCTCCATTGAGCTTGAAGGTTCTTCGTTCGGAACTCAGAAGGCTTTGATAGAGGGCCATCATAACCAAGTGCCTTGATTTCTTCAAGGGTTTACAGAAGAGAAGGGATTGGGGCAAAGGCAAGTCTTGATAGAGTGAAGGCTTCAGCTGGGAGGCGTAGAATGTGGCGGATGGCTGATTAGGTGAGTTTGAGTGGCATGCAGTCGATGGTAGAGGTGAAGTAGGGTTTGGCATCAGACACGAATGTGAGATGATGCTAGAATTGTTGAAGGTAGATTTGAGGTACAGATATAGCGGTGGATAGGGAGTAGAAAAGTGGGTGGTCTTTGAGAATATCAAATGAGATATCCTCGGCTTCACGACGAAGAGTGGAAACGTCAAGTTGCCAATTGTGGGTGGCAAACTCAACAAATTGTGATTGGGGCCGAATTAAATCCTCGGGTAGTTGGGCATTATTGTTTGGGATTGGTGAATGGGGGACGATGAGAACTACTGCGGGTTCCATGAGTCATGTAGAGATGCATCAGAGTTAGAATAGAAGACTTAACAGAATAAAGCATTGATACTAAGTCTGGGATAAGTGTGCAATAGAATCTGTCTGCTCTGTTTAAAGCATCGGGTCTTTATCAGTAGAATTTGAATCCTACTAAATAAAGTCCAAACTCAATCGTGAGGAGACCAATGTTAGAACATACATTTTCACTCAAACTCTGATCCTAACTCTAACCAATGTTGCAAAGGAGCTGAAATATTTTTGTGTTTTTGATTTTGGATGAAAATGCAAAAATGGAAAAATTAAAAAAAATGCTAAGTGATAAATTTCGGATCAGCCGAAATTCGGATGAACTGTGATCTGAATTCGATTCAGTTTGAAATCCGGATGAAAATGCATGAAAAAGTATAGAAGGGACCAAATTCGGATGAAAGAAGAATTCGGATGGGGACCGAATTCGGATGCACTTTGATTAAAATGGAAAAACATAGAAAAATAACTGAAAACGGAACAATGCTAAAAGGAACCGAATTCGGATGCACAGTGGTCCGAATTCGAATGAACAGTGGACCAAATTCAGATGCACAGTGGTCCGAATTCGGATGAAATAGTTAAAAATTTTCTAAGTAAATGCATCCGAAGTCCGGATGGTCCGAACTCAGGACTTAGAAATTTTTCAGCAGTTAATGTTCATGCACATGCAACGTGAACAGTAAATAAAATGCATAAAAATGCAGATCCTAATGTAAATCATGCATAGAGCAGTTTATTTAACTACACTAAGCTATAAAAAACATATTAAAGAACCTAAATTTGTGAAAAACCAAAACAAAAAATACTTAAAAATTTTGAAAATTAAACACACTAGATATGATGTTATTTACTGAAATAAAAGTGGAAAAGTCTTACTTGATGGTGCAGAAGGTTGAAACTGCAAGAAAAACGAAGAAAAATGGCGGCTTGAAGAGCTTGAACGGCCGTTAATGGAGGTTTGGCAGTGGGGATGTCGACGGTTGAAGAGAGAAAGAAAGGAGAAGGGTGCATAGGGGAGAAGGAACCCAAGACCCACGTATTTAAATTTGCGGGTCGGGTCGGTTTGAGAGGGGGGGTCCGCGTTCTTTTCTAACACAATGGGCCAACCGGTTCAAAAATTTTACAACCTATTGGGCCAAACACAAAATAAAATTGACCAAAAAGAAAAACTAATAAAAGAAAAAGGCCCAGTTAAAAATCTTTTTGAATTTGAATTTTCTGATTTTTCATTGAAAAACAAAATAATAAAAGAAAATATTTTTGAGATTTTCTTTATAGATTAATTTCAAAAAAAAATAAAAAATAAAAATAAATAAAAATATATTTGGCTTTTGATATATTTAAAACAAATAAAATCTTTTTCTGATTTTTTCTGACATATTATAGTAAACCTAAAATTTAAAAATTAAACAACCTAAAATTTAAAATTATAGTGAAAGTAAAAACGACAAAATATATAAACTAACATCCTAATAATACTCCCCCTCAAATAAACACATATCCTTTTTTCCTTTTCTTTTTCAGATTAAACATGAGAACTTTTTAAACCTTTGAGATATAGACAAACCTGAATAAATTTACGTCCCACTCAGTGATGAACAATCCATATAGGAATTTGTCAGGATCATCAATTATTAAAGATGTACATAGATGAAGAAATATTGAAATTTAATTGTATGACACACCTCTTAATTTAAAATAACAAATATTTTCTAAAATAAAGGAATTCCAAACATGAAAGTTTGAAATAAAATTATTTTAGATAACGTCTGATACTTAACTAGAAGGTGGATTCAACATGCCGATATGTGATACTAAAAACTGAAAACGAGGTTCGTCTAAAGATTTAGTAAAATTATCATCTAGATGATATTTTGTGCCTACAAAATATAACTCAATTGTTCCTTTTTCTACATGATCTTTAATAAAATGATACCTGAAATCTGTATGTTTCGTTTGTGAGTGCTGCACGGGATTGCAAGAGATAGCAACCGCACTTCGAGAATCGCAGTAGATTGGGATGTTGGTGAGCGACAACTCATAATCACGTAATTGTGTTCTCATCCAAAGCACTTTAGAGCAACAGCTTGCAGCTGCTACATACTCAGCTTCAGCTGTGGATGTTGAAACACAATTCTACTTTTTGGAGGACCAACTCACCGGTCTGTCTCCCAAGAACTGTATCCCGCCTGATGTGTTCTTCCTGTCAACTCTACAACCTGCAAAATCAGAATCTGAAAAGGTAGTAAGATCAAAATCGGTTCCTTTTGGATACCAGAGACCAGGATCGGGTGTACCCATAAGATAACGAAAAATACGTTTTACCACAGTTAGGTGTGATTCTTTTGGGTCGACCTGAAAACGAGCACAAAGACATGTTGAAAAAATTATATTAGGTCTACTAGCAGTCAGATACAGTAAGGATCCAATCATCCCTCTGTAAGTTGTATTATGGACACTTTTTCCAGAAGGATCGGTGTCCATAATAGCAACGCTCAGAAGGTCATTTGACCGCGGCAAATTTGGCAAAAAATGCCTGATCAACATCATAATGAACCTTGGATATAGCAAAAACTGTTGATTTTCAGGAGCGGTTATCTGGTGAACAAATTCCGAGAAGAACATCTCCGAAAAACTATACGGGCGATTATAAACCATAGCGACTATCCCCGATTGCATCTTCGCAACCATATAATCAAACCCCGCTTTCTTTGGAGCAAAGCACACCATGAGAACATGTGCCAGAAACCTCCATTGCCCTATTAAGCCGCTTTTCATGTATGACACCTTCGTCACATCTTGACTGTATCCCATTCTCAGAAAGGCCGCTTGCCTTATGCTCAAAGGAAACTCTATTGGACCAGCTTCTTCTTCGTGTGTGCCCAGCTGCAGCACTTGACGAAGCATATCTGCCGAGAATACCAACGGCTGTCCTGCAATACGAGTGCGTAGAACTGTCGGTGTGACCGAGCAGTCTACCTGCAAATGATCGTAAAACTGACGGATGTATGGTAACACAAGCTGCACATTATGCGACAGTGCAAATCCGATTCTAGATTCAACGAGAAAATCAAGCACTTGACGGAATCCCTGCGCCTCAGGGAGATTCAGATCTGGATGAAGCACCATATTGTGCTTAGGCACAAACGCTCGAACAACCATTTCTGCACATTAAGCAAAAGTATTAGATTCATTAAAAATCAATAAACTTGTGTAAATTTAAACCTGTTTTATTTTGAACTTGTTTAAGTACAAAATCCAACACAATTAAATTTTTACAAGTTTAACAATATTTAAGTTAAATAGTGCAAATAAAATGATAGATTCGAAAGTAACAGATTCGAATTGTCCCTATTCGAGTGTAATGGACAGATTCGAATGTCATGGTCATCTCGAATCTAATGACAGATTTGAGAAACCCATGAACAGATTCGAATGGCCGTTTTTTATTCAAGGACCAAATCTCTTGATTTTAACCTTTTTGGACTTAGAAAATTACATTCATTAGTCCTACTAGTTACTAATCACAGATATATGCCTTTAATTTGATTGTCTATCGGCCCAAACTTGGTAATTTAGGAAAAACCCTATTTCGACCCTTGAACCTTCAAAAAATCGATGATTTAGCCTAAAATAGTGTATAAAACTTCATGAATCTTGTACAATCAAGTTGATTATACCTAGAAACCCGAGTAGAATCGAACACACTAGCTTCAAACTCGACAAAATGTCGTTTAGGAGAGAAACGATAGATTCGAGGATAGATTCGAAATCGCCACAATAGACTCGAGGAAGTAGATTCGAAAACAGTAAGAATTAAATGTCTTCACTGTTGACCTATTTATACGACCAACCTTCGAGTCTAAGGCCCTAGTCGAATCTACTGACAGATTCGAAGTCTTACCACTTCGAGTCTGTCCTAGATTCGAAACCACCAAACACTTAGAAAAATTTTCAAAAATTTTGAAATAACTTCAACTTTTCCAACCTTTTTCTACGGTATCGTGTAACCAGATAAACTAAGCCAACTCTTTTACCTTAAGCCCAAGATATTTCACGCAATGTTTATTTTATTCAACTTTGAATGCACCCTCAGTAACTTTTGACCTTTTACCTAAGTAAAAATTAAACTAATAAAATAAAATAAACTAAGGTAAAAATAAAATAAAATAAAATAAAGTAAAATTTTGACCAAAAATTTATTCTAGACTTAAGCTATACTTAACAAATTTACAACCTAAGCTAAAAATTAAACGAAATCTTTTTGATGAGAATAGTCTAAGAAAGGTTCAATCAGATAGCGATGTCTGATACTTACTTTCAGTATTTAAACTTTCACACTTAGGAATTTTTGATTCCTTTGATTGTTTGTCGTGACATACCTATTTAGCCGATTGTTGGTATTTTACCCCGTTAAACATTCTACATTTCGGAATATCCCTTGACATTTTTATTTATCAGGAAATTATCTTATGTGACTCATACATAGACATACTTTTATGATCAAGGCACACAGACAAAGATTCTAACTTGTTGGTATTTGCAAACTTTCTTTACAAGACAAACATCGGACATAGGTCTGTATTTTCATACAACAAAGTGTCTTAGTTCGACTTAAGGTTTATTTTTAAAGTTAGCAGACAGCGGTGACAGGTCTGTACTGACGTACAACAAAGCGACATATCTGCTAACCCGAATCTAAACAGAGACAACAGGTCTGTACTTACGTACAACAGAGTTGCATGTTTTCGACTCTCAGTTTTATATGATATTTCTATTCTTTCCATTTTTAGATGTATTTGATGTTTCCATACATCCCCAGAAAGTTTGAATACCTCATTTAGACTCAATGTTTGTATGTCTTGTACATAAAAATTAAGACCGATTAGTCATACATCTAACTTAGTGACACGCTTGACTTTTTCTAGAATATTTTATTAGCCTTGAGATTCCCTATATGTATTATGCCTACCAACACATCAAACTAAATAAAGTATAACACTTAGAATTTAGTTGCATTATGTGTGAAAGCCTAAACACTTAGAGATTGTAACGACTGTGCTAATTTTCGTCACTTTGAACCTATGTATCTAAGACTTAACTCCTTTTCTGATATTCTCTTTTTTTTTTTTGTATTTTTATGATTTTCTCTCTTTTTTCTTTTGTTTTTCATAAGAAATAGCAATAAAATAAGATAACCTAACAACTTACTAAAAATAGAAACTTACTAAAAATAGAAACTTGCTAAAAATAGAAACTTTCCTAACTTAGCAGACTACTGTAAAGAAAGAAAATAAGCTACTACTACTAAGGTCAATTTACTCTGGGTTGCGCATTCCATTCAGTTGAATTAAATACTCAAACCGTGACTTATCAAATGCTTTGGTAAATAAATCTGCATTATTATCTTCTGTTGCCACTTTTACCAATTTGATTAAGTTCTTTTCAGCACAATCACGAATAAAATGATGCCTAATGTCTATGTGCTTTGTTTTATTATGTTTAACTGGATTATTTGTTATAGCAATTGTAGGTTGATTGTCTATCCTAATAGGAGTTTGAGTGGAAGCCAAACCGTAATCCCGCAATTGTTGTTGTATCCACAAAACCTGTGAGCAGCAACTACCAGCAGCAACATACTCGGCCTCGCATGTTGACACGGCTACCGATGTTTGTTTTTTGCATTGCCAGGATACCAGTCTCCCTCCTAGGAACTGACAACCTCCAGTTGTTGGTTTGCGCGTCAAGCTGCATCCTCCGTAGTCAGAATCAGTGAACGCCTCCAACTCTAGATCTCTCTCCGCGTGATACCAAAGTCCCAGCTTCGGTTTCGACTTGAGGTATCGTAGAATCCGCTTCACAGCTTTCATATGCATCTCCTTCGGATTCGCTTGAAACCTAGCATAAATACAAACAGCAAACATAATATCAGGTCTTGAAGCAGTTAAATACATAAGTGACCCAATCATGGCCCGATATAAAGTTGGATCCACATCGGTATCACTTTCAGTACCCGGCCCGAGATTATGATTCACTTGAATCGGCGTGCTGAAATGGGCAGTCAACTTAGTTCCTTCCATCCCAAACCGTTCTGATATGTCATAGACATACTTAGTCTGACGGATAAACATCCCTTCCTTATTTTGGTCAACTTGTATCCCTAAAAAGAAATTCAACTCTCCCATAGCACTCATCTCGAACTTAGACTTCATCACGTTCTCGAAATCTTTGCACATCTGTTCGTCTGATGATCCAAAGATGATATCATCGACGTACACTTGTACCAAGATAAAGTGATCTCCCTTTCTCTTAACAAAGAGAGTACTATCTATCCAACCCCTCTCAAAACCATTTTCTAACAGATGGTTGGATAGAGTCTCATACCACGCCCTAGGTACCTGATGCAATCCATATAGAGCCTTATCTAAGCGATATACTCTATCAGGATATTTTGGATCTGTAAATCCGGGCGGTTGTTCTACGTACACCAACTCCTTCACTTTCCCATACAAGAAAGCACTCTTAACATCTAACTGATATACTTTAAAGCCCTTGAAGGAGGCAAAAGCTAAAAACAACCTGATGGCTTTTAGCCTTGCTACTGGTGCAAAAACTTCGTTGTAATCGATTCCCTCCTCTTGGTTGAAACCCTTTACAACTAACCTAGCCTTGTTGAACGTGACTATACCCCGATCGTCTCTTTTGCACTTAAAAACCCATTTGGTTCCTATGGCAACTTCCCCTCGAGGTAATGAAACTAACTCCCACACTTCTAGTTTCCTAAATTGTGAAAGTTCTTCCTGCATCGCTTCAACCCAGGAGTTATCCTTAAGTGCCATTTGCACATTCTTAGGCTCTACTTGCGATATGGAACATGAATATAGACATGTGTGATATGCCTCGGAGTCGTTTATCATCGACAACAACACAGTGTTGTTATTTACACTACTCCGAGTCCTCACACCCTCGTTAGGATTTCCTATGATGCTTTCTATTGGATGGTTCTTGTTAATCCTAGAGGTCTCTATTTCATCAACCCTTAGATTATCTCTTAAGTTAGATCCTATTTCACCTAATGGGGGAACAGGCTCAGCTTCTACATTTTCCTCCTGATGGACGTTTTCCTCAGAGTTGGAACTTGATGCCTGAGTCTGATTCTCAGTGGTAGGTGCTTCTTGATCAGCAACTTCTGGAGATCCATCTACTGTCGCAGTAGGTTGGGATGTAGATTCGAACGTGGTCCTCGGAAAGATATGGCCATCGTCATTCAGGTGCAACGTTGCCATGTCTTTTTCGATTGTACCTGCAGTTTCATCCAAAGGAATGTTAAATGACTCAAACTATTTATCATAGTCAAATAACCATTCCGGACCAGTTTGGGGTTCATGTGTATAACTTGTGACTTCAATATTATACACAATCTCCACAGTACCACTCGTTTTGTTAAAAACCCGTTTGTTTGGTGAGTTAGGCACATAACCTAGGAAGTATCCTTCGTCAGCCTTTTCACCAAACTTCGGTTGATGTTTTGTTCGTAAAAGAGTGCATGGTACACCAAACGGTTCAAATCCAGTTAAGTTGGGTGGCCGTTTATTCAAAATTTCATAGCATGTTTTGTTCAATGATTTGACTGTAAGGACTCTATTTAAAATATGGCACGCGGTATTCACTGCCTCCCCCCAAAACATGGTAGGAAGCTTTGAATCCGAAAGCATAGTCCTTGCAGCCTCAATCAATGTTCTATTTTTACGTTCGGCCACCCCATTTTGTTGAGGTGTTGGAATATGTTTTAGTTGATGAAATATCAAAGTCTAGGGACTTAATGTGTAATTTCCTTATAGTTTGTAATTTTGTATAAATAGTCATTTTGACTTTCTAGATTTAGAGAGATCTGTCAGAAACTTCTTTTTGGTACGCATTCAATTTAGAAAAGGCAGCACTGTACGAAGAAGAATATTGAGTTTATCATTCTGTAATCATCAAGTTCTTCAATCAAATCATTCGGTTAGTATTGATTACATTTATTGTTCTTATTAATTGCATTGTGTTGATTGAATTGGTAGAAACTACATTTCACAATTGGTATCAGAGACTTAGGGGTGAATCATTCTGATTGAGATTGAAATTTTTTTACGTGTTGTTGAGAATTTTTTTTCGGAAAAACCCTAAAATCACTAGGGGTTTTGATTCTGTTGATCATTGTAAGTGATAATTGGATCGAAGCTTAAGGATTCAAAGACGAATCCATTGAATATAAACTTGATTTGATTTTCAAAACACAGAAAAAGATCTAAGGAATTTTCTGAAATTTTGAAAAGTTCAAAAACGGTTACTGTTCTATTGAAAAACTCAGACTTAGATCCATTTTTGCACAAAAGTGTTTAACAAAAAGAGTTTGTATTCAAAAACCTTACCTTCGATTACAATTTGAGTGAAATTGGGTAAAATTTGGTTTTAATCTGAATTTCAGACTTGTAAAACCTGAAAATACTAAGAAACTCGAAATATACACAACCTGTGTGTAATTCGAGTTGAGTACCTTAGTAATTCGAGTTGAATACCTTAGTAATTCGAGTTGAGTACCTTAGTTAATCGAGTTGAGTACATTAGTTAATCGAGTTGCTTATCTTAGGTATTCGAGTTGTGTATAACTAATATTCGAGTTGACAACTTGTGATATTCGAGTTGACAACATTTTGTTAACAAACTCGAATTTCAGAACAACACCATTCGAGTTTCTTATAAGACTATTCGAGTTTCTTATAAGACTATTCGAGTTTCTTATAAGACTCATTCGAGTTTCTTATAAGACTATTCGAGTTTCTTATAAGACATTCGAGTTTCTTATAAGACCCATTCGAGTTGTGCAAGACTCATTCCAGTTTTGACATATACTCATTCGAGTTTTGTCATATACTCATTCGAGTTTTGTCATATACTCATTCGAGTTTTGTTATATACCAAGTTTGATCAAAGGGTCAATCGAGTTTCACTGAAAGAATCAATCGAGTTTGATAAAAGACAATCGAGTTTTACCATAAACTCAATCGAGTTTTACATACCATATTCATTCAAGTTTCACTCATAACACAAGAATCATACAAGTTTGTCACACACATTAATACAAGCACAATTCACTGCTTGATTTAAACTGCTAATTGCTACTAACAAGTCATTGTGTTGTAGATTTCAGTACTAATCTGTGTTTCAAGGTGTGATCAAATTTTTCAATCTCATTCGGAGTTCATTTGATCTTGGTCAAAGTTTCCCAACAAACAATCAACATGTCTAAAGATGCACTTGCTATGGGATCAGAAACCAAACCCCCAATCTTATACAGAGGGGAATATGTTCAATGGCGGGAGCGGTTTCTGGAATTTATAAGTTTCCATGACTTGTCTGAAGAAATGCTGAAATCATTAACTGAAGGACCAGCAATCTTTATGGAAACAATCCCAGGAGTACCAACCGGCAATCCCCCAATACCACCAAGGACTGTTGAGGTAACAAACCTAACAGAGGCCCAGAAAAAGAGAAAGTTAGGGGACAAGACTGCAAGAAAGTTATTGTTAATTTCAATCCCCAATGAAATATACACTTGTCTGACAAATACAAAGACTGCTAAGTCCATCTGGGATGAAGTATGCAAAATCATGCGGGGATCAGACAGAGCTGCTACTAATAGGGCTAGAAATAGTCTAATGACATTTGAGAACTTTAGAGCCCGTGAAGGTGAACTTCTGGAAAACACTTATCTCAGATTTGTAAATCTGGTAAGTGAAGTAAAAAGAAACGGAGTGACGAAGTCCAACTTGGACATCAATGTCAAATTTTTAAATGTCCTAAATCCAGAATGGGAAAAATATGCTATGATCATCCAACAAACGAAAGATTTAGAGGAGATGGATTTTCATATGCTATTTGAAAACCTCAACAACTACCAAGAAGTTGTTTTGAGGAAAATATCTGGAAAGAAGAAAGCGGAAAAAGAAACTGCTGATCCACTAGCTCTACTTGCGGAGAAAAAGTATAAATACAAGCTCAAAAAGGAGAAAAGAGCGGTAATCAGCAGTACATCATCAGAATCAGAATCATCAGATTCATCTGCAGATTCAGAGATTGAAGAGATGAAAAAACAGATGGCACTGCTTACAAAGGCATTTCAGAAGAAATTTTACAGGAAGCCAACAAACAACAAAATGCGCTACAAAACAGGCTCAAGAAAAGTTGAGAAAAAGGATAAGTATGAGAAGGCTGGAGAAAGTAGTGCACGAAAGTCTGACAAATATGAGAAGTCAGATAAATCAACCAAGAAGGAATCTGAACTGAAATGCTATAACTGTGGAAAAGCAGGTCACTATGCCCGGGAATGCAGATCACCAGTAGTCAAAAATTCAGACTACTATACGAGAAAGGCCCTCTTAGCTAAAGAGAAAGAGTCAGGCAAAGCTCTTATGACGGAGGATGATCATTGGTTACAGTTATCCGAAGATGATGACATTTTGGATGAAGATGCCCATATCTGTTTAAAGTCAGAAATCTTCAATGAATCTGAACTCAGTGAATCAGCTATGATAGCTGAAGATGAGGTGTGGGTTGGACTGACAGATGAAGAGGATGAAGAGCAGAGAGAATCTGATTCTGATGAAGAAGAAGAAAAAGAAGAAGTTGCAATAATGGCATCTGGCCAAAACAAAGCTGAAAATGAGGAGGATTCAGAGTCTGATAACTCAGAGGATTCAGAAGGACAGGAGGTAAATTCTATTTCAGATTCTGATATTGACGAATCATGCATATTAGAAGAAAAACTAACTAATATGGCTTTCATGCTTAAAAAGTTTGAAAAATCCTTAAAAGCAGAAAAGAAAAAGGTTCATTCTTTGGAAAACAAACTTCTAAATGAACACAATTTAGTCCTAGATTTTTCCAAAGATAAAGCCTTAGCTTTACGAGCTGTCTCAGACTTACAAGATAAGGAAAAAGAACTTCAAAACAATATACTCAATTTGAATCACAAAATATCTGATTTACAAGAAAGTCTGCGAATAGCTGAATTAGAAGCCTCAAACTTTTCTGTAAAATATCATGCCATATTTGAAGAAAGAACTAAACTCTATGAGAAAATAAAGAAGATGGAGGATGAATTTATTAAAAGAGGGCAAACAGATCAAACAATATATTTAAATCAACCAAAAGATACAGAGTTTTATAACTCTAAATCTGGTATTGGTTGGGAAAATCCTAAGTATCTGACAAAAGCTATAACAAATTCACCAACATTATATGATGTCAGATACATGAATTTATGATTAAAAATGACATTCTTGAAAGCATCTGAAGAAGTAGAATCCAGTGAAGAATTCAAAAGGTCAAGATCAGACAAAATGCAAAATTATGTTGACTATACCAAGATAAATGAAATCAGCAACATTGTTGATACTAAAGAAGAGTACATTCAAACTTATTCTGAAAAGGATTTGTCTGAATTACCAACTCAGTCTCAAAAACTATATTTACCAAATTCAATATTAAAACAGATAAATTCTGATTTAGAATTGAAAATTAAAAGTTATGAGACAGAGAATGGAACACTCAAGTCTGAATTATTAAAAATAGAACAAAAGTTGCAAGATAAGGCTAAAAATATAAATGTGTCTGATCCACATTCATCTATTTCTCTGGATTCTATAAATTCAGAAAAAGAATTTGATCTGTTCATGCACTCTGATGTTAATTCATTAGATCAAAGATTTGGTAAAATTGGTGAATTTATCAAACCTTTGATTAACAAACTATCAACTGGTAATAAAGAATCTGTTAAAATTCTGCAAAGAAAGACTACAGACTCTTTAAAACCATCTGAATATTCACCATCACTGCAACAAAAGAAGGAGAAAACAAAACTGTTTGTTAAGTCTCCTAGTTTTGAAAAGGGTGAATCATCCTCATCAACGAACTCCTTTGCACGTACAGTCAAATCTTCAACAGGTATGAAAAGGTTACAGAAAAAACAAGCATCTAAATCTTCTAATTCTCAAACTTCTTTTATGTCAGATAACGTTGTGAACGGGTCGAGAAAACAAGTGTGGCGAAAGAAGCAAAGAGAAGAGAAAAACAAGATTATAAAACAAGAATGGCGCGTGAAAGAAAAAATTGTTACAGATAGAAACAGCAAAATTGAACATTCTGTCTGTAATAATGATAAAATTGTTAATAATTCTTGTATTAAGTTTTCAAGATCGAAATTAATTGCTTTGAATTCTTATGTTTGTAAGTCTGAAACTGTGAAACATAATAAGCTTGTATGGCAACCAAAGAAAAAGGACCCATTGTATGAACAGAAAAAGGATCTACAGATAAAAATTTCAAAAACAATTCCACCGCGAATTGTACAAAAGTGGATACCCAAAAGAACAATTCAAAAATGGGTACCTAAAATAAATTCAAACGATAAGCCTAAAGCCATATCAGTTAGAAAAACAAATGATACTATGCATGTTTTACCTAAAACTAAAGTACCCAACTACAAGTGGGTACCTCATGTGCTATTACGTTTTATAGGTAAACCATGTCTGGTACCTTGATTCGGGATGCTCCAAACACATGACCGGACAACGAGACACACTCACGGACTTTGTAGAAAAGTTCTGTGGGACGGTAAGATTTGGAAACGATCAGTTTTGTCCGATCAAGGGATACGGAAGTCTGAAGTATGACAAAATCACAATCCAAAAGGTCTTTTATGTTGACGGTCTTGGTCATAACCTATTCAGTATTGGACAACTGTGTGATAAGGGGTTAGAAGTCAACTTCAAAGCCAATCGGTGCAGCATCAGATCAGCACAAGGAAAAGAAATTCTAGCAGGAACCAGGAAAACAAATCTATACTCCATTGATTTAGCCTCGATCAATCTGAAGAAAGATGTCTGCTTATTGTCGAAAGCAACATCTAAAACAGCATGGCTGTGGCATCGTTGCCTTTCACATCTAAATTTCAATGAACTGACCAACCTAGCAAAAGGAGGGTTAGTTAAAGGGCTGTCGGCGCTTAAATTTTAAAAAGAGCAACTATGCGCAGCATGTGAAAAAGGAAAGATGACAAAAGCCACACACAAATCCAAAACAACACACTCATCCACAAGAGCATTAGAGTTACTGCATATGGATTTGTGTGGACCGATGAGAGTACAAAGTATAAATAAGAAAAGATATGTATTGGTGATAGTTGATGACTACTCACGATACACATGGGTGTTTTTCCTGAAATCCAAATCTGATGCAACCGAATCTATCATCGACTTCATCCGAAAAATACAAGTAAAGTTGCAACTTACCATCCAGACAATTCGCTCAGACAATGGAACAGAGTTCAAGAACAAATCATTGGACTCGTTCTTAAATTCAGTTGGAATTACACATCAATTCTCAGCTGCACGGACTCCACAACAAAACGGTGTCGTTGAAAGAAGAAATCGGACACTCGTGGAAGCAGCTAGGACGATGTTGGCCTATTCCAATTTGCCATTGTTCTTGTGGGCAGAAGCGGTTGCAACAGCATGTTTCACACAAAACCGTTCAATAATAAATAAAAGATTCGGAAAGACTCCGTATGAGCTGATCAATAAAAGAATACCTAATGTTAAATTTTTCCATGTCTTTGGTTGCAGATGCTTTATATTGAATGATAAAGACAATCTGGGAAAGTTTAATCAAAAGGCAGATGAAGGAATCTTCATCGGGTATTCAAAGGAGTCGGTTGCTTTCCGAATATACAACAAGAGAACCAAGATAGTCAACGAGAGCGTAAATGTTAAATTTGACGAAGGAATAGTTATGGCTTCTGAACACACCAGTTCAGAACCCGGACCTAACATGCAGACTTCATTGGAGTCAAATAAACAAAATGCTGAACAAAATGAATTAAATAAGTTGTTTGAGAACTTTTATGATGATTATTTTGAAACTCCCAAATCTAATGTTCAAAGTTTGGTGCCTGACAGGATCACTGAAGATCCAGTCGTAGTTTCAGATCTCTCTCAACAACAAAGTTCAGAAGAAACTGGAGAAGCTTCAACAGCAAAGGTGCAGTCAACTACTGAGACTGTACAACCATTTGAACCTCCACATACTTCTGAAACCCCTATTACTTCAGAACAGTCAGTAGCTCCTACCTCCGATGTTCCACCTACAACATCTGCAACAACTCCCGAACCATATTTCGATTCCAATCCAAACCAAGACCCAATAGAACCGTTTCCACATACAGTTAAGTGGACAAGAAATCACCTAATAGAGATATCATTGGTGATCCATCGTCATCAGTCCAAACCAGAAGGGCTACAATAAATGAATGCTTATTTTCAAATTTTTTAAGTAAGATTGAACCTAAAAATGTAAAAGAAGCCCTTCTGGATGCTGACAGGATTGTGGCGATGCAAGAGGAACTCAACCAGTTCGAACGGTTAAAGGTCTGGAGACTTGTTGAGCGACCAAAAGACAAATCTATAATTGGCACGAAATGGATCTTCAAGAACAAGAAAGATGAACACGGTGTCATTGTTCGGAATAAAGCTCGTCTCGTGGCCAAAGGATACAGTCAACAAGAAGGAATTGATTATGATGAAACATTCGCACCAGTTGCACGCATTGAAGCTATAAGGATGTTTTTAGCTTTTGCCGCACATAAAAATTTTACAGTATATCAAATGGATGTCAAAACTGCGTTTTTAAACGGGGAGCTAACAGATGAAGTATATACATATCAGCCCGAAGGGTTTACTGATCCTTCGAAACCTGATCATGTATATATTTTGGATAAGTCACTGTATGGCCTTAAACAAGCACCTCGTGCTTGGTATGATGCACTTTCAACATATCTGTTGAAATGTGGATTTACAAAAGGTGCAGTTGACACAACCCTGTTTATAAAACGTCAGGGGCCAGATATTATAGTAATACAGATATATGTAGATGATATAATATTTGGGTCTACAAATCCTGAATTTTGTAAGAAATTCGCGTTTTTAATGTCCCAGAAATTTGAAATGAGCATGATGGGGGAAATAAATTTTTTCTTAGGTTTACAAGTAAAACAATTGACTGATGGTATTTTTATCAATCAGTCAAAATATATCCAAGACATGTTAAAGAAATTTAACATGGTCAATAGTACTCCTATGAAAACTCCCATGGCTCCGGATTCAAAATCAAAACTCGATGCGGACATCTCAGGGAAACCTGTAGATGTAACCCATTATCGAGGTATAATTGGGTCATTAATGTATTTAACAGCCAGTAGACCAGATATTATGTTTGCTACATGTGTTTGTGCTAGATATCAGGCAAATCCAAAAGAATCACACTTAACTGCTGCAAAACGAATTTTAAGATATCTCAAAGGTACTCCAAATCTTGGTTTGTGGTACCCTAGGGAGTCTTCATTTCATCTGACTGCTTTTTCTGACGCTGATCACGCAGGTGATAAGATGGACAGAAAAAGTACGTCAGGAGCAGTACAATTCTTAGGTGACAAACCCGTATGTTGGTCATCCAAGAAACAACACTGTGTTTCATTGTCAACAGCTGAAGCAGAATACGTGGCTGTATCTTCTTGCTGTTCTCAAGTGTTGTGGATGAAAAGCCAACTACGTGATTACGGGTTTACACCAAAGAAGATTCCAATATACTGTGATTCTCAGAGTGCAATCGCTATTGCATCAAATCCGGTGCAACATTCTAAAACGAAACACATCGACATTCGATATCATTTCATTAAAGATCATGTAGAAAATGGAAATATAGAATTATATTTTGTACCTACTGAATATCAACTAGCTGATTTGTTTACCAAAGCGTTAGATGAAAAGCGGTTTAATTTTTTGGTATACAAATTAGGTATGTTAAATCGTTAAGATTTAATAATTCAGTAGTTTCAAAATTTTAATTTTAATATTTTCATTTTTTAAGTGATTTTTATCTGATGTTAAATTCATGATTCATAAAAAGTTTATATACTTGAGAATTTAACGAGATCTGGAATGTCATGTGTAGGGGGAGCAGAAAAGCATTTTATCTGATTTTGCATAAATCTGATAAAAAATTATCTGTTATTTTGTAGGGGGAGCAGATTTGCAAAATGAAATCATAAGTTGAGGGGGAGCAACATTCAGAAATTCAAGGGGGAGCAATTGTACTTTGTTAATACTTTTATTTTTTTTGTTACTATTTTTTTGTGTGTGTTTTTCATTTTTTTATTTTTTTTATTTTATTTTTTTTTTATGTTTATGTGAAATTTTTTTTACAAGTATGAATTTTTTTTAGTCCAATTTAAAATTTTTTTTTGTGTGCTGTTAAATTTTTTTTCTTTTGAAATTCAAATTTTTTTTAGTCAAAATTTTTTTTGAAATAAGTGATATGTGGGCTAATATGGTTTAAAATGTGGGCCGAGTGTTTGAAATGTTGAAAAATAAGGCGGGCCGGGTAAATCTTGACTATAAATTTGAATTTTCAAATTCAAATTCACTTTTTCCGGAATATACACACATTCATCTTCTTCCACAAGATTTCTTCATTTCAAAGAAAGCTCAAACCCACAATCACAATCGAAGGTTTTATTTCATAAAAATTGTGAGTAAAAGTTTGTTTTTTCTTTATTTTTTTTGTTTGTATGTACATATTTTAAGTGTATCTGTTCGTATGTGAGTCTGTGTTCATATCCTCGTGTATGTGTTCTTGACCAACAATGGAAGTTTCTAATTTTGGTTGATAAAACTGAAATTAATTGTGTGATATTGTTCAAAATGGTAATATGACTCACACAAACAGAATCATTGATTTTTCAATGAAACAGTTTCGAGTTTAAATTTTTTGAAATTTGAATTTTTAACTACTTTAAAGTTGTTTTTTGTTCAAAGTTCAGTAAAACAAATGTGTTTAAAACACATTTTCGAGGGGGGTACAAGTTTTAAAACACTGATAAACAACCCTGAACTTAAATTCATAAAATTCAGTGTTTTAGACTTGTAGGAATATAAACAGACATTTCTCGAATAAAAGGTCATTCGAGTTGCATATGTAAGTCATTCGAGTTGCCTATATGAGTCATTCGAGTTTTATCTGAGAGTAATTCGAGTTCCATCATGACTTACACATTACATTCGAGAAACATTTATGTTTCATGCGAGTTGACAAGTGTGTAACACTTAGAAAATTTTCAGAAATAAGTGCTTTACAGCTTATTCGAGTTTAGGACATATATCATTCGAGTTTTATATGTCTTCATTCGAGAAACTTCAAGACTCATTCGAGTTGAGTCAAACTTCATTCGAGTAGTATATAGATTGATTCGAGTTTCATAGACTCATCATTCGAGTTTTACAGAGACTTAGTCGAGTTTCATGAATGTATCATTCGAGTTATATATAGACTTGGTCGAGTTTCATGTACACATCATTCGAGTTGGGTGTAGACTTATTCGAGTAGTTTCATATGTCACCCGAGGTTGTTAAAGTGTCATTCGAGAAAAGTATAGGTTCATTCGAGATTCATCAGAAAACTTTTCTAAGTATAATATTTTAAAGTTTTAAGAAAAATGTCACATTTTTTTAAGAAATTGTTATAAATTTGTGTTTTTCTAACATTGGTCTCTAAACGATTGACTTTGGAATTCTCTCAATAATTTTCAATTATTGTCAGGAATCCCGATGCTTTAAACAGAAACTCACAAGTTTTTGCAATTTCTGATAAAATGTTACAAGTTTTTCTACATTTTGAAGGTTGTCCTTTGTGTACTTGGTAAGTCTAACATGAATTTTATTTTTACAGGTATTCAAATGGCATCTCCTGTACAATCCCAAAATTCTAATTCCTCTGATGCTCAATCATCATCAAATCATACCCTCGTCTCTACCCCAGTCAGATCAACCTCTGTAGCCCGTTCTTCACAAACCCAAATTATTCCTGATAATCAACTTGTCAAACCAAAACATTGTCTTCCTTTCAGGGACAATAACCACCGTTTAGATCCCAAAGTTATAAAAGTAAGCCATCCGATCATTGTGGACATTCTAAAAGGCCATCCTCTTGGTTATCTGCTTCAGTATAAGCCGTCTATTCCACAAGTGTACTTACAACAATTTTGGCATACTGTCAAATTTGTTCCTGCGGATGGTAATCACCATTTCAAAGTGACGATTGATCAATTCAAGACGAAGATCACTCTTGCAAGGCTTCGTCACAATTTATTTCTTCCACGCCGAATAGACACTGTGAACTTTCCAGAGTTAGCAGATTTTGAGGATTTTGTTTCTGATGAAGAGCTTGTCCATGATTTGATCTGTCTAGGCTACTCAAAGCCACTTCCGAAGAGCTCCAAATTTCACAGAAATGGATTAAATGGTGAATGGTACACACTGTTTGGTATCATTAATCGTTGCATGACTTCAAAGCATACTGGGATTGACCGATGCAGCATCCATTGCCTGAGAATATTTCATGGGATTGCATTCAACAAACACTATGACTTTGCTCAGTGTATCTGGGAAGATCTAAAGGAGATTGTACTTGCTAAAACCACAAACAGAGCAAGGAAATTCGTTCCACTTCAAAGATTTATTCAAATTCTAATCCGAGGGATCTTAAGGGCTAATGAAAATATTCCAAAGAGAGCCAATTCTCAAAGATGCCCAGACTATGTTATGATGAGTTTACATGAAGTGCCAGACTCTCCGAATGCCAACATAATGCCAATCCCAGAGTCATTACTCAAATATGCTGATCAAGAGAGTGAAAATGTGAAGTTGTATCGAATAGATCATGCTCCGATAGAGACCCAAGAACCGGGTTCTCTTAGCCCAGGAGCTTTAAGGATTGAGGAACCTCAGCAAGGGGCTGAAGTTCAGGTTGCCCAGTCTGTGAGTGAGGGAGTAGGAAGTGTGAGGGGTGGTGAGGAAGAAGCAACAAAGTCAGATTCTGAGAGGACATTATCTGATATTCAAGAAGAAGAGGGAGAAGGAGCTGATGATGATGATGATAATGATGATGATGGAGGTGATCATCATGAGGGAGGAGGTTTGATGATCGATATAGTACAGATAGCTGAACAGAGTGTGAGGGAGGTCCTAAGCCCAGAAACCCGGGATATAGCTACATCTGCTGTTAGCTCTCCTATGAGAGTTAGCATTGAACAAGTCAGTATCCCACTGACGACTGCACACCCTCCTATCCACTCAATCTCCTCTCAACAGGAGATTGTTTCATTTGATCACCGGGATGAAACACACGATCTATCCGAAAGTCAATTGGACTTGATGGATATTGAAACAAGTGCACAATTGCCCGTGTGTACGCCTTCATTTGAATCACAAAGTCTAGATCCAATACACTTTAGGACACTTGAGTCAACTTCATTCGTTGAAGTAAGTGTGGATGAACATAGTGTTCCCACCGGAACACCCTTAGTAACGGAAGCATTTGTTGCCTCGTCACTTGAAGAGGGTGGAAGTCCAGTCAGAGAAACGCCTATACCAACTCTGAGCACTGGCCACACAGAAGTTCTTTTTACAAGTTCGACTGTTGTGTCAACTGGAAGTCTACGTGACCCAGTGGTGAGTTTATCCCCTTTTGTTACAGAGTCAACTTTGACAAGTGCACTGAATGCAGCTGTATCTGGTGTCAATTTGCATGTCTCTAATCAGTTAGCGGAAGTAATGGCTCAAATGACAAATATTCAGAAATTTTTAAAAGGAAAAGATGTTGCAGAGGAGTCTGTCAAGCAAAATGACTCAAAGCAAGCTATTGAGGAGTTGAAGGAAGAATTGAAGGATTTTGTTTTTGAGCAGTTTGATGAGATGAGAGAACGTATGATCAGCCTAGAAAATACTGTGGTAACTGCGTTGGGTAATCTTTCTGAACGAGTAGCTGCAGTAGAAGAGACCTGCAAGGCTCAAGCTTCCTCATCAAAGAGGAAACATGATGAGCATGACGAAGACTCCGATGATGCTCCTCATGAGGGGGAGAAGAGGAGAAAGCTTGATCAACCGACGCCGGGGATTTTAATGCTGACATATCCAGAGCAGGAGCCAGAAACTCAAGGGAAAGAAGCCGGAGGATCTAAACAGTCAGCTGGTGAACAGAGAGAGCTGGGATTGATTCTTTATGAAGATGTTCCAGTTCCTTTGAACACTCAGTCCGATATTTATCAGTTTATTGAGTATATTGATTCAGAGGAAGACGTTCAAGAGAAAGAAAAAGAGCTAAGTATTCAAGAGATAGGAGAAGAAAGAGAGGAGTATATTGAAGTATCAGAAGATGATGACATAATTACTTTGACTGATGTAGATTTTAGAGCTGAAAGAATTGAGGAAGAGGAAGTACTAGTTGAGGAAATTATGAAGGATGTTGAATCAACACCAACGGTTGAAAAGCCTGAGGTTGTTGTACAAGTTAAAGAAGAGTTTGAAGAATTCCATGTTGAGAGCAGTATGGCTCAAGAAACGGTTGTGTTGAATGAAGTTGAAGTTATGGATAGATTTTTCAACGAGTATGTGCTAGCTGACGAATCTGAGAAACAACACAGACTTAGATTTCAAGCACAACAAGTGGTCCAGAGGGAAATTCAAGATATGCTAACTTTGTTGAATCAGGATGAGATAAGCAAGAAAAAGGTGAAAAAGCTTGAACTACCAGAGAAAAGATCTGCTGAGTTTATCAGAAAAAGGAACAAGATGCCATATATTGAAGATATTCTGGAGAAACGGATCTTTTGCAAAAAGCAAGCTCCCTGTTCATTCCACAAGTTGTTTAAAGTACTAGAGCCTAACATGCCCAATCTGGTTAACTATGCCAGCTTTCTGAGAAACAAAACACAGGAGGTTGAGAAGGTTAAAAGTGAATTCAGAATTGTTGACCTTGTGAAGATTGAAAAAGAAAGATTTGTTAAGGTTTTCTATCCGAGATTTACAGTCACAAGATCAGATGGAAACACTTATGTATTCACAGAAGCCGACATGTTCAACATGCACTTGGTCGATATTGAAGATCTTTTTGACGAACTGTGCAGGAATAAAAGGAATGAACATTGTAGATTTGCGCTGAAGACATTGTTTCATTTTATGCATACCAAACTGGTATTAATGTCAGTGCAAGATCTACAGATTGGAGTTGAGAGAGGCATGAGGAAGATAAATATGATTGCGCCTCACAGAGATATTAAATTTCCTGGTGAACTTAAAGAGTTTCAAGTTATAATGGTGAAGCATCCAGCTGTCATGTACAAAGATAGAAGTAAAAGATTGAGAGCTATGAGAAGTGTTGAACTGAATAAGTTTTCTGATGGAACGTTGATTAAAGTGATGAATGGTCTGAAAGGCAAGCTGGCAGCAGATCAAAAGAGGAAGACAAAGAAAGGAGCTTTATCAGTTAACGATCGAAAACTCATGGTCGAGTTTATTTCTAAAATTGAATGGAGGCTATCAGATCGGAAAAGTATTAGAAGATTTGAACAGAAGCTGGGATTGTCAACTTGAAGACTTTGCTACTTTCATCAAAGGGGGAGATTGTTGGAATATGTTTTAGTTGATGAAATATCAAAGTCTAGGGACTTAATGTGTAATTTCCTTATAGTTTGTAATTTTGTATAAATAGTCATTTTGACTTTCTAGATTTAGAGAGATCTGTCAGAAACTTCTTTTTGGTACGCATTCAATTTAGAAAAGGCAGCACTGTACGAAGAAGAATATTGAGTTTATCATTCTGTAATCATCAAGTTCTTCAATCAAATCATTCGGTTAGTATTGATTACATTTATTGTTCTTATTAATTGCATTGTGTTGATTGAATTGGTAGAAACTACATTTCACATGAGGTTCAAATGGTGCACTGAATTGATGCACTATGACCTTTGATAGGCAATATACACCAATTACAGAGTTTTTAAATTCAGTCCCATTATCACTACGAATATGTTTAACCCTTTTTCCGTATGAGTTCTCCACTTGGTCTAAGAACCCGATGAGCTGTGAAGCCGTCTCGTCCTTTGTACCTATAAAGAAAACCCAAGAAAAACGTGAGTAATCGTCAGTGATAACTAAGCAAAACCAACTAACTCCTATACTCCTTTTGTTGATAGGGCCGAAAAGGTCCATATGCAACAAATCGAATGTTGAGGCGATTGAATTCTGCTTCTTGGACTTGTGTGTCTTTTTATGCTGTTTGCCTTTCATGCACGGTAGACACTTGTCCTCGAACTGAAAGCTCTTCAATGGCACACCCTGCACCAGTCCATTCTTCATTATGTAATTCATCTTCCTTAGGTGCAGGTGAGCCATGCGTCTGTGCCACAGTACCGATTCCGTCTCCGAAGCTTTGGATAATAGACAAATTGGCCCCATCGAACTCTCCGGCTTGTTCATATCCAACATGTACAAGTCGTTCTTCCTTGGCGCCCGCATCAATACCCACTCTTCAGGAATTTTGAATCCCGGCTTTAGCACTAACGCCTCATTGTCAGTAAATAACACCGAGTTCTTCTTATCACAGAAATGAGATACACTAATGAGATTGTGAACCAGTTTATCAACGTGATAAACTTGGTCCAACGTGATTGTCCCATTAGTGACCACTCCGGTACCCGTGATATTTCCACCTTTGTTACCCCGGAATGATACGAATCCCCGATTTCCCCCTTTGAAGTCTGTAAGCAGACTTCTTTCCCCCGTCATGTGTCTGGAGCAACCACTGTCGACGAACCACTTGTTGTTTGGACCTGTAGTTATCTCCTGCACATGAAAGAAAAGAGGTTAGTTATCACGGGGAACCCAAGCCATGACTGACTTGGTAATACCATTCTCGTCCACATACTTGAACTCTTTCAAATACCCATCTCGCCTTTCAGGTGACTTGGGCCTTTGAACTGGGTTCTGTTGTGGTGCCGAGTGATTTAAGTTCACTCTTTGCCTTGGAGTAGGCATTTGTTGTGGAGCTCTAGAATAATTCCTATTATATGGCATTTCGGACTGAGATCCCTGAGCTCTTACCGGTGCATACTGTCTAACTAGAGTATGAGACCTAACTGGAGTGTGTGACCTGCTAGGTGTTGTGCTCCTATAGACTTGTTGTGGTGCTGACCTAGATTGATTATTGACACGATTCGGTGAATTTGTCCTAATCACTTCCTTTGGTCCAACCTTAACCGTTGTGTTTTTCACAACTTGTTTGGGTGCGGCCTGCACAGTTTTCTCGGTATGTTGAGAACTACTGCTGCTTGCCACACTGGTTGAGGGCTTAACAGGTGTTGGGTTCACTGTCTTAGGTGTAACATCGGCTTTCCTAAGTGGACAGTGAGAAGCAACATGCCCCTTCTCGTGACATCTAAAGCAAGACATCTAATCTATGGACTTTTTGTGTGTTCCCTTAGATCTAGGTGTCTCACTAGTGTCTATTTCCTTTGGTACATCTTCGGTGTCTGGCTCATCGACTTGATCAGCCCAAGAAATTTTCTGTTTTCCTGCAGGTGTTTCACTGGAGGAAGACACAAACTTTACTTTCTTAACCTTGACGGTTGAGTCAGCCACCTTAGGTGTATTTTCAACAATAGGCTCTGGTGTCGGTTCAGGTAGGTCCTCTAAGTCTACTGACTTGTCAGTTTTCTCCTGAGGCTGAGGCACATAGTTCGCATTGAAAGGTGGAGGAATTTCATGAAATCCTAGACCTAATGGCTTCTTAGACTGTCTTTGGGCATCTAAGACTTTCCCTAGGTTCAGGCTCGAATTCCTAAACTTCTCCAACTTGCTATTTGCCTCTGCTACCTTAACCTTTGTTTCAGCTAGCTCTATATTTTTGTCCTTAAGACTTTTGGTAAAGGCTTCTACGTGCTCATACATTAGCTCTATCCTAACAGACTGCTCACTGAGTTTGTCTTTTAGAACTACTACGTCTTGAGCATCAACCTTAAGCTTTTCTTTAAGATCTTGCTTGATATCGTTTAGGCTAGCATTTTTTATTTTTAAGTTCTCATTTTGAGCAGATATGGTTTTATGTGATTCTAAGACTAGATTTAACCTATCATTAGAAGTAACACACAAAGCACATAATTCACGAAATAGAGAGTAAGATAGACTAACCTTAGAGTTATCAGACTCCACGTTGGCCATCTAAGCAGCAAACTCCAGCACTGTCTCATCATTCGCCTTCTCTACCCACATCGGACTGCTGTCCCGTGTGATCTGCTCGTCCCCATCACACCCCGTTTCTGTGACTTCAGCCATGAAGGCTCTAGCATTCGACTCAGGATGTGAACTCCAGTCATAGGTACCATCTAGCTGTCTATCTGAAGTGACATTGGATAGAAGACCCGCTAGGTTGGCTTGACCAGTTGATGAACTTGGAAGATATCGTTGTTGGGACTGATTTTGGTACTGTCCCTGATGCTGACTCTGTCCTTGGTATGTCTCTACCTTCGGTCGCTGACACTCCCTGGCGAAGTGTCCCAATCCTTGACAGTTGTAGCATTTGACTTTGGACTTATCAAATCCTATCCCCTTGTTATTCATCTGCAGATTCCTCCCAGTTCTCTTAATGAATCTCTTAACCCTCTGGGTTACCATGGCCAGTTGCCATTTAAGATCCATTTCCTCTAAGTCATCAGGGTCGACCTGATCGTAATCTTCGTCCCATAGAGCCGGATCATTAATCTTTCCCTGAACACAATTTCCATATGCGGCCACAAAAGAAGCAAGCAGATTCAGATGTTCTTCCGCCGACTTTGCGCTCATGGGCATCTTTGAATAGCTCTGAGATGTCGATGCCTGTTGAACTTGGGGTTGCGGTTCTTCCGATCTTCCTAATCCTAAGAACGCGCGATTCAATGAATCTTCAGACTCTGCTGGTGATGACGTTTCTCCCGTGAAAAACGCTGTAGCAGTCTTCGGTTCGGCTGTCACTGAAGATCTTGTTGTCTTTCCAAAA
Organism: Centrapalus pauciflorus; assembly: GCA_020465985.1. Lineage (NCBI taxonomy): Eukaryota > Viridiplantae > Streptophyta > Magnoliopsida > Asterales > Asteraceae > Centrapalus > Centrapalus pauciflorus. The sequence continues at coordinate 381,096 of JAANYP010006260.1, read as the reverse complement.
TACATTGCTGGATTCTGGACTTGCTCGTAATCAGTCTCGGCCTGAAGTAACTCGAAGTGATATGCCCTCAACGTTCCCACAATGTCATCGAGAGATTGAGTATAATACTTGTCCTCATTTAGCTTAATCATTGCCACATACATAGCCCATTTGGCTGGTAAGGCATCAAGAAGCTTGTTGTTCTTGTCAGTGTCAGAATACTCAATTCCATGACTTTCAAGTTCCGTTATCAGGTGATAGAACCTGGTGATAATATCATCCAGCTGTTCATCCTTAATTGCCTTGAAAATCGCAAACTTTTGTTTTAACAGCTCTGTACGCTTTCTACGCACCCTAGGATTACCCTCACACCTTTTCTCGAGAGACTCCCAAAGTTCCTTCGACGTCCTTTGAGTCCGAAATGTGTGCAGTATATCCTGAGGTAAAGCCATACGGATTATAGAGAAAGCTTTGTTTTCGGCTTCAAACAGTTTCTTGTCATCCTCCTTCATCATTTGGAATGACAAGACCTTCTGACGGCCTTCTACTTCTGAGACCGGTGGAATATACCCTTCGTCGATGCACACCCACATGCGCATGTCGTTAAATCGCACAAAATCAGTAAATCGGTCTTTCCACCAGTAATAATCCTCGACCCTCATCAGCTTAGGTGGTGCATTTGCCTTCCCAACCTCGTGGTCCATTTTTAGGAATTTCTGAAGATTCGACATCTTTTCGAAAGTAATTGAATTTGAACTTAATTAATTTAATTCGAAACTGATTTAGACTAAGTTTTTCGAATCTAGGTAGATTCGAAACAAATTAAGGTTAAATCTTTTGGGATTAAATTCGATTAAGTTTTTTAATTCAATTAAACTCGAAATATGTCAGATTCGAAATTTCCTTAGATTCGATGGTCCTTAGATTCGAAGGTTAGCAAACTCGAGGTAATCAGCAGATTCGAAACACTTATCGAAACTAGACTAGACTCGAAACTAGACAGACTCGAGACCCTATTCGAATGAAGCACAAACTCGACACAGATTCGAAACCCACTGAAACAGACTCGAAAGGAGCAGATTTAGGTTAGACTCGAGACTAAAGTGTAACCCTAATTACCCCTATTAGAGTCGAGCGCCGCAAACTCGAAAAACAGTTAATACTTTGATTTTTTAACGATTTTCATATTAAACCAGTATTTTTCTAACGAAAAATAATGGTTTCGATCAAAAACGAGAAAAACCACAAAGTATTTTCTGAATATAAGTTTGCTAAGCTCAAAAACTCGATTTTGAGAGAAAAACCGTCCAACTAGCGTCAAGAAAACTAGAATGTATTTGATGAACACGAAGAACACCACGAACACTCCGTAGGCTCTGATACCACTTGTAAGGTCTACCACTATACGAGATCTATCTAGACGCGGAGCCGTCAACGAGTGCGGAATCCTCGTTAACGGGTAGACGGACAATTCTCAACTATGAAACACGGAGACTATTAGACGCTGAACGAACGACTGACGAACGATCCTACGAACTAATTCTCTCCGGAACAGCACTCACCTAGCTGATAAACTCGAGATCGCTTTATGCTTAATCACTCACGAATTCTGCAAAAAGTCTGATAATATCTCGAGTCTATCCCTAATTATAGACCCTGATTCGAGTCTGTTGTGGGCCAAACTCGAATCTGGCCCAAGGCCCATTCGAGTCTGTCCACAAAGACACTCTCGAATCTGGTCTTCATTCGAATCTATGGCTACATTCGAATCTATCTCATTTACTCAAAAACCTAAGTGTTGAAACTTAAGTTTTTACTTATGCTTGAATTAAACTTTGATCTTTATGTTTGAACTTCTTGTAATATGTTACATCAAGTTCAAACATACAATCAATTACTATTAAACATATATAAACACATATATCAAGCACTCGTTAAACCACAATGTTGAATATTACTTAAACCACAATGTTAGATCGATTAGACTGCTATCGTCACACAGGGTGTACCAACAACTTGAGTGATTGTTTGATTAAATACTTTAACGAATATAACCATTCCCGGATTCCACATCAAACTTCGTGTTTAATTTATAAAACGATATAAAGATTACATAGACATAATCTTTTCATTATTATTGTTATAAAAACCGTTACGTGATCTTGGGCATAGTGCTTGTTACTTTGATTACTCATCTTAATTAAATAAATAACTCGGCTCGAATAATAAAATACCAACGAACTATCTTGCGAAGCGCAACAAAATAAATAACAATCAATTTTTCACAATCGAAACATAAACCGCAAAACATGGAAAGAAACTAAATCGTTCATAAACTAAGACACTTAGCGTGATGTTTCCTCCGAGAATGATTATCGTGAGTTTAGCCGGACATGGTTGATTCAAAGCTCAAGAGTTGTGTTTCCATCCTAATGTCGTAGATTCACTCGTGCTATCTTCGTCTTTGTATTCGCTCCAAACGAGACCTTTCCAAGCCTTATTTCTCACCAAAAAACGATGCTTTTTCTTCCTTTGACTTTGTATTTATAGAGCAGAGCTGAGAACCCCAAAAAACGTCTGGAAAATCATTTAAATGGGTTTGGCACAGCCGTAGGCGCAGGCCTGCGCCCCCCTGCGCCTGGTGCTAAAATCCGTCTTTTTGTATTTTAATTCTTTCTATTGTGTACGTGGTCGGGGAGCAGGTCTGCGCCCCCCTCTGCGCTTGACCCTCTAAAAAGTGTTCTGATTTTTCTCCATTTTTGCCAACCTAGACTGAATTTTATTTACCTGCACAAGCACTGAATTTAATCAATAGTAGCACATTCTATGACATTTTCTTATAAAAAACAACTCTTTTACGCTTTAATAACATATATAAATATAACCCGATCAAACTTCCCCAACTTAATTCTTGGTCGTCCCGAGCAAGCAACGAAAATGAGACTTTTAAACATCGGGTTTATCAAGCGTGAAAGATATAACAAACTTATTTAAATAGACACTAGCCTTCATGAACTCATTAATATTCAAAGACGGACTAGATTACTTTCAGATATATCGTGACGCCTCTCGGATAGTTGTTCAAAACTTCCTCACCACTATCATTCTTTTAGCTCAAGGATACAGAATTGAATTCACGCGGGTCACTGGACCATCTTTTTCCTCGATGCATGGCTTTAGCTACTATTTTTCTTTTCGTTTTACTCTTTTTCATGCAATGTTTCTATTTTTTCGTTCAAGTTTATTATGGCTTTCTAGATGATCTGTGCAGCAGGATGTGGGTCAGCCACTCTCAGACTAGTTGACCTTAGGGGGCTAGGCATGATGGTACCCTTCAGACTTAATTTTCTAAATCAACTAGGCCACACTTGAATTGAGGCTTACATTCGTGTTCGCTTCCTCCCCCTTATTGCATGAATTAATAGCAGCTATTGGAACTTTTTGTTATCCATCTCTCGTTACGACCCATTATATCCTACTTTAAATTCAGTTCACTTCTTTGAAATTGCGCATTTATCACTCTTTGTGATCTGTTTAAACTCATTTATTATATCTTTTTACTTGAAACCGACCTAACTAACATCATCATATTTAGGTCGCAAGCTCAACAACAAGGAATTATAGGGGAAAATCGATTGAATTATCTATTATAGCTCTATTCTCGTTTACTCATTGCTCAAAAAGGAAACACGCTTATTTAGTAATGGAAATACACACAAAGCTGTAATTAAAGTAAGTCAAGAAGAGTAACGGGAGAACCTGACTATTGCTGCGGTGGTGGTCTGAATATGCCGACAAAGAATTCATCGAAGGGGTTTCGATCTTCTTGCATCAATGGTGCTAGTAGGTGCGTGTTTGTTGGGTGAACAACGATGTCCCCTTGGGTAGTAGTCGAAATTCGGCCATAAGCAGGGAAATATTAAGGTGTTCACTCCTTAATGTTTAGCCTTTCAAAGTTTTGCCATCGGTAGTCCTCGTATTGTTGACGTGGTAAGCCGGCATTATAATTCATGTGATCTCACCGCATATGTGTATGCCCAATGCTGTTGATTATAAAAAGCATTTTGAAATGTCATAGCTCGCACACCCGTGTAGATTTCGTCGATACGACTTTTTTGAGTTTCCAACTCGTGTTGGAACTCGTCCATACGCCCGACCACATCCTCTTGAAAACTTCCCAAGCGCAAATTCATTGCGTCTAGACGGGCGATGACTTGAGTCACATCATTGGCTCCCCCGGCTGCATGCAACCGTTCCGCCTGATGCTGGTGATATGCTTCGGCTTCCTCGATACCATATGGCTCTCTATTTGTCTTTCCCGTGTCTGAATCAAATATTTCAAACCCTTGGTCTGTTTGGCGCAAAGTGATACTCTGGATCATGGCGGCTGTGATGATGGCGCCAGAAACTGCTCGTTGAACGGAGATGGGTGAAATAGCAGCTTGCGCTCTTAGAAACCCTGATATGATCCATCCATGAGGAATAATTTTCCTCTCCCTTGTATCATACATCGACCAGAGGTCGTTCATTGTCACACCCCATTACCCCGGTTGGCAACGAAGTGTGACGTCGCGGAAGCGTAACCATAATCATGAACTCTATATCTGCCACTTTCGATTTGTTGCATATGGACCTATTCGAACCAATCAACAAAAGGAGTATAGGTGGTAGTTGGTACTGATTAGTTATCACTGATGATTGCTCACGATTTACATGGGTTTTCTTTTTAGGTACGAAGGAAGAGAGAGCTGCAAAGTTGATTGGGTTCTTAGACCAAGTCAAAAACTCCTATGGGACGCGGGTAAAACGTGTCAGGAGTGATAATGGAATGGAATTTAAAAACACAGTATTGATGTATATTGCCTATCAAAAGGCATGGTGCATCAATTTAGTGCACCTTATGAGCCACAACAAAATGGGGTGGCAGAACAAAAGAACAAGACTTTGATTGAGGCAGCAAGGACCATGCTCTCGGATTCAAAGCTTCCTACCATGTTTTGGGGGGAGGCAGTGAATACCGCATGTCACGTTTTAAATCGGGTCCTTACTTTCAAGACACTGAACAAAACCTGTTATGAAGTTCTGAATAAAAGACCACCTAATTTAACAGGCTTCGAACCGTTTGGGGTACAGTGTACTTTAATGAAAACAAAACATCAGCCTAAGTTTGGTGAAAAGGCTGACGAAGGTTATTTCCTAGGTTATGTGTCGAACTCACCAAACAAAAGTGCTTTTGACAAAACAAATGGTACGGTAGAGATTGTGTATAACATTGATGTAACAAGTTATACACATGAACCCCAAACTGGTCCGGAATGGATTTTTGATTATGACAAACTGTTTGAATCATTTAACATTCCTTTGGATGGAAATGCAGGTACAATCTAACATGACTTATCGTCATTAAATCTGAATGACGACGGTCAAGGTTTTCCAAAGACGAGCTTTCCATCAACTTCTGAGCCTACAATGACAGAATATAGATCTCCAGCAGAGAATGATCTACAAACGAGAATTAGTCTACAAATTCTAACTCCAAAGACGGTGATCATGAGGAAGAGAATGTAGCGTCTGAGGTCGTTCTCCCGTTAGGTGAAATAGGATCAAACTTATGAGATAATCTTAGGGTCGATGAGATAGAAATATCTAGAATAAATAAGGATCATCCGGTTGAGAGCATCATAGGAAATCCAAATGCTGATGTGAGAACTAGGAGTAGTTTGAATAATAACACAGTGTTGTTGTCGATGATTAATGAATCCAAGGCTTTTCACACTTGCCTTTATTCATGTTTCATTTCACAAGTAGAGCCGAAGAATGTGCAAATGGCACTGAAAGACAACTCTTGGGTTGAAGCGATGCAAGAAGGGCTGTCACAATTTAGAAAGCTTGAAGTGTGGGAACTAGTGTCGTTACCTCGAGGAGAAGTTACAATAGGAACCAAGTGGGTTTTTAAGTGCAAGAGAGATGATCGGGGTATTGTAACTCGCAACAAGGCAAGACTTGTCGTAAAGGGTTTCAACCAAGAGGAAGGAATCGATTACAACGAAGTGTTTTCGGCATTGGCTAGGCTTGAGGCAATCCGTTTGTTTCTGGCCTTTGCATCCTTCAAAGGATTTAACGTCTATCAGTTGTATGTAAACAGTGCATTCCTATATGGAAAAGTGAAGGAACTTGTGTACGTTGAACAACCGCCCTGGTTCACTGATCCGAAGTTTCCCGACAGAGTGTATCAACTGGATAAGGGTCTGTATGGTTAACATCAGGCACCAAGGGCATGGTACGAGACGCTATCAACTCATCTTTTTGAAAAGCGCTTTGAAAGAGGGAGAATTGATAGTACATTGTTCGTGAAGAGGAAGGTAGAACATTTTATCTTGGTACAAGTGTACGTCAATGACATCATTTTCGGGTCATTAGACGAGCAGATGTTTAAAGATTTTGAGAATGTGATGAAGTCTAAGTTTGAGATGAGTGCTATGGGAGAGTTGAACTTCTTTCTGGGTTTGCAAGTAGAACAGAGGAAGGAGGGAATGTTTATCCATCAGACAATGTATGTCTACGATATTCTAGAGCGCTTTGGGATGGAGGGAACAAAGCTGACTGCTCACTTTAGCACACCGATTCAAGTGAATCACAATCTCGGATCGGGTACAGAAAGTGATACTGATGTGGATCCGACTTTATATTGGGCCATGATCGGGTCACTTATGTATTTAACTGCTTCTAGACCGGACATAATGTTTGCTGTGTGTATTTGTGCAAGATTTCAAGCCAATCCGAAAGAAATGCATATGTGTAGGGTCGCCTACCTACGGATCCTATCTTGACGCGACACCTACCAACGAGTGCGGAATCCTCGTTAGCGGCTTGACGGATAGACCACGCACACGAAACACAGAGACACACACAGTGATAGACGAACAACAGAACGTCCCGACACGTGATTCTCTCCAAGAACAAACTCTCTGATACTTGCAAGTTAGAGATCGCCTTTGCTAATAGCTCTGATAAACTTCTGCCAAGGTCTCTTTGCTCTCAAGTTCGACGGAACCTTTGAGCCGTCAAAGATACCTAATTTCATGATGAAAAGTTCAATATATAGATGACAAGTTCGAGAAGACGCTCCTCTCGAACTTGTCTTTGAACTTGTTCCTTTGAACTTGTCTTTGAACTTGTTCCTTTGAACTTGTCTTCAAACTTGTTCCTTTGAACTTGTTCTTCGAACTTGTTCCATTGAACTTGTTCTTCGAACTTGTTCCTTTGAACTTATTCTAGAACTTGTCTTTGAACTTATTCTAGAACTTGTCTTTGAAGTTATTTCTAGAACTTATTCTAGAACTTGTTATGATAGTCTAGAACTTACCATGCAAATGTAAACATCACACACAATCGTGATATCAATAAGAAAACTAGATTGCTGTCGTCACACCGGATTTACCAACAGACTCCCCTTTGACGATAGCTTCTAGTTGTTGTTCATTGATCGTAATAGAGTATCAGATTCAGAGACTATGAATACCGAAACTAGTCAACTATTGTCACATCGAGAGTATCAACAGACTCCCCCTTGAGTACGTAAAACTTCGATTAGAACCCAATAGGAGTAGTTGATACTATTTTCTAAATCAAATGGGATCATGGATTTGTATTCGAAAGTGACCGACTTCGAACATGTTCATCATGTTCGAACTTGTCAGCAAATTCGAATTTGATAAAATATCGACAAATTCGAACTCAGTCAAATTCGAACAAGTCCTTCGAATTTGTTATTAAATTCGAATGTTTTTATAAAATAAATTCACACTTGTAGACATTCGAATGTGTTTGATTTCGATCTTTTGTAAGTTCGAAATATAGCAAATTCGAAATTAAACAAGTTTCATTTTTTTATTTTTCAATTCTTACATTGGTTGCTGTTTTTATGTGCAGATATGGGTGATAGAGGTTTCTTCAATAAGCATAATATGGTGATGTCCGTCGATAGAGAGCTTCCCGAAGCTCAACCATTCAGACATATGGTCGAATTTTTGACGCATTCAAGGGTTTCTTACGAATTGACCCATAACCAGTAAATAATCTTACCATATGTAAGAAAATTTTGGGAGCACCTCCAAGTGTACTGTTCCGTGACGCCGACAGTATTATGAACAAGAGTTGGGGGGCAGCCCATCGTTTTCTCAGCTGACATGCTTCATCAGATTCTGCAGCTAGGCTCCGAAGACCAAGAGGCGGGGGCCATTGATTTTCCGGTAAATATAAGGCAAGCAGCCTTCTTACGTATGGGATACGCCCTAGATAAAACCAAAGCTGCGTATATGAAAAGTGGCTTAATCGGGCATTGGAGGTATTTGGTGCATGTGTTTATGGTTTGTTTTGCACCGAAAAAGGCTGGATTTGACTACATTGTGTCCAAGATGCAATCAGCTATGATTGCATTCGTATATAACAAGCGCTTCAGTTATTCAGAAATGTTCTTTGTTGAGTTTGTGCATCAAATTACAGCTGCAGTCCGTGAAAGATTCCTGATGTACCCGCGCTTTGCTATGATGATTATACGTCACCTTCTGCCAAATCTGCCTCAACTTCAAGATACTCACGGTGTGGCTATTATAGATAAGCGAATTTTTGCTGACTGCCAGTCGCATAACGCGCGAAGGGCTGAGCAGGTCAGGCCTCAGGTGACACCATTGTTTGGAGCAGTAATCGACCCAGAGTTTGTGGCTCCGGAAGGAGAAAACTTGGCAGGAGAAGCTCCTCAACCGCAGCAACCGCAACAACAGCCACAACAACAACAACAACAACAACATCAACCACAACATCAACCGCGTAGGAGACAAAGAGCTCCAGCAAGACAAATTCAGGCATCAAGGCCATCCTCCAGCTGGCATTCAGAGTCAACGAAAGCAGGTCCATCAACGGACGCTGCAGGCACTTCAACTTCAACCCCAGCAATTGATCAAACAACGTAGACCCTCGAAGAGATATGGGCACAAGGAACTGCCTCGGACCTAAACCTTACTGAACAACTGGTTCAGGACGTTTTAGATCCTCCAGGAGAGTTCCATGATATCTTTACGGAGATTGATGAGTATCAGCCACCGGAGGGTGAGCGCATAGACATTGACTGAGGCTGAGGGTCAAGCAATGACCACCTCCGAGTCTGAGTCTGACTCTGATGAAGCAGAAGAAGTGGAACGTGTTAATCCGGCTGTTAGAATTGGAAGATATGGATCAAGGTTAGTTGTAAGCACGCGAGAGATAAGCAGAAGAGCTGCTCAGGATTCAAAGGATGACGAATCCGATTTCGAAGCGGAAGATGAAACTCCCCTCGTGTCGAGGAAAAGGGCAAGGAGGCACCGCTTTATGCAGGGAACTCCATCCACCTTAGCTCCTGAACCTGTAATTCCAGCTGCTCAACCACCCATCACTCCATCACCATCTACATCCATTCCATCAACATCATCGACATTCACTGACAATCAGCGATTTACAGAGCTGAAGGTTAAGGTGGATTTCCAATCAGTCCAAATTTTCCAGCTATCTACAGCAGTAACAGAACTTCAAGCTCACAATGCCAGACTTGATCAGGAAAACGCTGAATTGAAAGCAACAGTTGCCGATCAAGCGTCTGAGATAAATACAATGAAGTCTCTCCTAGAGCAGTTAATGAAAAATCTTCAAGCTCAGGGGGAGAGTAGCTGCAGAGAAGCCGAAGTGCTAAGAAGAGATGATGAAGGCAATGATCCCGATGCTGGAAGAGAAGGTGAGTTATCAGATCTTTCGACTGCTCAGCGAGCATCAATTCAGGGGGAGCCAAGTCAGTCTAGAATTGAAGGAGCTGAAGGTGAAACCCCAAAGTCTGTTGAGAGTGAAATGATTGAAGCTCTGATGGATATTGAAGAAGAAGAAGTAATATTTGATTTTGAGGATGAGATTGAAGATCTGGAAGAAGGGGAGTTCGTCCCTGAAGACGTAGCAGAGTTGAAATCTGATGAGGAGGCTGTAGAAGATGAAAACGATGGTGTAGACGAAGTAATCATCCCGTCAGAGCCTATCACAGAACAATATGTGCACAACGATCACAATGTAATTGACATAGATGAAATTAAACTGGCATCTGTGGACGATTCAGAACTTGAGGAAGCTGATAAAGAGCAAAGCAGAGCAGAATTGATAAATCTTTGGTTCCGAAAGGAAGAACAGAAATCAGAGCCGAAGATGAAGAAGAGGATGAGAGTTCCAAATTCTGGAAACCTCTCAGGTGGAAAACTTAGCTGGTTCTTCGACAGGGAATTGCAGCTCTTTGTGCTAAAAAGAAGAGATGGACTTCAATACTTGAGGCGAACGCTGAAAGTGTTTAATACACTGCCCAAGTGTGAAGTTAAAGAGTTGGCCTGGAAAGTGCTTATAAACCTTGGAGATGACCCCTATGCTGAAGTGATTACTAAAATTATCAAAAGGGAGGGTAGATCTGGAATGTATTAAAGGCTAAAGCCAAGGTCAGGCAAGAGTGTAGTAGATGAGTCGAGAATAGATCCCCATACGGGTAAATCTTGGGCTAAGATGGTTTATAGACTAGTTCGATGCTTGAAGAAAGTTCCGTTAATGTCTATGCCACAGGATGTACTTGCAAACATGAAGTGGTGGTACGTAGACAACGAAACAGCTGAAGCCCTAATGGAGAATCAAGAAGAGAAGACAATTTTGAGAGTATATGATCCGCTACATCTGATCAACCTATCCAAGGATGACCTGCAAAAACTTCATGATCAGCCAATTTTCTTCAATGAAGGCTGGAAATCTGAAGGTAGGAAGTTCCAAAAGATAGTATTAGAGTTTGTATTGATCAGGGATTGTATGCGGGTAGTAGCTTATATAGTTCTAGTACTTAGACAAAATATAAATAGTTAGAAGCTATCGTTAAGGGTGAGTCTGTTAGTGCATCCTGTGTGACGATAACAGTCTAAGTATAGAGAATATTTTGTAATAATCAGTTTGCTTGCTATTACATATTAACAAGTGTTTGATATATGTTTGATTATATATGTTTGATATTGATTGTTTATATGTTTGAACTTGGTGTAATGTATTACAATAAGTTCAAACATAAGTTCAAAGATAAGTTCAAACATAAGTTCAAAGATAAGTTCAAACAAAAGTTTCAAGCCTAAGATTCGAATTTGTAGAGGACAAGTTCGAAAGGCCTTGGGCTTATACGAACTTGTCCTACGCAAATTCGAACCAGGTGTTATCATTAAGGGTTAATTCGATTAATTATTAGACTTTTGCAGAAGTTTATCAGAGCTATTAGCAAAGGCGATCTCGAACTTGCAAGTATCAGAGAGTTTGTTCTTGGAGAGAATCACGTGTCGGGACGTTCTGTTGTTCGTCTATCACTGTGTGTGTCTCTGTGTTTCGTGTGCGTGGTCTATCCGCCAAGCCGCTAACGAGGATTCCGCACTCGTTGGACGGTGTCACGTCAAGATAGGATCAGTAGGTAGGTGACCTTACATCCATGGGTATGACTAGTGTTTCATCGGCCAGGCATTTCTTAAGGTTTGATTCGTGGAAGTTATTATGAACATTACCAAGTTTTGGGGGCAGATCGAGTCGGTAGGCTACCGGGCCAATTCATTTGTAAATCTTGAATGGTCCGATATAACGAGGATTGAGTTTTCCTCGTTTACCAAAACGAATACGCCCTTCCAAGGCGATACTTTCAACATTACTTGATCTCTCTTTTGAAATTCCAAATCCTTCCGTCAAACATCTGCATAAGTATTCTGTCGATCCCGAGCGATCTTCAATCGGTTCCGAATCTGGACTATCTTTTCTGTAGACTCCTGGATGATCTTGGGTCCAGTGATCTGGCTATCTCCTACCTCAGCCCAACAAAGCGGTGACCGACACTTTCGCCCTTAAAGTGCCTCGAATGGAGTAGTCTTAATACTCGAATGGTAGCTGTTATTATAGGAAAACTCAACTAAAGGCAGGTGCCTGTCCCAACTTTTGCCAAAGTCGATAACACATGCCCTTAGCATGTCTTCCAATGTCTGAATCGTTCTTTCACTCTAACCATCCGTCTGTGGGTGATAGCCGTGCTCATGTCCAGGCGTGTACCCAACCCCTCTTGTAACGATTGCCAAAATCTTGATGTAAACCGGCTGTCCCTATCTGATATAATTGATACAGGAACTCCATGCTTTGAGACGAATTCTTTAAGATAGATTCGTGTTAACTTATCCATCTTAACAGTCTCTTTGATTGGCAAGAAGTGTGCAGTCTTTGTGAGTCGATCCACAGTCACCCAAATAGTGTCATAACCTCCAGAAGTCTTTGGCAACTTTGTGATGAAGTCCATAGTTATATTCTCCCACTTCCACTGGGGTATTTCCAATTGAACCAACAATCCTGATGGTTTCTGGTGCTCAGCCTTAACTTTCAAACATGATAAGCACCAGCTGACATACGTAGAAATGTCAGCCTTCATGTTTGGCCACCAGTAAATTTCCTTCAGGTCGTGATACATCTTATCTGACCCTGGGTGAATAGCATATCTTGTTTTATGCCCTTCATCCTTGACCAGCTTCCTTATCACTCCGAATTTTGGTAGCCAATTTCTGCTCATGAAGTACCGACATCCATCGGTCTTGATTTCAAACTGTTTATCCATTCCTCGCAAGGCTTCATCCAGCAGATTACCCTCCTTGATTGCTTCCTCGTGTGCCTCGCGGACTTGGGAGTTCAGGTTTGACTGTATAGTCATGACCAAAGCTTGGACCCTTAGAGGTTTAACTCATTCCTTACGGCTCAAGGCATCAGCCACAACTTTTGCCTTACCCGGATGATATCGGATCTCGCAGTCGTAATCGCTAAGCAGCTCAACCCAGCAACGTTGCCTCATGTTCAACTCTTTCTGATTCAGAATATGCTGAAAGCTCTTGTGGTCTATAAACACCGTGCACTTTGTACTGTAAAGGTAGTGTCTCCGTATCTTGAGAGAAAATACCACAGCTCTAAGCTCCAGGTCGTGAGCCGTGTAGTTTACCTCATGAACTTTAAGTTGCCGCGATGCATAAGCGATAACCTTGTCTCTTTGCATTAACACACAACCCAATCCGTTGTGTGAGGCATCGCTGTAAATGAAAAATCTTCTGTTCCTGTCGGTAGGGACAAAATAGGTGTACTACACAATCTCTGCTTCAACAGTCGGATTGTCGTTTCCTGATCTTCACCCCAGTTGTACTTTATGTCCTTTCGAGTCAATTCCATTAAAGAACCAGCTTTTTTAGAGAAGTTTTCGATGAATCGCCTATAATATCCGGCAAGACCTAAGAACTGGCGGATTTCAGTGGGAGCCATAGGATTTGCGCAGTTCTTAATAGCCTCAATTTTTGATGGGTCTACTTGAATTCCTTGACTATTGATCACACGCTCTAGGAATTTGATATCTCGTAGCCAAAATTCACACTTAGAGAATTTGGCGTACAACTGTTCTTTCTCTAGTAGCTCCAAAATCAACTCTAGATGCTGCTCATGCTCCTCCTTATTTCATGAATAGATAAGGATATCTTCTATGAACACTATTACGAATTTGTCCAAATACGGTTTAGACACTCGATTCATAAGATCCATGAATACAGCTGGTGCGTTGGTCAAACCGAATGGCATCACTTGAAATTCCACTACAACAAAATGAACCTAAAGCAACATGGGAAAAGTGTTGTGTTAGGCCTTAAAAGTGTTGCTATAGGCCTAATGCGACACTTTATGTAGTGCCACCTTAGCCAACGTCGCCTTAGGTCTAAATCGATACTTTCATTAGATAATGCAACACTTTCCAAAAGTGTTGCCATTATTTTATAAATGCAACACTTTTTGAATACAACACTTTTTGTATTCAAAAGCAACACTTATTAATGTGTTGCCATTATTTTATAAATGCAACACTTTTTATACTCTAAAGCAACACTTTTAATTTATTGTTACCAACTTATAGCAACACTTTACTTATCAAATGCAACACTTATCAAATGTTGTCATTATGTAAATGCAACACCATTATCAATCTATTGCAACACTTTTCTTATTCTTTTTTATTTAATACAAATACAATAAATTACTATATTGATTTGTAATATAATACCAAATTCAATAATACGAATTAACAATAAAAATAATATCATATTATTCAAATTGTATACCAACAATATTAAGATCTAACCAAAAATAACCATAATGAAATGTACAAGCAACACAAAAAAAGTCGATTACAATACCAAAACGTATATTCTTAATATCCTAGACTTGAAATTTCTTTGATATGAAGTCATTGCTTCATTTCATCATCTTTGCAAGCTCTACACATGACTTTGCATATTCCAAAAGAACGTAGCCTGAAACATACAAAACCAACACACAATATTGTTAGTGTGTTTGGTAATTTAAATGATTGAAAAAAAATTATAAAGCAGAAAATGTCTGAAACATGCACTTCGAAGGTAAAATAATTCAACAAATAAAGTAAAATGTTCTCATACCTTCTAATACACGTGTACAAAATTCATCCTAAATATTGCTGAATTCCAAAACGTAGCTCTTCTACAAGCCTTTCCAATTGAGCAAACTTGACCAAATTAAAATTCTCAAAACTCTTTTCCTGCTCATATTTGTACAATCAAAAGAAAGATTTAAACTACAAAGGTCATCACAAATCATGCAATCAAAATCAAAGATTTCAAGTTGAAATCATCAAACAATTATCAAGCAAGTTCATATCAAAATTTTAAGGTAAATTTAATCAATTCTGTGTTTGTTAAGTCACGGGTCAGGAGATGAAGAGAATGTGGAAATTGCAATTTGACAAAAAGTTATCAATTATCTTATCTGTTATTAATGATTTATTGTAGGTGATTAATTTGATAAAATTTGGAAAATGATTGAAGGAGATCAAATTGATAATGATTATAAATTAAATTTATAATTTAATAAGAGATTTGTTTTTCTAACATGGATCTTGCCATCAAAAGAGCAAGCAAATAACATTTCTCCTTCAACATCTGATGCTAGAGATGTGATTTTGGCACCGAGCCATTCATCTTCAAGGAAACAACTCTTGTAAACCTTTCTTTCAACCATACCTCAATTATCCCGTTCTTTGTGGCTCCAAATATGAAGTCACTGTTCACAGCCAAGTATTGGATGTCAAATGCACTTGACAACGATCCAACTAATGCGCTACTTGATAGAGCGAATACCTACCACATTTAAATTTTGGTTCACACTAAAAAATGTCAATTTTTCACTTCTTGAATAACTCATGAACTTGGCAATATATAAAAGAACAACTAAAAGCTGGTGTAGACTTTAGCTCATTATAAACGAAACCTATGCCTCAAGAGTCCTAGATCCACCAATTGAATATGACACCCACAAATTATATAAAATGTAGAACATGTTTCTGCATTTTAAATTACCTTTCCTGCTGTTCCATCTACTGATGTGCCAACTACAAACAGAAAATTGAATTTTGAACTTTAAAGTTACATTTCTAGCTGCCAAGATGGCTGAAATGATAATTGTACACATATATCTAATTATGTGTGTCAAATCTGAATGCTTCCCCCTAATTAAAGAAATCAAACATCTTCACAAAGTCAGGGCAAAAGCCAAAAGGTCAAATCTGAATGCTTCCCCCTAAATACCAATAGCACTGAGTTTAGTGCAAACCACTTGCCAAAATTAAAAATTAATTCAAAAGTCTATATATATATATATATATATATATATATATATATATATATATATATATATATATATATATATATATATATATATACACAACTATCAGAAATGTGCAATCTAAATTGGTAAATCCTAGCATATTAAAACAAGAATAACAAATCAAATGTTTTAAAGAAGATCATTTCTGAAAGCTCAATTTTTTAACAATCAACAGCAGGACTAGTTACTAACATCAATGAATAGACAATCTTCATCCAATAGGTTGAAAAACTTGTCAATACACTACACTGATGTTATTACTACAAATAGAAAAAAGAATAAATAGTAAGACACAAAAACGAAGTAGAGTTAAGTTATGGAGTATCACCTCCAAACATTTCAACCCGATCCTGAGCCATGCGCTTCTGTTTCAATTCCCTTATGAGTGTAAGTTGATCAGGTGAATAGGTCACATTTGCAGTATGAGTCAACACATTCACCTGGAAGGCATTAGACACCAAAAAGAAATTGTAATATATAATGCAGACAAGAAATGAATATATATTATCAATGAGCATAATATGTAAAAGAAATTATGTGTGCAGTGTGATGAGTTCCATAAAACAATCATTGATGTTTCCACGTAAGACTTATGCTCATGCCAATTACTTGCACATGAGCTTGCTATGGTATGCATAAACTAGTATTGCTAAAGTGATAAAGTACTATTATAATGGCGTTCATAGAATAAAAATCCTAATGCTACATTAAAAACTGATGTTACATATATATAAACAAATAAGGATACACAATTATTTAACAATCATCGTTAAATTCATGTATAGAAATTATGCATCATATTATTATACCTTGAGGCTATGTATTCTTTTGTGCACATATATTATTATACCCCGAGGCTATTTAACAATCATCTTCCGTGCACATAAATCATATGGATGTGGCAGTTTTAACCACTTAAAAAGTATCATTTAAAAGTGTGTATCGTACTTCGGAATGATAGGATTGCAAAGTTAAAAAAAATACAAACTGAAAAGAAAGCAGAGGCATAGAGATATACAATAAATAAATCTATGAAGTATTGCATTAAACTAATATAAGGAGTGTATAGAACCTGTATCAACAAAGATGTTCATGCATGTTCATCATATCACGTATACGAGGATCATGAAAAATCAGTATGCCTTCCAAAATTATCACATATGAAGGATTCACCTGCCATAGGTTTCATACCAACTGATTAAAGTTTAACTAGATTATAGTTCACTACAAATACAAAATGAGATAGCAATATTATCATACAGACTTACAGAGGAACAATACTTCAACTGCAAAAACTAACACAAAAGAGACAAGAAAGACAAAATATAATAGCAACACACCAATACCTAAATGTATTGAGTACACAGAACTATGTATATTAGGCACAAATATCTACCAACATCGCTTACAACAATTTCATTCTTTGGCCTAAAGAAAATGGTGACGTAAATCAGACCTAAAGACCTTGGTTGAGTCATAAGAAAACCAGAGATCAAATTATCCTTGAACGGAATTTCAGTTCTAATGATAACAGGGCCACAAAATCAAATTCGATGAATAATTATTTCTGATCAACAGGTCAACAGAACTATAAATTATGTGCACGATACTTTAGCATATTGACATTGACTCAAAAGGAACGTTCCAATACCGGTATCGAAGAATTTACAAAATCAGTATTGAAGCATTTACATACATATTCGAAAACATACAGATGGAGAGAGCGCTAGGATTCGAAAACATACAAAATCAGTATTAAAGCATTTACATACAGATTCGAAAACATAAGGATTCGAAAAACCGCCGCCGGTGATGATGATGAAGGAGAAAGGAAGTCGATGAAGGTCAAGGAAAGCAGAGAGAAGTTCGATGTGGAAGGAGGTCAAGGAGGTCCGCTGGTGATGGAGAGGCGGTGATGAAGGAGGAACGAGGGCAATGGAGAGAGCTCATAGGGTTTTTTTTCATGAATGAAAGGAGAATGAGGTTAGGACTTAGGCAGCAGGTTTGGGGAGGGGGGACTGAGCAACTCTCCGTGAAATTTCCAATTCTCTCTAATTCATTGCATGTGAAAAAAGAAATAAAAATTGATAAATGGAATTGATTTATTTCTCGTTTTTTAATTCTCAAACGCAAACAAATAAGGAAATTTATTCCATTTTCATTTTTCTGTCTTCATTTCTCTGTACCAAACACGACCTTTATAGTTAAAACAAACAATAAAATTCATTTTATAACCTGGTTTGGTAAACTAATTATTTATTAAAATAATTTTGTACCCTGGTTTGTTTTTTTTTTTCTTTAAAAAATCCACTAGTTTTAAAATCATCCTAAAATAATATATTTTATTTTTTTAGAAAAAATAAGGGGTGGGAGATTTGTAAAAAAAAAAATTTACATTTACTTTACATATATGCAACATTTAAAAAAATGTTAATTTAACCTATAAAAAATGCAACCTTTCTTATAAATGTTGTCATTTTCAATCAAATTTGTAACTTTTTTAAATTAAAGGTTGCATTAGATCTTCTTTTGCAACCTATACTTTTTTAAACTTGCTTTAGAATCAAATGCAATTTATTATATAAAAGTCGCTTGTAAAAGGTTGCAATAGGCTCATTTCGTAACCAATTTTCTAATTGCACTCTTTTTAAGAAAAAAATAAAACATGAACTATCAAATCTTGTATTTTATTAATCTTGACAAATCAGACATTTTTTAATCAAAATTACAAAACAAGAAAAAAAAGTGTAGTGAACACTTAAAAACATGTCATATTTTTTTCATTATAAATGCAACACTTAAAAAAATATTATATGTTTTTAAAAATGTGTTGCATTTTTTCATTATAAATGCAACACTCTAAAAATGTGTTGCATTTTTTAGAACTCGTTATGGACCCTTGGAGTTGATCCAATAAATCGTCGATTCTGGGGAGAGGGTACCGGTTTTTGATCGTTAACTTGTTCAGCTCTCGATAAACGATGCACATCGTAAATGATCCATCCTTCTTTTTGACAAATAAGACCAGAGCTCCCCAAGGTGAGAAACTGGGTCGGATGAATCCTTTATCCAATAGTTCTTGCAACTGATTGGATAACTCTTGCATCTCTGATGGTGCCAATCGGTAGGGTGCTCGTGCGACAGGTGCAGCTCCAGGCACCAAGTCAATCTGAAATTCTACTTGCCTAGTTGGTGGAAGTCCAAGTAAGTCTTCAGGATAGACCTTTGGGTAGTCACAAACTACCGGGATTTCCTCGAGTCGCTTCTCATTCGATTCCTTTTCCACTAGATGAACTAACACTGCTTGACAACCTCTTCGAAGGCATTTCAGTGTTCTTACACCAGAGATGACGTTCAACTGGCGATTCTTTCTTTCTCCTTGGACTGTGAGGACTTTCTTTTTCTTAAGTGGTATTCTTACGACCTTCTTGCCACATAAGATTTCGGCATGGTTGTCTGACAACCAATCCATACCAATAACTACATCGAAGCTTCCGAGTTCAATAGGCATCAAGTTTATCTTAAAGGAATGATCTGCCAATTTTAGTGTGCACTCCTTAATTATACTATTTGCTTCAATCAACTTCCCGTCCGCTAATTCTATGACATAAGCATTTTCTAATAGGGAAAGAGTGGCATTCAGTTATTCACTAAACTTAGCAGATATAAAACTTCTATCAGCCTCTGTATCAAATAGCACATAAGCATACATATCATTAAGAAGGAATGTACCCGTTATTACGTTGGGATCTTGACGAGCGTCGCCTACTCCCAATACAAAAGCTCTCCCTTGAGCTCCGCCATTATTTCTTTTCTTGGGGCAATCCTTCTTGAAATGCCCAGTGTACCCACATTCGAAGCAGCTCCTTTTCGTGATCCATTTCGATGAACTTTTGCAAACTGGCCATCCTTTCTAAACTTTTTGTATTTGAACAAAGATAATTTAATTTAAAATAAACTCTTTTGAACTTAGGCAAAATCGAATTAGTTTTAGGTTAAATTCGTTTGAAATTAAATTCAAAACTGTTCAAGTTCGAAATCAACAAGTTCGAAGGTCTGATAAGTTCGAGATTTCTGACAAATTCGAAATCAGACAAATTCGAATGCTAGCAAATTCGAATCTTAGCCAAATTCGAATGAAACCCTAAACCAAGTTCGAGAGGAGCATATTTCTGACAAATTCAAATTAACCCTAATACCCCCTATGTTCGAGCTCCGCAAGTTCGAGAAACGGCCAAAAATTCGATTTTTTCAAGTTTTCAGATTAAACCAATATTTTTGAGACCAAAAACAATGATTTCGACTGAAAAAGTGAACCAATAAGAATTTTTCTCCATTCTTTTGCTTGTATAACTTGAAAAACTTATAAAAGATGTGATTTTTCCATCCAAAACGCCATGAAACCAAGAATGTTGAATATGAACACGAAGAACACAGTGAACACCCTTTAGACTCTGATACCACTTGTAAGGTCACCTACCTACAGATCCAATCTTGACGCGACGCCGTCCAAGGAGTGCGGAATCCTCGTTAGTGGTTTAACGGATTGATCACACACACGAAACACGGAGACACACACGATGATAGACGTAAACTCAAGCGTCCCGACACGTGATTCTCTCCAAGAACACACTAAAAACTCTCTGGAAGTTCGTAATCGCCCGGGTTGATTATTTCTGCAAAATTGTTAATCAGAACTTATTGACTATTAATTATAGGCATTAGATTCAAACTTGCCATGGACAAGTTCGAGAAGGCCCAAGCCCACGAACTTGTCCACCAGAAGTTCGAATCTAGGCCTTTGAACTTATTTTAGAACTTGTATTTGAACTTGTTCTAGAACTTATGTTTGAACTTACCTTTGAACTTATGTTTGAACTTATCTTTGAACTTAAGTAAAACATCAATTACAACCATGTTCAAACTTATATACAATCAATATCAAGACACATATCAAACATATATCAAACATGTATTAATATGCAATTACGAACAATTGAACCATTACAAAATATCATCTATACTTAGACTGCTATCGTCACATAGGATGCACTAACATCATATCGTAAATTGATCGGATTAATTGATTTCCCGATTCATCGCACCGATTAATTTGATTTTAATTGAGTTGAATTTCTTTGTGAACATCGTTAATCACTTGATTAATTGCTAATAACCACTGATTAGGTTATAATTGGCTAGTAAGTACTGATTAGGTCATAGTCGCTAACCTGGTTTAATGCCGGATGATACATTCATCACAATCCACGCAAATGAGAGACTCGGCTCTCCCGTCATAAGTGCATATAAAATTGTCACTTTCTTGTGCCTGGTCTTTTTTAAATCGGTATCTCTTGGAAGCACGTTATTGGTGACAATTTTATGTAATACCTTCGCCATTGTATTGTGCATGGCATAAGCCGTGTATCCTGCGGCGACATTATAGTCAATCTTTAAAATTTCTGCCAGTTGCGTAGTCCATTCCCCTTCCCATGTTCGATCTGTGAACGCCAGCTATGCATCTGCCTTGTACTCGTAATTGAAGACTCGTGCTTCATCCATTCCTACTCCAATGTCGACTCCAAAAATGTCCCTTATTGAACGTGCGGTCAACGGAAATTCATGTCCACTAACACGGCCTATTAACGTAAAATCACCCATAAATCGGCCCTTTTCTCTTCTCAATGTGGACATCCATTCCACGACTTCTTCATAATAAATATGTTCTCCTCCTATGTCTAAAACAGCTTCCCATCCTAATCGATCAAAACACCGCACTATCCCATAGTTCTCAAATTCATCTTTCTTTACCCTTTTTTCGACTAGAACTTTCCCGGAAATTTTCTTGGTCATGAACAATTGCTGTCGGATGTTGGCTGGATGTTGCGATAGGTAGAAATCCGGGTTCCATTCTACCCTTGGTGGGGTAGAGGAACTGGCACCCTCTCCAACATGTTGCCTGGTTCGTCGAGACATCTGCAATTACGACCACTTAAGTATATAATTATAACACTTTTTCAGATCATTCTTGTTTTCAAAGAAAGAGACCACAAGTTGTATTTTATGCATTCACAATATCATATGCAACATATATATGTATAGTTTTGACTATTTAAGCTAAACATATTACCATATCCATCATTTAAGCAAAACTTGCATAAAATAGCAATGAACTTTTCGTGACTTGATTACCATGACTCTTCTTCAAATTATCAACCATGATTTTACCTTATATATACTTTGAAACATCTAATCAATGGTTAAATCTTGCTTAGTTGTTCATACAAAAAGTGAACCAAAAAAGTCAAAATTGATCCCAAAAACTCCATTAAAGCTATCCTTCATTGTTTCATGAAAATTGTAAAGAACTCATATCTTGTTTGATGAAAATGAAGGAGAACTTTTGTCTAGCTTAAAAATGGATGAGATTCTAACTTGGCTCTTTGTTCCCCAAATTGAGTTGAAAACTCAAGTTCCTTGCCCAGTCTTGCTTAAAATGAAGTTCTAGCTTTTCTCCTAAGGATTTTTGTAAGAAAAAAATGGAGTTTTTGTGTGGAAATGGGATGAAAAGAGGGTGTAGCTGTAATGGAGGCGCAAGGGTGCTTCTTGTAGGGTTTTTGTAACAATTTTCTTATTTAAAAAGGGGAGAAAACGGGCGGGCGCAGGCCTGCGCCGGCGGCTGCGCTTAGGGGGCCTGTTCGGTTCAAAAAAATTTCGTTTTTCAGTTTCTTTGGATGCTTGCTTGGCTCAAAAAATTATGTTTTTTTCACTGTAAAATTATAATTGGCAAGCATATTTCGTGACATATTAACAAATAATTGTGAATCCCCCTTCCCCAACTTAAAGAAAGTGTCGTCCCGGACACTAATTCAAGGTTAAAACATAAACAATGTATATGTAGAACACAATTAAAGCTTGTAATTTGCTATGGAATTAGGAGTAATGGATGAGAGTCTTAAAGTGTTACTACAACCGTGGTGCCAACACGAACATCGGGATTCAAATTGTCTTAGGCACGATGCCAATTACGCAGTGGAAGGTAAATTGTTTGAAGCACATGAAATTGTTTGTTAGAAACGAAGCCGTGAATGATGGATCTAGAATTCATCCGGAGAGGTCATGTGTGATGTGCGGGCGGACTTAGCTTAGGAGCTTCGGCGGCCGACATCCCGTTCGAGCTCGTCCACCCGAGAGTGGAGGCTAGAGAGCCAATGGGAGTGAGCACCCACCGAGATGCGGCGACCATTAAAATCTTGTTTCAGCTTTTCCACCTCCAATGGGAGTGAGCTCCCACCGAGCCAATGGGAGTGAGCTCGGCCAGAAGCCCCTCCACAGCATCCTTTATAGCTTTTAGCCGCACTTCTAAAACCGCGTTATCAGAGGGTTCTTGAGTTGATGGTCCCCCCACTTCAGTCCGGTCTTCCACAAGACGAGCTTTACCCTTACCGGTGTCTTTCTCATAGATATAAAACGACCTCGCGGATGGAATTATGGATACTGTGCCATGTGCAGGGTCATGGATCAAGAAAGTATCAGATACTTGCTCAAATACCAAACCAGCCATTGTATGTCGAGTAAACCAAACATCATTGGGCCCCAGAAGACGTGGACTCGTACCCTCCGAAATAATCCCCATATTTATAAACAGCTCACTTAACATCCGTGCATAGGGGTTAAGGTGGCCTCCCAAAGGACTCGATTGGGGTCTTCGTTAAGGTCGCCTCCCAAAGAGGTGGACTCGATTGGGGTCTTCGTTAAGGTCACCTCCTCATGCACCCGTGAATTGATGTGCCATCTATATATATTGCAAGAATAAACTTAGAATGAAACAATGCACAAATTAGATCGCATGTATGAAAATCTCGATGGACTCCGGTGAATCC
The DNA here is from genome assembly GCA_020465985.1 of Centrapalus pauciflorus. Classification (NCBI taxonomy): domain Eukaryota; kingdom Viridiplantae; phylum Streptophyta; class Magnoliopsida; order Asterales; family Asteraceae; genus Centrapalus; species Centrapalus pauciflorus. The sequence continues at coordinate 357,448 of JAANYP010006260.1, read as the reverse complement.
GATGAGACGATCATGAGGTGAATGCCTTATTTCGAATAATGCCTCAAATTACTAACTTAAGCAATTGGCTACGCTAATATGAGAGTTCTCCTACCATGGGCTTGGCATTTTGTCTCCTATGCATGATGCATGGAAAATGAAGGTACGTAGCACAGCAAGAGTTACGTAAATGGCATGAACTTTGTGAATTTCTTTGGAAGAATTAGCGCTTACAAGTGCGAATCATGCGCTTGTTGCGATATACGTGTGCATAATAATTCTAACAAGAATTTTGTGAAACCTAGGGCATGGGAAAACTAATAATTTAGAATTTATGAACAAGTCACAGTGAAGGATTTCCCAAAAATCACACATAGAAAATGAAGATAATATTCATGTGTTGCCTATTTTCTAGGAATTTTCACTCAAATAATAGCATAATATTCATCTACGCATTTCTTATCAAGCTCAAACTTGGAATTATGGCAGAATGCAATTTCATGACTTAGTAGCAATTCTTGACTTGAATGAAGAAGGAATGGAGGAAAAACAACTTAGATTGGAGAGATGTTCACAAAGAGAGAATTGGGAGAATGTTCCTGATTTTGGAAGATCTGTGAGCAAAAGTTTGCCTGATTTTCGTGAGTTTTAGGAGAGAAATGGGTGAAATGGTGTGAAAAGGGGTTAAAAGTTCTCTGATCTTCATCGGGGCGCAGACGCAGGCGCACCCCTGCGCTGGCCGGTACGCCCGTGGCGCAGCGCTGGGCGCAGGCCGGTGCGCTGCTTTGGCTGCCAAGTGTGTAAGGTCTACCACTACAAGATCTATCTAGACGTGGAGCCGTCAACGAGTGCGGAATCCTCGTTAACGGGTAGACGGAAACAACTCTCAATCACAGAAACACGGAGACTATCAGAGGCTGAACGAACGACACACGAGCGATCCTACGAACTGATTCTCTCCGAAACGGCACTAACACTGATGATAAACTCGAGATCGCCTTTTGCTTAATCACTCACGAATTCTGCAAAAAGTCCGATAATATTTCGAGTCTATCCCTAATTATAGAGGCAAATTCGAGTCTGTTATGGGCCAAACTCGAATCTGGCCCAAGGCCCATTCGAGTTTGTCCGCATAGACACTCTCGAATCTGCCTAGCTTTGAATCTAGGTCTACATTCGAATCTGACACAGATTCGAATGTCAAACCTTACATAATTCGAATCTACTATTTCACATACTCAACTTAGTATTGAAACTTATGTTTTTACCTTATGATTGATTTTATCTTTGATCATTATGTTTGAACTTCTTGTAATACGTTACATCAAGTTCAAACACACAAACAATAATAAATATCAACCAAATATAAACGTATATAACAAACACTGGCTAAAACCACAATGTAAGATCACTTAGACTACTATCGTCACACAGGGTGTACCAACAGACTCCCCCTTGACGATAGCTTCTAATAATTCACACATTTGATTAAGAACTTTGTTTAATATTTATTCAAACTACTTCCAGCATACAAGCCTTTTTCAACACATACTTTGACTACATTCTCATATTTCCTAGCTTCACTATCCATATGTGCATCACTAGAAATCTTACAAGCATGCAAAATATGAAGATCATCTCTAGAAAGGTTTACCAGGTGAAGAGGATCGTAAACTCTAAGAATAACTTTTTCTTCAAAATCTTCCATGACCGCTTCTCCAGTCTCAGTCTCAGCATACCACCAATGCAGATTCTTCAAGACATTCTGTGGCATAGTCTTGAGCGGCACCTTCCTTAGACATGTTACTGGTTTGTAGTGGATCTTCATCCAAGGTCGCCCAGTTGGAGGATCAATACGTGAAGGATCTTCTACTCTTTTTCCAACCCTTGGATTCAGTCGCTCAAACTTCCTTGATCTTCCCTCTTTTCTTATGATTCTTGCAATTACATCTGCGTAGGGATCATTGCCAATATTATTCAGATCTTTCCATGCTAATGCTGTGATCTCGATCTTTGGCAGTGAATTGAAAGCTTTCAGAGTTCGCCTCAGGTACTGGAGCCCGTCTTTCCTCTTAATTATGAATAGCTGCAGTTCTCGATCAAAGAACCAGCTTAATATGCTTCCAGACAACTTCCCAGTACCCGGCACCCTCATTTTCTTTTTCAGCTCTAATTCCTTCTTCTCAGCTCTGAACCATAACTTTCTCTTCTCTTCATTTGTTAGTTCTCTGGCAGGTTCTTCTATTGATGGCTGAACATTTAACGCAGCATTCACTACTTCTACGTTAACAACATCGTTTCCTTCTATTATATATGTATCAGTGATAGGATTTTGCTGTACGACGATCTCATCAGCTTCATCGTCCTCATCAGCACATACCTCGTCATCTAATTTCCAGTCAACTATATCTTCTAGCACAAACTCACCCTCTTCTAGCTCTTCCATTTCATCTTCAAAATCAAAACCCACATCCATCGGATCATCATCAAGATCCATGAGAGCATCTATCATCTCACTAATCTCCAAATCCGTAGGCTTAGATGAACTCGCTTCTCCTACTTCTCCTCCTGCTAGACTAGGCTCCCCCTGAGATTGAGCAGTCTGAGCATCTGAAAAATCTACTGGCTCATTCTGACTTTTAGGGCTGGGATCATTGCCTTGGTTGTCTTCATCATCATCATCTCTCGGCCTCTGTACTTCCTGATCACGGCACGACGTCTCCCCCTGAGCCTGTAAATTTTTCATTAACTGCTCTATTAGGGAGCGCATCGTCCTTATCTCAGCTGCCTGATCGCAGACAAATGTTTTTAACTCTGTGTTTTCTTCCTGGACCATTTCCACAATCTTCTTCAAATCGGCATTCTCCTTATCGAGATTTGCATTATGCGTCTGAATTTCACCGATTGCCTTGGTTAGGCTTAAGATATGGACATTCTGGAAGGCAACACGAGCTTTAAGCTGAAGAAATCGTTGATTGTCGGCATATGATGATGAGGTTGATGGAATTGACTGTATCGGAGTTGGAAGAATTGGCGATGGAATATATGGTTCATCGAGCGGTGGTGGTGGAGGAATGGTGGTTTGAGGTTCTTGAGATTGAGGGTTTTGAGGTTGAGAGATTTCTTGTTGTTCTGCGGAGGCTGAAGATGACCCTTGCATGAATCTGTGACGCTTGGCCCGTTGCCTTGTCACTAAAGGAGCAATCTCTTCTTCTTCAAAATCTGTGTCATCAGACTCTCTTGTTACTCTCCTCCTCGAAGCTTCTTCATTAACTACGAACCTTGATCCATATGTTCCTATTTGAACATGAGGTTCAGTAGACACTGACTCTGGAGCTTCAACTTCAATTTCCTCCATTTCCTCTGATTCGGTGGTAGATGATGACTCACCATTACCAGTCTGTTCTGGCACATATTCGTCAACATCTCTTAACACATCTTCTTCTCCCTCTGGAGGCTCAAGTAATTCAGCCACCAAAGCTGCAGCTATTTCTTCATTAGCATGAGGACCTGCCTCCCAAATTTCATTAAGCGTTTGGCACAACTGATCAGCTTCGCTTGGGACATTTGAAGGTCCGACCTCTTGTACCTCCGGCTGCTGACTTGTAGAAGGCCTTGATGCCTGTGTTTGACTCGCAGTCGCTCTTTGTCTTCGCCTTTGAGGCTGTGCTCGCGGTTGTTGTCTTTGTTGTTGTGGAGGCTGCCTGGCTTGAACTTCAGCTTCCCCTGCCCAGTTGGCTGTATCTGGGGCTTCAAAATTCCTATCCAAGATGGCTCCAAACAACGGACGCTCAACTGGAATAGCCAACCTTCCTCTGTGCGAGGAACAATCAGCAAAGATCCTCTTATCCATTACAGCTACGCTTTGAATCTCATTCGACTGAGGAAGATTCGGCAAGAAATGCCTGATAAGCATCATTATGAATCGTGGATACAGCAGAAATTGTTGCTGCTCCGGAGCCAAAATTTGGTGAACGAATTCCGAGAAAAACATCTCCGAAAAGCTGAATGGCCGATTATATACTAACGCGATTATCCCAGACTTGATCTTCGAGACCATATAGTCAAAACCGGCTTTCTTAGCTGCAAAACACACCATGAAAACATGAGCCAGAAACCTCCATTGGCCGATTAGCCCGCTCTTCATATAAGAAGCCTTCATCACATCTAGACTATAACCCATTCTCTGAAAGGCCTCTTGCCTAATACTCAGAGGAAAGTCGATAGGCCCAGACTCCTCTTCCTGCGAACCCAGCTGCAACACCAGACGCAACATATCCGCAGAAAATACCAACGGTTGCCCTGCTATTCTTGTCCTCAGCACTGTCGGGGTGAAAGAGCAGTCTACCTGAAGATGATCATAAAATTGACGAACATATGGAATTACAATCTGAATATTATGGGACAAAGCAAAAGCTATCCTAGATTCAACAAGAAAATCCATCATTTGACGAAATCCCTACGCCTCAGGGATATGATGATCATAGGGAATGACCATATTATGCTTCGGCCGAAAGCTCGTACAGCCATATCTGCACAATAAATAAACTATTAGATTCATTAAAAAACAATAAACTTGTTTAAATTCAAATATGTTTTATTTTGAACTTGTTTAAGTACAAAATCCAACACAATTAAATTTCTACAAGTTTAATAAAATTTAAGTTAAATAATGCAAATAAAAGACAAATTCGAACAGACAGATTCGAATAAACCCAATTTCGAATCTGTGATAGATTCGAATGTAATGGACTTCTCGAGTTTGTCAGTAAACTCGAGGAAGGTCATTATCAGATTCGAAACGCCGTCGGCCCAAATCTTCATCACAACCCATGATTTTAAACATTTTGAACTTAGAAAATCACATACATTAGTCCAACTAGGTTCTAATCACAGATATATGCAATTAATTTGACTATTTACTGGTCCAAAGTTTGTAATTTTGAAAAACACAACTTAGACCTATAAACCTTCAAAAATTCGATGATTTTGGCTTATATGGTGTATAAAACTACATGAATCTTGTACAATCAAGTTGTTTGTACCTAGAAGTATCAATAGAATCGAACACTAAGGCAAGAGACTCGACAAATTGTCGTTTTTGAGAAAAATGGTAGATTCGAGGAATAGATTCGAAATCGCCGGATAGACTCGAGGATATAGATTCGAAAACAGTAAGGAGTTAATGACTTCACTGTTAACCTATATATACCACCAACCTTCGAATCTAAAGCCAACATCGAATCTACTGACAGATTCGAGACTACCCTAATTCGAGTCTGAACTAAACTCGAATTACACCAAACACTTAGAAAAATTTCGAAAATTTTGAAATAACTTCAACTTTTTCAACCTTTTCTACGGTATTGTGTAACGAGATAAACTATGCCAACTCTTTTACCCTAAGCTCATGATTTTTCACGCAGTGTTTATTTAGTTCAACTGTGAATGCACCCTCAGAATTTTTGACCTTTTACCTAAGTAAAAACTAAAATAAAATAAAATAAACTAAGGTAAAATAAAAAAAAATAAAAAAATAAAAAATAAAATAAAATAAAAACTAAGTAAAAATGAAATTTTAAAATTTTGACTGAAAATTTAACTTACACTTAAGCTCTACTTATTAAAATTCACAATCTAAGCTAAATGCTAAACAAAATATTTTTGATGAGTATAGTCTAAGAAATGTTCAATCAGATAGCGATGTCTGATACTCACTTTCGGTACTTAACTTTCACACTTAGGAATTTTTGATTCCTTTGATTGTTTGTCGTGAAATAACCATTTAGCCGATTGTTGGTATTTTACCCCTTTAAACATTCTACATTTTGGAATATCCCTTGGCATTTTTATTTATCATGAAATTATCTTACGTGACTCAGACATAGACATACTTTTATGATCAAGGCACACAGACATGTTGGTAACTCCCTTTTCTGATATTCTCTTTTTTTTTGTATTTTTAAAATTTTCTCTCTTTTTTTTTTCATAAGAAATAGCAATAAAATAAGATAACCTACTATCTTACTAAAAATAGAAAGTTACTAAAAATAGAAACTATACTAAATTAGCAGACTTACTATAAAAAGAAAGAAATACTACAGCTATAAAAGGAAATAAACTACTACTAAGGTCAAATTACTCTGGGTTGCGCATTCCATTTAGTCGAATTAAATATTCAAACCGTGACTTATCAAATGCTTTGGTAAATAAATCAGCATTATTATCTTCTGTTGCCACTTTTACCAATTTGATTAAGTTCTTTTCAGCACAATCACGAATAAAATGATGCCTAATGTCTATGTGCTTTGTTTTGTTGTGTTTAACTGGATTGTTAGTTATAGCAATTGTAGATTGATTGTCTATCCTAATTGGAGTTTGAGTATAAGCCAAACCGTAATCCCGCAATTGTTGTTGTATCCACAGAACCTGTGAGCAGCAACTACCAGCAGCAACATACTCGGCCTCGCACGTTGACACGGCTACCGATGTTTGTTTCTTGCATTGCCAGGATACCAGTCTTCCTCCTAGGAACTGACAACCTCCAGTTGTTGATTTGCGCGTCAAGCTGCATCCTCCGTAGTCAGAATCCGTGAACGCCTCCAACTCTACATCTCCCTCCGCATGATACCAAAGTCCCAGCTTCGATTTCGACTTGAGGTATCGTAGAATCCGCTTCACAGCTTTCATATGCATCTCCTTCGGATTCGCTTGAAACCTAGCACAAATACACACAGCAAACATAATGTCAGGTCTTGAAGCAGTTAAATACATAAGTGATCCAATCATGGCCCGATAAAATGTCGGATCCACATCGGTATCACCTTCAGTACCCGGTCCGAGATTGTGATTCACTTGAATCGGCGTGCTAAAATGGGCAGTCAATTTTTTTCCTTCCATCCCGAAACGTTCCAATATGTCATAGACATACTTCGTCTGATGGATAAACATCCCTTCCTTCTTCTGGTCAACTTGTAACCCCAAAAAGAAATTTAACTCTCCCATAGCACTCATCTCGAATTTCGACTTCATCACCTTCTCGAAATCTTTGCACATCTGTTCATCTACAGTCGCAGTAGGCTCGGATGTGGATTCAAACGTAGTCCTCGGAAAGGTATGGCCATCGTCATTCAGATGCAACGTCGCCATGTCCTTTTCGATTGTACCTGCATTATCATCCAAAGGAATGTTAAATGACTCAAATAATTTATCATAGTCAAATATCCATTCCGGACCAGTTTGGGGTTCATGTGTATAACTAGTGACTTCAATGTTATACACAATCTCTACTGTACCATTTGTTTTATTAAAAACCCGTTTGTTTGGTGAGTTCGGCACATAACCTAGGAAGTATCCTTCGTCAGCCTTTTCACCAAACTTCGGTTGATGTTTTGTACGTAAAAGAGTGCATGGTACCCCAAACGGTTCGAATCCAGTTAAATTAGGTGGCCGTTTGTTCAAAATTTCATAACATGTTTTGTTCAAAGATTTGACTGTAAGGACTCGGTTTAAAATATGGCACGCGGTATTCACTGCCTCCCCCCAAAACATGGTAGGAAGCTTTGAATCCGAAAGCGTAGTCCTTGCAGCCTCAGTCAATGTCCTATTTTTACGTTCGGCCACCCCATTTTGTTGAGGTTCATATGGTGCACTGAATTGATGCACTATGCCCTTTGATAGGCAATATACACCAATTACAGTGTTTTTTAACTCAGTTCCATTATCACTACGTATCCGTTTAACCCTTGTTCCGTAGGCATTCTCCACTTGGTCTAAGAACCCGATGAGCTTGGAAGTCGTCTCGTCCTTTGTACCTAAAAAGAAAACCCAAGAAAAGCGTGAGTAATCGTCAGTGATAACCAAACAAAACCAACTACCTCCTATACTCCTTTTGTTGATTGGACCGAAAAGATCCATGTGCAGCAAATCGAATGTTGAGGTTATGGAGTTCTGCGTCTTGGACTTATGTGTCTTCTTATGTTGTTTTCCCTTCTTGCACGGTACACACTTGTCCTCGAACTGAAAGCTCTTCATAGGCACACCTTGCACCAATCCATTTTTCGTGATGTAGTTCATCTTTCTTAGGTGCAGGTGAGCCATGCGTCTGTGCCACAATACCGATTCCGTCTCCGAAGCTTTGGATAATAAACAAATTGGCCCCATCGAAGTCTCTGGCTTGTTCATATCAAGCATGTACAAGTCGTTCTTCCTTGGTGCCCGCATCAATACCCATTCTTCAGGAATCTTGAATCCCGGTTTTAGCACTAACGCCTCAGTGTCTGTGAACAACACTGAGTTCTTCTTGTCACAGATTTGAGATACACTAATGAGATTGTGAACCAGTTTATCAACGTGATAAACTTGGTCCAACTTGATCGTCCCATTAGTGACCACACCGGTACCCGTGATGTTTCCTCCTTTGTTGCCGGCGAATGATACAAACCCCCGATTCCCACCCTTGAAGTTTGTAAGGAGACTTCTTTCCCCTGTCATGTGCCTGGAGCATCCACTGTCGACGAACCACTTGTTGTTTGGACCGGTGGTAATCTCCTACACATGAAAGAAAATAGGTTAGTTATCACGGGGAACCCAAGCCATGACTGACTTGGTTATACCATTCTCGTCCACATACTTAAACTCTTTCAAATACCCATCTCGCCTTTCAGGTGACTTGGGTCGTTGAGCAGGAGTTTGTTGTGGTGCCGTGTGATTTAAATTCACTCTTTGCCTTTGAGTAGGCATTTGTTGTGGAGCTCTAGAGTAATTTCTATTATATTGCATTTCGGACTGTGATCCCTGAGCTCTTACCGGTGCGTACTTTCTAACTGGAGTATGAGACCTAACTGGAGTGTGTGACCTACTAGGTGTTGTGCTCCTATAGACTTGTTGAGGTGCTGACCTAGATTGATTAACGACACGATTCGGTGAATTTGTCCTAACCACTTCCTTTGGTCCAACCTTTACCGGTGTTTGTTTCACAACTGGTTTTGGTGTGGCCTGCACAGTTTTCGCGGTACTCTGAGAACTACTAGTGCTCGCCACATTGGTTGAGGGGTTAACAGGTGTTGGGTTCACTGTCTTAGGTGTAACATCTGCTTTCCTAAGTGGACAGTGAGAAGCAACATGCCCCTTTTCATGACATCTGAAGCAAGACATCTTATCTATGGACTTTTTGTGTGTTCCCTTAGACTTAGGTGTCTCACTAGTATGTTGGTCCTTTTGTACATCTATAGCTACTGGCTCATCGTCCTGATCAGCCCAATCAATTTTATGTTTTCCTGCAGGTGTTTCACTGGAGGAAGTCACAAATTTGACTTTCTTAACCTTGACAGTTGTGTCAGCCACCTTAGGTGTATTTTCTACTATAGGCTCTGATTTAGGTTCAGGTGTGTCCTCTAAGTCTACTGATTTGTCAGTTTTCTCCTGAGGCTGAGGCACATAGTTTGCATTAAAAGGTGGAGGAATTTCATGAAATCCTAGACCTACGGGCTTTTTAGATTGTCTTTGGGCATCTAAAACTTTCCCTAGGTTTAGGCTTCAATTCCTAAACTTCTCTAGCTTACTGTTTGCCTCTGCTACCTTTACCTTTGTTTCAGCTAGCTCAATGTCTTTGTCTTTAAGGTTTTTGGTCAAGGCCTCTACATGCTCATACATAAGCTCTATTCTAACACACTGCTCACTCAGTTTGTCTTTCAGAACTATTACGTCTTGAGCATCAGCCTTAAGTTTTTCTTTAAGATCTTGCTTAATATCGTTCAGGCTAGCGTTTTCAATTTTTAAATTCTCATTTTGAGCTATGGTTTTATGTGATTCTAAGACTAGATTTAACCTATCGTTAGAATTAACACACAACGCACATAATTCAGGAAAGAGAGAGTCAGTCAGACTAACCTTTGAGTTATCAGATTCCACGTTGGCCATCTGAGCAGCAAACTCCAGAACTGTCTGATCATTCGTCTTTTCCACCCACATCGGACTGTTTTCCCTTGTGGTTTGGTCTTCTCGTTCACACCCAGTCTCCGTGACTTCAGGCATAAAAGCCCGAGCATTTGATTCTGGATGTGAGCTCCAGTCATAAGTACCATCTAGCTGTCTGTCTGAAGTGACATTGGATAGTAGACCAGCTAGGTTGGCTTGACCGTTAGATGAACTTGGAAGGTATCGTTGTTGAGACTGATTCTGAAACTGTCCCTGATGCTGACTCTGCCCTTGGTACGTTTCTACCTTCGGCCTCTGACATTCTCTGGCAAAGTGTCGCAGACCTTGACAGTTGTAGCACTTTACCTTGGACTTATCAAATCCAATCCCCTTGTTGTTCATTGTCAGATTCCTCCCAGTTCTTTTGATGAATCTCTTAACCCGTTGGGTTACCATGGCCAGTTGCCATTTATGATCCATTTCCTCAAGATCATCAGGGTCGACCTGATCGTAGTCTTCATCCCAGAGAGCAGGATCGTTTATCTTTCCCTGAACGCAGTTCCCATACGCGGCCACAAATGAAGTAAGCAGATTCAAATGTTCTTCCGCCGATTTTGCGCTCATGGGCATCTTAGAATAGTTCTGAGAAGTCGATGCCTGTTGTACTTGAGGCTGCGGTTCTTCCGATTTTCCTAATCCTAAGAACGCTCGATTCAATGTGTCATCAGTCTCTGCTGGTGACGACGTTTCTCCGGTGAAAAACGCTGTTGCAGTCTTCAGATCGGCGGTCGTTGAAGGTTATGTTGACTTTCCAAAATACGTTGCTGGATTCTGGACTTGTTCGTAATCAGTTTCGGCCTTCAGTAGCTCGAAGTGATATGCCCGCAACGTTCCCACGATATCCTCCAGAGATTGGGTATAATACTTATCCTTATTTAGCTTTATCATTGCCACATACATAGCCCATTTGGCTGGTAAGGCATCAAGAAGCTTGTTGTTCTTGTCGGTGTCAGTATACTCAATCCCATGACTTTCAAGTTCCGTCAACAGATGATAGAACCGGGTGATGATATCATCCAGCTGTTCATCCTTTAACGCCTTGAAAATCGCAAACTGTTATTTCAACAGCCCTGTACGCTTTCTACGAACCCTAGGATTTCCCTCACACCTCTTCTCTAGAGACTCCCAAAGTTCCTTCGACGTTTTTTGAGTCCTAAATGTGTGTAGTATATCCTGAGGCAACGCCATTCTAATTATCGAGAAAGCTTTGTTTTCGGCATCATACACTTTCTTATCTTCCTCCTTCATCATTTGGTATGATAAGACTTTCTGACGGCCTTCAACTTCAGAAACTGGTGGAATATATCCTTCGTCGATACACACCCACATGCGCATGTCATTAAAACGCACGAAATCGGTAAACCGATCTTTCAACCAGTAATAATCTTGGAGTTTCATCAGCTTAGGCGGAGCGTTTGCCTTCCCGACCTCGTGGTCCATTTCAAGGAATTTTTGAAGATTTGACATCTTTTCGAAAGTAATTGAATTGAACTTAATTAATTTAATTCGAAACTAATGTGAATTAATTCGTTCGAATCTAGGTAGATTCGAATATAATCAGATTCCAAATTATTTGGGATTAAATTCGATTAAGTGTTATAAGTCAATTAAATTCGAAACTAATGACAGTTTCGAATTTTTTCAGATTCGAATGTCAGGAAAACTCGAAGACACAACAGATTCGAAAGCCTATTCGAAACTAAACCAAATTCGAGTTAAACTCGAAAGGAAGTAGACTCGAGACCCTATTCGAATGTAGCACAAACTCGAATTGATTCGAAACCCTCTGTATCAGACTCGAAAGGAGCGTATTTGGTTAGACTCGAAACTAAGTGTAACCCTAATTACCCCTAATAGATTCGAGCGCCGCAAACTCGAAAAACGGCTAACACTTTGATTTTTTCACGTTTTGCAGATTAAATCAATATTTTTACAATGAAAAATATTGATTTCGATCAAAAACGTCAAAAACACAAAGTATTTCCCGGATTACTATTTGCTAAGCTCGACGAACACGAAAGACACGATTTTGAGAGAAAACCCGTCCAAAAGCGTCAAGAAACCTAGAATGTATCCAGATGAACACGAAGAACACCAAGAACACTCACTTGGCTCTGATACCACTTGTAAGGTCTACCACTACAAGATCTATCTAGACGCGGAACCGTCAACGAGTGCGGAATCCTCGTTAACGGGTAGACGGAAACAACTCTCAATCACAGAAACACGGAGACTATCAGAGGCTGAACGAACGACACACGAACGATCCTACGAACTGATTCTCTCCGAAACGACACTAACACTGATGATAAACTCGAGATCGCCTTTTGCTTAATCACTCACGAATTCTGCAAAAAGTCTGATAATATTTCAAGTCTATCCCTAATTATAGAGGCAAATTCGAGTCTGTTATGGGCCAAACTCGAATCTGGCGCAAGGCCCATTCGAGTTTGTCCTCATAGACACTCTCGAATCTGCCTAGCTTCGAATCTAGGTCTACATTCGAATCTGACACCAGATTCGAATGTCAAACCTTACATAATTCGAATCTACTATTTCACATACTCAACTTAGTATTGAAACTTATGTTTTTACCTTATGATTGATTTTATCTTTGATCTTTATGTTTGAACTTCTTGTAATACGTTACATCAAGTTCAAACACACAAACAATAATAAATATCAACCAAATATAAACGTATATAACAAACACTGGCTAAAACCACAATGTAAGATCACTTAGACTACTATCGTCACACAGGGTGTACCAACAAAGTGTTTTTTGTGTGTGCTTTTGGGTTGTTTGGTCCCCCTAATGCTAATGATTTTATGTACGAAACACTGTTTCCTTCTCCGATTTTGGCCGTGTTTTTCGTCATTCTTCGTCTTTAGAATTATCCCAATGATGTACAATATTTCACCAACTTAATTGGACACTATGTGTGACATTTTGTAGCAGGATAAAACTTTCATGTGGCAAAGTGTCTTAAAGGAGCGATTATGAATAAATAATATATAAATAAAATCTAACTGAATAACTGAAATTAAAGCACACTTTCGTGGTGAAAAATGATTGCACTTAGCATGTGCAAAAAGCCTTTAAACCCCTCAGTAGCCTGAGTGGACGAGTTATAGTCTCGTGAGGGTTTCTTTGGAACACACCCACAAAGTTCGTTGGATTGCCTTCCAGAAAGCGCTAAGTTTAATGTCTTCAGTTAGACATTATTGAACTCTAATATTTAATTGATATCTTCCAAGACCATTGTATCAAATGATATAATTTCATTATCAGCCCATTGTACAAATAATTCTAATCGATGTTCGTTGACTTTAAACGGCTCACCACCTTTTTGGTCTATTATTCCTACTGCACCATGAGGGTAGACGTTAGTTATTGTGTATGGGCCTGACCACTTACTTTTTAGTTTGTCTGGAAAGAGCCGCAGGCGTGCGTTGAATAACCCCAATTTGTCACGTTTATTAAACACCTCTCGTTTAAGTAGTCGATCGTGGAAAGCTTTTGTCTTTTTCTTTATATATTTTAGCACTTTCATAAGCTTCCTTACGTATTTCTTCTAATTCGTTTAATTAGTGTTTTCGATTTATACCGGTAGCTGTGAAATTGAGATTTGTATTTTTAATTGCCCATAACACTCGGTGTTCTAGCTCAACCGGAAGATGACATAGTTTCCCATACACTAACTTATAGCGAGACATGCCAATAGGGGTTTTGAAAGCAGTGTGATATGCCCAAAGTGCATCGTCTAGTCGTGTTGACCAGTCTTTCCTATCGGGTCGTACTGTTTTCTATAATATGCGCTTAATTTCCGTATTGGACACTTCTACCTGTACACTAGTTTGTGGTTGGTATGGGGTTGCGATCTTATGGGTTACTCCGTAATGCTTTAGTAGTTTGCTGAAGTACATATTCTTAAAATGAGAACCCCCATCACTAATTTTGGCTCTAGAAAATTCCATGACGAGAAAATATATTTCGTTTAACGAATTGGCAGACTACCTTATGGTCATTAGTTCTTGTGGCCTCGGATTCTACCCACTTAGAGACGTAATCTACTGCCACTAAAATATATTTGAAACCATACGACTTAGGGAAGGGGCCCATGAAGTCTATACCCCACACATCGAATATCTCTACTTAACAAAGTTATAGGAATCCTTAAAGATAGTCTGCCAAAAGAATCCACATTGTAAGATTCGATGGCCTGTCTTTTAGGCACTGAAGTGACCTCCGCATGCATACGAATGGTAGTGGTTTAGGATGTCGTAATGCTCATTGTCTAGCACACATCACCGAATAATTTGATCTACTCCTACTTTGAATAAACCCGGCTCCTCCCAAATGTATTGTTTAGTTTAGGAGAAGAAATACTTTCTTTGGTGTGAGTTCCAGTGGCTAGGGATTTTCCCTGTAACAAAGTAGTTTACTAAGTTAGCAAACCAAGGCACTTTTGCGATGAACAGTAATTTCTCATCTGGGAAGTTATCCCTAATGGAATCCAGCATATCAGTGGTGATTGCTGGTAGTCACGATAGATGATTTGCTAATACATTTTCTAAGCCCTTTTTATCTCGAATTTCTAAATCAAACTCTTGTAATACCAGTATCCATCGAATGAGCCGTGGTTTAGCGTCTTTCTTAGCGTGGAGGTGTCGTAAGGCACTGTGATCGGAATACACAATTACCTTATCTCCCCAGACATAAGATCTGAACTTATCTAGGACATAATCTGCTACAAGCAATTCTTTTTCAGTTGTCGTATAATTTATTTGAGCTTCAGAGAATGTTTTGCTTGCATAGTATATTACCACAGGCTTTTTGTCCACTCTTTGGCCAAGGACGGCGCCTACTGCATGATCACTTGCGTCGCACATGATCTCAAAGGGCTGAGACCAATCGGGTGATTGCAGTATCGGTGCCTTCGTGAGCATAGCTTTAATGTCTCAAACGCCTCTATAAATCCCTTATCGAAGTTAAATGGTGCGTCTTTCAACAGGAAGTTACATAAAGGTTTGGTTATGGCACTAAATCTTTTATAAACCTTCGGTAGAATCCTGCATGTCCTAAGAAGGAACGGATTCCTTTGATATTAGTAGGTGGCGGTAATGATGAAATTAATTGTATTTTAGCTCGATCAACCTCCATTCCACTTTCAGACACTATATGTCCTAAAACTACTCCCTCTTTGACCATGAAATGACTCTTTTCCAGCTTAGCACCAAAATGGTCACGGTACACCGCTTGAGAACTTTTTCTAAATGAGGGAGACAACCTTCAAATGACTTATCAAATATAGAAAAGTCATGCATGAAGATTTCAAGAGACCCTCCGACCATGTCTGAAAATATAGCAATCATGCATCGCTGGAATGTGGCCGAGGCGTTACATAATCCAAATGGCATTCTTCGGTAGGCGAATTTGCCATACGGACATGTAAAGGTCGTCTTATCTTGGTCTTCTAGGTGTATCTGGATTTTTTTATGTCCTGAATAGCCATCTAAAAAGCAATACAATTTTTTTCCTGCTAACTACTCTACTATTTGGTAAATGAATGGCAAAGGGAAATGATCCTTATAGGTTGCGGATTTCAGTATTCTGTAGTCGATACAAACTCTCCACCCCGTTACAGGGCGAGTTGCAATCTTTTCTCCCTCTGGAGTATCGACAACAGTGATTCAGGATTTCTTGGGAACCGTCTGTGTGGGACTAACCCATTGGCTATCTGATATGGGATATATAATTCCAGCATCTAGCCATTTCAGTACTTCTTTCTTCACTACTTCTCTAAGGTTGGGATTTAGCCTTCGCTGAGCATCTCTGCTCGGCTTAGCTGTTGGATCAGTTATAATCCAATGAATACACACTATTGGGCTAATCCCCTTAAGGTCTGCTATAGTCCAACCTACCGCTTACTTATATCTTGATAAAACTTCTAATAAAGCCTTTTCTTGTGCAGCAGTAAGATTTGTTGCAATGATTACAGGCAATGTACTCTCAGGGCCAAGAAAAGCATATTTGAGATGAGATGGAAGTGGTTTCAACTCTAATTTAGGTGGTTGCTCCAGAGTTGGTTTTGCTGACGGTGGTAGATCAGTAGGAAGTTTCTCGATCTTATGTGTCCATGGTGGTTGAATAGAGTCCACTGACTGAACACGTTCAAGTTCGAACTCCTTACCTTCAGACATATTATCTAACTTATGCTCATTATAATATAGGAGCAGTTCCACTGGATCTTAACATGTTATTGTTGATCATTGTTGTTGTATTAAATCATCAACTAAGTCGATCATGTAGCACTCTGAATCCAATGGTGCATTGGGTACATTGTTAAAGACATTGAGTCGGAGTTTGCGGTTTCCAAATGCTATGTCTAAGGCACCTGTCTTGCAATTGATCTGAGCATTGATTGTGACTAAGAAGGGACGTCCTAATATGATTGCCGGTTGGCTTTCTTTGTAAGTACTGTCCGAGTCCAACACTAAGAAATCTACTGTATAATAGAAATCTTCGACCTTAACAATTACATCAAAAAACATCCCCCGTGGTACTTTGGTGGACATATATGCTAATCGTAAGATGACATCTGTTGTCTGTAGGTGCCTAGATCATGGTGGTCAAATAAATTACCAGGTAGGATATTAACATTTGCCCCTAAGTCTAGAAGTGCCTTCTTGATCTGAATATCGCCAATAGTCACCGGGATCAAGGGTGATCCTGGGTCCTTTAGTTTAGGCGGCAGTGAGCTAGTGATAACTGCACTGACTTGTTCAGTGAGGTTGATTTGTTTAGGAAGAGAAATTTTAAATTTACGTTTCTGAGTACAAAGGTCTTTTAAGAATTTAGCATAAGAAGAGACTTGTTGTATAGCTTTAATTAAGGGAATATTGATTTTAACTTGATTAAAAATGTCCCATAATTCTTCATTTTTGGGTCCTTTCTTACAATAAGGAAATGATGCCGGGTTTTCTAAGGCCGTTGGATAAGGAGCAGTTTCAGTCTTTGAACCGCCTTCCCCAACTTTAATCTCGACTGGTTTCTTGGCTTCTAAATCCTTAAACTTTACTTTCTTAATATTTGTTTCTACCTTTGACTCTGATTTAGGTGGTTCCTCTTCATAGGTAGTTTCCACCTCATCGTCTATCTCACTTTCCTTAGGCATTTCTATCTTATTATCTACTTTCTTTCCACTCCTAAGGGTAGTGGCTTTGTTTACTTCATTTACTTCATTGACTTCGTACTTCTTCTCCTTGCCATGGTGGTGCGATGGTTGACCGTTGTGTTACTTGGAATCTTCCCTTCTTCTTGTTTAGTTAGGGACTCTGCAAATTGTCCCATTTGCCTTCCAAGCATCTCTATATTTTTCGCTTGTACCATGGTCTGTTGTTTCATGAATTCCATAAATTCGGAAAACTCTTTCGAATTCCCCGACACTCGTTTTGACTCACGCTCTTCCTTAGGGTCTTGACGTTTATAGTATCGATCATCCTTCGTAGCTGAGGTTGATCCATATTGGAAATCTCGGTTTCGTTGACGAGGTTGCTCATATCTTGTCTTCGTGGGAGCATCGTTTTCTTGATTGTCCCTCCAACTAAAGTTCAGGTGTTTTCTCCAACCCGGATTGTAGGTTTCCGAGTATGGGTTCTCCCGTTCTCTTCGTTGCTGATAGCCAAAAGCTTTGTTCACATACTCCTCGTGGGCGAAGGTATGCGGGCAATTATCGGATTGATGGGAAGAGTCCCCACATGTGACACAGCAGACCTGTGCTACAGTGGCCTTTCCAATTCCCTTCATCAACATGTCCATCTTTTTGCTCAGTTCGGAGATATCGGATGTAACTTCTTTTTTCCATGCAGCGTCTATGCCCATGACATGGACACCAACACTACTATCTGAACCTGCTTGGACTTTTAAACCTTTGCTTAACTTGGTTAATAACTCCCAGACTTCGTCATCTTCCTTGGCTAAAAAGGTTCCACCGGAAGCGGCGGTGATCATATTCCTACTTTCCTGACTAACCCTATTGAAGAATGTTTTGATTAACATCCATTTAGGTATCTGATGGTGAGGGCATGTTCTTAGTAATTCATTTAACCTATTAAAGGCTTCATGAAATTGTTCTCCAATTTTATGATTAAATCCAGTTATTTCTTTACGTTTTTCTGTAGTTCTGCTAACTGGGTAGTATTCGGTTCAAAATTCTTTTTTCATTTCATCCCAATAAGTTATACTATCAGTGGGAAGTGACACAAACCATTTTTTCGCTCTTTCCTTCAAGGAGAAAGGAAACACTCTGAGTTTGAGTGCGTCTACAGTCATTCCCCTAACGTGATTGGCCTTACATATAGTAGTGAATTCAGCTAACTGCTCGTATGGTTCTTCGCTTGGTGCTCTGCGAAAAACTGGTAAGATGCTAAATAGCTGAGGCCTAATTTCAGGTTCATTCTCCGTGATTGGATAGAGAATGGGTGATGGATCAGAGATACCACCTGGCCTATAACGGGATTCTACGGTTCTACGGTCTCTCATTGGTCTTTGGTTTTCTTGGACTTCGATAAGAACATTATCGACCTTCTCGTCTTCTGAACTAACTACTTCTTCTTCAGCATCTACCTCAAGAGCAATGTTTTTGTTTTCGTTTGCTTGAGTTGTAGCTCGCCTATAAGATCTAGCAGTTTTTTCTATTTCTAGGTCAAATTTCAAGGGTGAAATTCTACCTGAATAACGTGTGTGCATAAACCCATGAGGACTAGATGAAGAACTAGAACCAGAAGCTTTATTTTTGGTGACAATCGATGCTTGCGCCACGATTCCCTTTTTCTTAATAAAACTAAGGCAATAATTAAAGCTTAAAACTAATGACTAGAATAATAGCAACTTAAAGCAAATAAGCAGATAACTTGAAATAAACTAATATAATTAAAGAAACTAATTAACTAAACTAAAGTTAATTACAAAAATACATGACTTTAAGCGCAATCGCTCCTCGGCAACGGCGCCAAAATTTGATACGAGTGTCATTACCTCACCAAAAATAACCAGTGAATACCTTTGAAGCTACGGTAAGTAGGGATCATTTCCACAGAGAGCGAGAGGTTATTTTTCACGTATTCGAGCGAATAGCGTTGTAGTTTAATTTCTTGGAAAAAGTGGTTGATTGAAAAGGATTATTGTTGCTTTTATAAACTTAATTACTTGCGTGAACTAAAAAAAAAGACTTGAGTGATGGTTTGATTAAATACTTTAACGAATATAACCATTCCTGGATTCCACATCAAACTTCGTGTTTAATTTATAAAACGATATAAGATTACATAGACATAATCTTATCTATATAATTGTTATAAAAACCGTTACGTGATCTTGGGCATAGCGCGTGTTACTTTTATTACTCATCTTAATTAAATAAATAACTCGGCACGAATAATAAAATACCAACGAACTATCTTGCGAAGCGCAACAAATTAAATAACAATCAATTGTTCACAATCGAAAAATATAATGTAAAACATGCAAACAAAGTAAATCGTTCATAAACTAAGACACTTAGCGTGTTATTTCCTCCGAGAATGATTATCGTGAGTTTAGCCGGACATGGTTGATTCAAAGCGCAAGAGTTGTGTTTCCATCCTAATGTCTTAGCTTCACTCGTGCTATCTTCGTCTTCGTATTCGCTCCAAACGAGACCTTTCCAAGCCTTCTTTCTCACCAAAAAACGATGTTTTTTCTTCCTCTGACTTTTGTATTTATAGAGGAGAGTTGGGAACCCTAAAAACGGCTGGAAAATCATTTAAATGGGTTGGGCGCAGCCGTAGGCGCAGGCCTGTGCCCCCCCCCCCCCCCCCCGCGCCTGGTGCTAAAATCCGTCTTTTGGCAATTTAATTCTTTCTGTTGAGTACGTGTTCGGGGAGCAGGGCTGCGCCCCCCTCTGCGCTTGACTCTCTAAAAAGTGTTCTGATTTTTCTCCATTTTTGCCAACTTAGACTGAATTTTATACCTGCACAAGCACTGAATTTAATCAGTAGTAGCACATTCTACGACATTTTCTTATAAAAAACAACTCTTTTATGCTTTAAAAACATATATAAATATAACTCGATCAGTGGTGAGTGTGGGAACGACGGATGATTCATGTTCAATGGTTTCGAGTGAAGGTACCATTGGTTCCGGTTCGGGTTCAATGTGTTCTGGTGAAGGAAGGACGTTTGGCATTATGTGTGCGGGTATTTCTGGAGTATATTCAGCTGTAGATGTATTAGTGGAGGAAGTGGATGGATGTGGGTATGAAGTAGATGAAGAGGGATCAGATGGAAATTGTTGCGCAGTTGAACTTTTGGATGTGCTAACTACAGAAGAAGAAACATTAGAAACATTAGCACTAAGACCAAAAATTCTACATAAAAAGGATCAAATAAATTAAGTAATTCAGAAGGAGAAAAAGAAATAGATTGAGAAGAAGCGTCTCCTGGCATCAGTGTAATGCGTGGTCCTGATTGATCAACGTCGGGTGCCAGTTCAGCCATTTCATCAAATGTGATATGCACACTTTAATTGACTGTCCTGGTGCGAGTGTTGAATGCATGATATGCCTTCGAGTTGGATGAGTATCCAATGAAGATTGCTTCATGTGCCTTCTCGTCGATTTTCCCGAGGTTGTCTTCGTCATTAAGCTCGTAACACCTGCAACCAAATACACGTAAGTACTTGATAAAATGTACTTTATTCAAGAAGAGTTGGTATGGAGTTTTATTGAAACGCTTATGGATTATGGAGCGATTCTGCGTGTAGCAAGCCGTTAACACGGCTTCGGCCTACAAGAAAGGAGGTAGCTCTGAATAAGTTAGCATTGTACGTGCAGCTTCCACAAGGGTACGGTTACGCCTTTTACAACTCAATTTTGTTGAGGCGTTCTAGCAGCAGAATATTGATGTTGAATACCTATGGATCGAAGGAAGCCCACTACTACCGTGTACTTGAATTATGTGCCGTTGTCAGATTGGATTGATTGAACGGATAGCTGTTGTTGGGTTTCGACACTCTTAATAAAATCAATGATCTCTAGAGCTATCTCATCCTTGGATCGCAAGAATTTAACCCAGGTATATCGTGAGTAATCGTCAACGATAACCAACACATATCGCTTCCCATTTGTGCTTTGAGTTCGCACTGGTCCGCATAAGTCCATATGTAGTAACTCCAACACTCTCTTCAATGATGGTTCGGGTTTTGGTTTGTGAGATGATGTTTTCATCTTTCCTTTCTCACAAGCTCCACATTGATGGTCTTAGTCATATCTCAGTTCTGGGAGTCCTTTTACCAGATGTTTAGCAGCCAGCTTATGGATGTTCTAAAAGTTTATGTGGATAGCCTACGATGCCACAACCAAGAGTATTTTGACGAGGCTTTGACAGAAGGCAGATGCTATCCTTAACCATAATCTTAGCTACATCTATGGTGTAAACGTTAGACTTACGGGAACTAGATAAAATTTCTTTACCATCTATACTCTTAACACTACAGCTCTTAGCCCTAAATTTGATTTCTATCCTTTATCGCACAGCTGACCTATGCTAAACAGATTATAAGATAATCCCTCAACATAGTCAACATCCTTGATGACTAGATTATTTAAGACTAAATACCCGTATCCTTTTATGTGAGCATGGTGATTGTTCCCGAATTTGACTGTCCCACAGTATTGTTCTACTATGTTAGACAACAATTCTCTTCTCCCAGTCATACGCTTGGAACAACCCGAATCCATATGCCAGATGGATTTTGCCTTAAAACAAAGGGTACATACAATGAAAATCCATAGATCCAGCATAAATTAACATTCAAACCGTATTCTGAACCGTGTTCTTTCGAGTTGACTTTAATTCCTTTTCTAAAACTTTGATTTTGTGTTGAAGAACTTTTGTAGGAATGTAAAGATGCGGGATTGCTTTGACTGGTTTTGCTTTCATTTCAGCTTCTGAATAAATAGACAAGAAATCTTCCTCTAGAGTGGGTACTCTATAAGGATAGCTCTCGTTTAGCTCTTCATATTTAAATGATATTTCTTTTTCTTTGTTTTCATTACATTTCTCATCCTCTTGGGTTAAGACTTCTTTCAATGATTCGAAAAAGAAGGATTTAAGCCCAGCACACATATAATTCATGTCATAAAAGAGAGGTAAAACTTGTTGAGCCTTTTCCAAGTATTTAGGATTTTTAAAACCAATTCCTTGTTTGGAAATATAAAACCTAGTTCTTTTGATATAATTCTAGCTACGTATTCCTATCCTGAACATCTACCTTTTCAATTAGCATCTGTTTGATCATGTCATGATTGGTTAACCACTTCTTTTTATATATCTCAGATGATTATTTTAATGTTTGGGCTAGATGTTCAGCCTTGACACACTATTCTGTTTCAGCATTTAATCTAGCTTCTAGATCAAGGATATGTGTGTGCAAGTTACATTCACTATGTACAGATAAATTATTTACATGCTTTGGAATGTAAAAGGCTTGTACCTCACGTGCCTCAGAATCTGATGATGAACATTCTGGATACCCAGTTTTGGCCATCGAACATGCTTGTGGATTTTGCTGTATCTCCCCCTCAGCAGCATTGTCTGAATCTAAATCTGACGTTGTAGCATAGTCAGCCATTCCAAGACGATCCGCCATGTAACAAGTCTTACCTTTGTCATCCTCATCATCAGTATCCGCATCATCCTTGTAATCTTCTTGGGCAACCAGAGCCATAGCATCAGTCCTCTTATTAGCGGTCTCTAGCTTCCGCTCATAATATCCAACGTCCCTTTCGTACTTTTTATTGCATTCCCGAGAAAAGTGAATCGGTTTGCCGCATGTGTAGCGTAGACGTTCGTCATTCCCTTTAGGCTCTTCGGCTCTTAGCCTTTCATCTCTCCTTTCAACCGGCCTTTTGTCGGAATGACGAGGTTCGCGGCTGTCATCCCTCCGGTTGTCTCGACAGTCATAGTCCCTTCGATCATCTCGTCTTTCATCCCTACGAACCTCTCTACGATCATCCCGACGATAATTGCGTCTATCGTCTCTGCGATCATCCCTTCACTCGTCTCGCCTTTCATAAAGGAGGTCATCCCGAGAGTCCCTTCTGTCATCATATCGCCGTCATCTCTGCGATATTCATCTCTCCTCTCATCACGTCTGTCATCCCGCCTATCATCAGAATACCTCCGCGGACCGGTGTCATAGCGGAGCTGATTATTAGTCTTATTGGAGAAACGTGTTTGTTGAACATGATTAGTCCATAAGGCAATTTGTTCTTGAATTGATGTTTCTTCTTCATCATATGGTTCTCGCGGGGGTGAAGCATATCGGCACTAGGATGGGGAGGAAGCCTTAGCATAGGGTGCAATAGATAGGTTCTTGTTGGAGATAAGAGCCAGTGAATCTGCTGGTTTGATGCCTGTGTTAGCAGAGAGTAGTAGGGATGCTAGCTGATTAGCCATCTGCTTTTGTTGGTCGACATCTCCCTGATATTTTTTCAGCTCCTTGAAAACCACATTAATGGACACATTCGAAATGTCCAACACTCGTCTAGTGGCTCGGCATGCAACTTGCCATTCAAAGGCTAAGGCAGCAAAACACTGGATGTTGATGTCATCCTTGTCATTCCTAATGTGCAGTTTGTTTAGCTCATTCAGTACCGCACAGAATCTAGTGAAAGTGGCCTGCAGTGAGTCCCCGTCTTTGGCCCTGAAATCAGTAAACTAGGCCTTTGCCTCCTCAATTTTAGCTCGGTCGTCTAAATCAGCCCCCAACATTTGAACTTCCAGTTCATACCACATTTCCTTGGTACACATCTTGCTGTCAACACCGACAAGGATATCCGTAAGAAGGGCTTGATAGATTAGATATTCTACCCTTTTCTCTGCATGTTGTCTGTCTCTCTCTGCCTCATTCGCAGGTTCATGTTCAACTTTGGATGCGAGAACAGGTGGGTTGGTTTCAGACCTGGCAGCAATTTCCAGATAATAGATGGCCGGGCCTTCGGAAATAGATTGGAACATAAGAGTGCCATTGGGTTGCATACCGACGAATTTAAGAAATCTGGACTTCCACTACTCGTATTCTTCCGGATAATGAACAGGTGGTCTGTTCTCAGATCCTAGGACAAGTGCCTCACGAGACATGGTTGATAGTGCTGATTTGTAAGAATGAGATCTTGAAGGTGGAAACTGAATTCGGATTAGCCGAAGTGCAGAGGAACAGTAATTCAGATGGTATGGAGTTCGGATGAACAGTTGACCTTGGATGGTCAGAAGTTCAGATGAACAGTTGACCTTGGATTGCTTGAAGTTTGGATGAGCAGGAACTTCGGATGGTCCGAAGTTCGGATGAACAGTGACATGAGTGATGGACTGAATTCTGGTTGAACAAATTCTGATGGACTAAAATTCGGATGGACTGAATTTCGGATGAACAGTGTGTAGTTCGGAAGGACACTTAGAAAATACCGAATTCGGATTGGGTCCAATGTTCGAATGGTCCGAGATGAAAATTTAAATGAAAGCACAAGTAAATTTAAGTGTTTTGAAATTACTTTAATAGAACTTCGATTAGACCGAAGTTCATATGGGTCCGAGGTGAGGTCCGAATTTTAATAAACTATGGTCCGAAGTACACTGAAATATGGTCTGAAGTGGACCGAATTGAGGTCCGAGGTAGTCCGAAGAGGGGTCCGAAGTTCAACAGTTAGGAATTTTCAGATTTGTCACAGAATTAAACCTAGTAGTTTTTGGCCTAAAACTTACTTCTAAATTATTGGAAAATTATTTTAAACACTTTTAAGTACTTAAAATAAACCAAAACACCTAAAATCATTTAAAAATGGACCAAAACCGAAATAAAACCCCATATATTTCGAGACTGAAAATCAGATTTAGAACGACAAAAACATGTAATAATTGAACCTAAAAAGCTCTAAATCACTATGGGATGAATACTAGATGATTATATGAAGAAGAAACACGAAAAACAGAAATAATTAGGAGGAAAAATGATCAAACCGTGGGTTTTTGGTGAAGAACTCGAAGAACCGCAGCAGAAATCCGAAAGATTGCAGTTTAAATCCACCTCCTGAGCTCTGATACCAATTGTTAATATAGATTTCCCGTATATAATCAGCGCTCGTGTATGATTTCACACAATAATCAAGCAAACAGAATATGAAACTCAATGATTGAAGAATGATTGTGAAAAAGACAGATAGAGAATGTTCTCCAAAAAGGTGGCTGCAGTAATATCCGTGTATTCTCAATTATGTCACCAAACCCTAGGTGACCTAACTTTATGAGAGAATTAATTCAACTTTCAATCTTTTACACTTTAACCCCCTCTACTTGTAAAATAAAGAAACAATGTAAACAAAGTCTAGAAATAAATTACAAGGAAATAAACTAATAATATTTATTACAAAAGAAAACCAGAAGATCGAAATAAAATATCTAACAAATTCTATTAATTAAAGTTCTTGAACTAAATCTGTATCTTTAGATTTCTAGTTAAAATTACTAAGCTCAATGCATATCTTTAAGTTTTTAAAACGATATAAAATGTCTAGTCTTAGTAATAATTTAATCATTATAAGCTCATACACTTTATATAAAATTGCTTTGATCATTGAATTCTCTTATAAGTTTTAATGCATTATGTTAGCAACTTATATCTATATTCTATTAACTAAAAATAATAATAATCATAACAAATGTGTTCGGTCTGTTTGAAATAGTTAACTAACCTTTATAATCGTCATTAAATTTATCTTTGTTAACCAAATTGACTTCAACAACTTTTAATTATACATCCGATAAAGTTAATTATTAGTCATTTGAGAGTCCAACAATACATTGTCTAACCTAAAAAAAAACTTGTTAAATGATTCCAACTATAAGCCCAAAAGAAATAACTAGTAGTGTACCCGTGCAAAGCGGCGACGACAATAATAGTTTCTATGTGATTATGTGTTCATGCAATAACATATTATTGTTTGAAAGATATAAAAAGATGATGAAATGTGATTTTTGACAATATATATCATCTTCATATGGACATGTAATTGATATCATGTTTAATCTTCAACGTGCAGTTTCGTTTTAGTAACGTAAAAAAACTTAACAAGTTCTGCAATTAATGTAAAAAAATAAACATAACATCATTAGCTACATTACTTTCACATGGAAGTGGGTGTGTAGCAATGATGTTTATAAAATCAAAATAAACAAATGCAAAACACATCATGTATATACATTGGAAATAGAAAAACATGATATGATGATTCTACATAGGAAACACAACACAAACAAACCTTGATTATGTAACAAGCTATAAAATAACATAATAAAAGTATTAAACACACATTTGTGGTTGTAGACATATAATCTTTCCTGGAAAAAAATACACATTCGATTGATAAAATTTCCAAAATAACATGTTTTTATTAGAAATAAATCAATCATATATAAACAATTAAAACATAGAAGATATAGCATTAAACGACACCTTAGATAAAATTTCTCAAAATTTGTAAGTTAAATCATCATAACCAAAAGAGCACCATTTAATAAATGAGAAAACTCAACATGCGCTAGAATTCGAACTCGACTCGTTAAAAGTTTGAGAAAACTGAACGTGAGCTTGAATTCGAGCTCCATTTAATAAACAAGCACATGCTTTACATATCAATAGGCATATCCACAAGCACGAGCTTTAACGAGTCTTATATAAATATATAAGTTAATAAATAAATCTTGATAACAGAAGTCACTTGCTCCATCCCTACCCTTGCGATCATGAAGCAATTTATGATGAAAAATGAACCCTCAAAGCAATACTTGTTTCACCTTAGATGACAACTTCAAAGAAAGTGTTTCGATGGTTGCTTTTACTGTTTCTTGATCCTGAAAGCCCATGCAGCAATGCGGCTAGAATAATGTGTACACAATGTGTTGAAACTTATACATTCCTTTGGATGAGGGAATTCCATCTCTTGGAACAGTTCGAATGAGAGGGAGACACATATACATACATTGGAGAGGGAGGTCGTCAAATGCTTTGACACAAAACGTTTAGTTGATGCTAGCAACTTAGCAGACCTTATATCGATCAAAGCTGTCCACTGTTCATTTAGCTCGCCAACAGTTGTGCATTAAGAACAATCACATTATGATACTTGACCTACAAAGACAAGCAAACCAGAGTGACAATTACAAACTATCAATCGTGAAACCACAAAAATAAATAGAAATTGTAACCATGCATAAACTACAGAAAATGCATTAAGCCATCTATTGATAATTAAAGATGCCATTATTTGATGAAAAATGACATCCAATTAGTCATTAAAATTATACAAAAACCTTTGGATGATGAAGTAAAAGATATGGTGTTCCCAGCAATAGATATGTTCCATTGCAAAAGGGCCACATACCTGTTAATTCTAGTATGTTTAGCTCAACATAGTTAATTCCAAATCAAAATCACCTTCAACATTCATTTTTTAGTCATAACTTCGAACTTCTTGTTTGTTCCTAAATAACATGTTTCTAATTTTGCACCAGATCTACTTCAATTTTTTTTCCTTTTTTGCTTTCAATCTTCAAATTTGATGTAATTCTCCAAAAAAAATATAAAAAACTCTAAAATTGTTTAAAACACGTCTTACTTTAATTCTGTCCTAAAGGTTGTAATAGAAGTCTTTATTAACTTAACAAAACACTGGCATATTAAGCGCGAATGTGCAATTAAAAAGTTAAAAAATGGATCTAGCTCACTCGGTTTCCATAAAAAATCTGTCCAACTGTGCCTACTTGCTCCATGCCTAATACCTTTAAGTGACCAACCCAAATATTATCATTTAGCTTCCGACAACCATCTATGTTATCAAGGTGCGGCTCAATCTCGATCAATATACTTCTTTTAAAATCCGTTTTATTTTAAAATATACTAAACTATTAAAAATTCATAGAAGTTAAAAGAAAAAAAAAATGAAAACTCCAACAAAACATACAAACAATGAGATACACATAAAAGCATCATAAAAAACCAAAAGTTGCACATTATACCTTGTCTTTAGAAGAAATTCTATGTGTTTTCCCAAGAACCACAAATGCAACATAAAGATTTAACTCCTTAATTTCAAAACGAGCAGCCTACATATGTAGCCCCATAAATGTAGAAATCCATTAAAAAGTAATCACATCAACGACTAATAAACGAACAAAAAAAAGTTTAACTTGTTTTACCTCCGTTTATTTAAGAACCTTAGACTTGAATTTCCAGATCAGTAGGTCATCTAATAGAGCAAAATGTTGTTGGAACAAACTTTTAGCGGAGACTTACCTGTGGCAAATAAACGTAAAAAGCATGAAAATACTAATAAGTAGCAGAATATCATCACTTTCTAATTTAGAAATAGTAAGTGAAATCAAAGTGAAGCAAAGCTCTATGGGAATGGATAGATACTAAAATCCTATCACAAACAAATACTAAAAGTCACTCCAAAGTGGTGATGATAGTGTTTTGGCTATATTTTTTTTCATCGGAGTTAAAGAGGGTTGGGATAAATCTGAAGGGTGTGTTGTCGTTTTGCCTGGTGATGTGAAAGAGTGCAGGCAATCATGTGCAAGTATATATATTTCATAATTATATATATACATGATTTAAATGATTGCACCTGTTGGCTATGACCTTCATCAAACTGTTGGCTATTAATGTATCATATAGATGCTATAATTGCCATTAATCCTTTCAATTTTGCTGCAATATAATAGTGAACAGAAGTGAGTATATCTGTGAGTTTTACACTAATTCGTGTGTTTTATATGTAATAAAAACAGGAGCTATGTGGTGTTATGTGTGCTAGGGGTCTAAGTCTCAACAACACACACACATTAATGCTTTTTTAAGAGTTTTATGAGCATAGAATTGATCAACACTCACACACTTATACATTATTGTGGCCTGTTGTTGACGCACATAATGGGTTATTGTTGCTGTTGTTCGATATCTGGAACACCCTGAGACTATATCTTGGGGTCACAAGCACAACACCACACACCTAATAACATTCAAACATAATGCACCGACATACTTATGTACTTCTATTACACCCACACACATCTATATATGTTGATGGATTAAACTTTCAAGGGAATAAATTACCATTCAAACCTTAGATAATGAATAGGGATCAATTGATAGACCCTTTTTTTTAGGAAGAGAATCCTGGAAGAAAGCTTTTTTCATTTGCTGCAGTAAGATGAATGAAAAACAAAAAGAATTGGTACGTCCTGTTGTGTGTTTGCATCTGTGTGTCATTCATTTAAAAACAAAACTTTAGAGTGTGTGTGTGTGCAGGTGATAATGTCACACCCTGCTACCCCGGTTGGTCAGCGAGGCGTAACGAGTGCGGAAGCGTAACAATAATTATAACGAACGGCCACTATATGGTCGTCTTTAAAATACATCGATTTAACTTTGAAATAAGGAATGTTTTACAAATCAAAATGAAATGGAAATAGTTCGCAAAGTACAGAGAATCGAATACGTAATTAAAAGATCTATAATAATGTAAATAAATCTATGTTGGTTGATGAAAATATTGCGATTCCAAAATATGCAGAAGCCTCAAGTTGCTTCCGATGAATGCGCATGTCTTAATTACCTGAAAATACATGCTAAAAATATGTCAACAAATTGTTGGTGAGTTCATAGGTTTACACGAAAAGACAAATTGTATGGACATTAACAGATGAGTTGAATTTATAAATGCATAAATTCCATGTATGTATTACATAAACCATTATGCAACCGAAGCTTAATAATATGAGTTTCCATGTGCACTATCCTCGACTGTAATACCGTGTGTTAAATATATATGCATTCCACTGTTAGCCGGTAAGACTGACCCGAATTGGCGACATGACTCCCGATATATCTATCCATAGTATATTCGCGTTTACAAATAAATGTAACTAACGGTTCATGATATGAGGGCTAATGGATCCACACAGACACATGTCTAATACATTTAGAAAATGAAGCAGTTTCGAAGTCCATATAAAAATAGAGCATGTATTTCCACCCCAGTAGATAGTGAAAATAGGGGCTATGAAGACTCACCTTTGTTGATATCGTTAGTGGTTTTAAACTGATTTTGAAACGTGATTGCAGTGCTGAAACTTGATTCCGTCGTATCTTTTACGTGTACGAGTTATCATTATTATTTTATGTATCTTTGAATGTTTTATACAAATTATTTATGGGTTCTTGTATTTATCCAAAAAATCTACCATTTTTTTTAAATGGCAACTCATGTTGCCTAAAAATTCATATTTATCAATAAAATGTTGTTGATAAATATATATATATATATATATATATATATATATATATATGTATATATATATATATATATATATATATATATATATATATATATATATATATATATATATATATATATATATATGTATACATATATATATATGTATAGATATATATATGTATAGATATATATTTGAAATGAGGTCGATGGTCTCTATTTATAGAGGTGAAATGGATAAAAAAAAATAAATGATAACAACAAAATGGAGGTCATGATGAAAAGTAAAAATTGATTTTGGTTGAGTGATGGTTAAAAGAAACATGACCGATTTTTAAAACGTGTTATGGTAGTGTTTCATGCATGGTTTATGTATTAAATTAATTAGAAGACAAAAGCTAGAGGTCCTTTAAAGGACAACCGACTTTTAGATGTGATTAGAAGTTGTGGTTATCTTATTATTTTCGAACTCGGATCAGTTTCATCCGAGTTTGTTCCCTTATTTTTCGAGTTTGGCACTTAATCAATCGAGTTTTATTTGTTTTAAATTTTTACCATGTGTTTGGTCCGAACTCGGGCAATCCGAGTTCGGGTCATCCGAATTTTGTTTTACACTTATTAAAATTAAAATTTTAACATTTTTCTTAGGTCTTAATCAAGTTTTATATAAATATATGATCAAATTAAATTAAAACTTACTTGATTTTTGAGCCAGTTTTTACCGTTTCCCCTGTTATGAGAATTTCGTCTCGAAATTCAGTTTTTGCTTGGCTTTGCTGGGGTATCTGTTGTTAGGGTACTTGACTCGGAATTGATCTTCGCGCTCCCTGGTAAACTCCGGACCATGCTTAAATTCCCATCTAACCTTTATTATTGGTATCCAGTTGTGTTTTAGTTTCTTGACTTCTCAGTCCATTATTACTACAGGTTGCTCCACAGAGTGCAACTAATCATCCAATTGTAACTCATCCATCGGTATGACGAATGTTTCATCGGACTGGGACTTCTTCAGGTTGGAGACGTGAAAAGTGTTATGTACATTGCTGAGTTCTGGCGGCAAGTCCAGTTGGTAGGCTACCGGGCCAATTCTCTTGGAAATCATAAACAACCCGATATAACGAGGATTGAGCTGTCCTTGTTTCCCAATACGGATTACACCTTTTCAAGGCGAGACTTTGAGCATTACTTGGTCTCCCTCCTGGAATTCCATGACATTCCTTCTGATATCCGCATAACTCTTCTGCCAATCCCGGGCTATCTTTAATCAGTTCCGAATCTGAATTATCTTTTTGGTAGTCTCATGAATGATTCCGAGACCGGTGATCTGGCTATCTCCTACCTCAGCCCAACAAATCAGTGATCGAAACTTTCTCCTATAAAGTGCCTCGAATGGAGCAACCTTAATGCTCAAGTGATAGCTATTGTTGTAGGAGAATTCGACAAACGGTAGGTGTCTGTCCCAACTCTTGCCGAAATCAATCACACATGCCCTTAGCATATCCTCTAACGTCTGAATGGTCCTTTCGCTTTGACCGTTGGTTTGCGGATGGTAAGCTGTACTCATATCTAAGCGCGTCCCAACGCCTCTTGTAATGATTGCTAGAACCGTGACGTGAACCGACTGTCTCTATCTGATATAATTGATACGGGAACTCCATGCCTTGAGACAACTTCTTTAAGATAGATTTGAGTTAACTTATCCATCTTATCAGTCTCCTTGATTGGCAAGAAGTGTATCGTCTTTGTGAGTCGATCCATAATCACCCAAATGGTGTCAAAACCACCAAATGTCTTCGGCAATTTAGTTATGAAGTCAATGGTTATTCTTCCCCACTTCCACTGCGGTATCTCTGGTTGTACCAATAGCCCTGATGTTTTCTGGTGCTCGGCCTTAACTTTCAAACACGTTAAACACTTGCTGACATACGTAGCAATGTCGACCTTCATGTTCGGCCACCGGTACAAGTCTTTTAAATCATGATACATCTTTTCGGATCCTGGGTGAATAGTTCGTCCATGACCAGCTTTCTTAGTTCTCCGGTCTTTAGAAGCAAAATACTGTTCATGAAGAATTGGCATCCGTTGGACTTGGTTTCAAACTGCTTGTTCATTCCTCTCAGAGCTTCATCTAGTAGGTTTTCATCCTTGACTGCTTCTTTCTGTGCCTCGAGAATCTGAGAGTTTAGGTTTCATTTGATTGTCATGACCAAAGCTCGGACCCTTAAAGGCATAACCCATCTTTTTCGGCTCAAGGCATCAGCTACAACATTTTGCCTTGCCCGGGTGATAACGGATCTCGTAGTCGTAATCGCTTAGCAGTTCAACCCAGCGCCATTGCCTCATGTTCAACTGCTTTTGGTCCAGAATGTGCTGAAAGCTCTTATGGTCCGTGGATACCGTGCACTTCGTCTCTAAAAGGTAGTGCCTCCATATTTTAAGAGCAAATACCACTGCTTCGAGTTCTAAGTCGTGAGTCGTATAGTTCACCTCATGGACTTTGAGTTGTCGTGATGCGTAAGCGATGACTTTATCCTTTTGCATTAACACACACCCTAACCCGTTGTGTGAGGCATCGTAGTAGACCATAAAGTTTTCTGTTCCCTCAGGTAAGGATAGAATAGGCGCACTACACAATCATTGTTTCAACAGTTTGAATGTCGTCTCCTGGTCTTCACCCCGGCTACAGTTTACATCCTTCCGAGTTAATTCCGTTAGCGAACCAGCTATCTTAAAGAAGTTTTCGATAAATCCTCTATAATAACCGGCAAGGCCTAGAAACTGACGGAATTTCGTAGGATTACTTGGTTATTGATCCCGTTCCCTAGGAATTTGACTTCCCGTAGCCAAAATTCACACTTAGAGAATTTGGCGTACACCTGTTCTTTCTGTAGTAGCTCTAGGATTATCTTTAGATGCTGATCGTGCTTGGCTTCGGGAGTAATAAGGATATCGTCTATGAACACTATTACAAATTTATCCAAGTACGGTTTACACACTCGATTCATAAGGTCCATGAATACAGCTGGTGCGTTGGTTAAACCGAATGGCATCACCTACAATTCGTAATGTTGGAAAATATTCTAAGTATGTGAAGCTGTTAGTTAGATTTCTCAAACTGTTAGTAGTATTTCTGTGTAATTACAAAGTTCAAGCTGCTAGTTCAACAAGTTCAAGCTGCTAGTACAAAAGTTCAAGCTGCCAGAGTTAAATGTTCAAGCTGCTCAATAGATTAATAACAGAAAGTGCTGAAATTCAGGAAGTGATATATATTTCAAGATTTGAATATCTTCCAAACATATCTACTACCAGAGAAATCAGAGTTCGTCAAGGAAACAAATCAGAAGGCTATATATATATAGATAGACTAGGTCTTTCTATTGTAAGTCTGCACATTCAAGTTCTGTAATTCTGTGCTTCATTGTAACTGCTTTCTGATAAAGTTTCTCAAGCCTCTAAGGTTGTAAAACCCTAAGAACAATTAGTGTTCTTCATCTAATCAAACAGATTAGGGATGATTGTAGTCAGTGATTTTGGCAATATAAAGGATTTGATTTTAATTATATTTTATCTGTTATTTATACTGAAAGTTTTTCTTAAAACAATTAAGTGTTATTCCGCAAACTTCTTAATTGGACTTTGATTCAAAACAAGGTTATTGGTTTACACTCTGATTTATTAAAACCAGTTAATCTTAAGTGATTGTGATCTTGACAAGTTGTATCAGAGCCACAGGTTTTATTTGTTGTTCTTTGTTTTCAAAGTCAGAAACTTTCTTTATTTTTTTTTAAATTTTATTTTTCTGCAATGGAGTTTGAAAATAGCAGTAGTGGATCTGGGCAAGGACTCAAAGTGCCTATGCTCAAACCCACTGAGTTCGAGATGTGGAAACTCAGGGATTCAATAGCACATTCAATTTATTGATTATGCCCTATGGGAAGCTGTTGAAAATCCTCCTGCAGTTGATCCTGAACTAGATGCTGAGGGCAAACCCAAAAGAACACCTCCAAAAACTGAGATTGAAAGAATGGCTAGAATGAATGAAGTGAAAGCTCTTACTCTTTTACAAATAGTCATTCTTAATGCTTATCAACAGCAGTTTAAAAAGTTCTATACTGCTCATTCTCCTTAGATTGCTTTAGAGAAAAGATTTGCTGGCAATGCTATCACCAAAAGGAATCAAAAGGATCTTTTAAAACAGCAGTATGAAAACTTTTCTGGTGGCAAGAATGAAAACCTTACTCAGATTTTTGATAGGTTTAATAAGCTAATAGGTGAATTGGAAAGTGCTAAAATCAGTCTGGATCAAGATGAAGTAAACCGAAAATTCCTCAGATCTCTTGGCGAAGAATGGACAGACTATGTTGCACAATGGAGAACCAAAGACACTCTGGATGAAATAGAGTTGGATGACCTTTACAACAGCCTGAGAGTGTTTGAATTTGAGATTGAAAATAAAAGGAAATCCTTTTCTTACAATCACAACACTGCTCTGCTGTCATCAACATTAACCGATAAATCAAACTGTTGTGATTCTTTTTCAGGTGCTGATGGTAACTCCTCAGAAGTTCATTATGAAGCATTTGCTGCAAATGATGGACTTTTTTCTCTTAATGCTGAAGATCTTGAACAAATTCATCAACATTATTTAGAAGAATGGACTTAAAGTGGCAACATGCTATGTTGACTATGAGGGCCAAAAGATTTCTGAAAAAGACTGGCAGACCAAACTTTCATGCCAGAACAGATTGCAAGCCAGCATTTGATAAATCAAAGGTTGAGTGCTTTAAATGCCACAAGCTTGGCCACTTTGCTAGAGAGTGTAGATCCTAAGGTCAGAAGCCACTAAGAGCCCAGCAAACAAATCAAACTTCATCCTCACAAGTTCTTGTCTCTCAAGAAGACAAGTGTTTGACTGGAGTGACCAGACAGAAGAGGAGTTTCAATATCAAGCTCTTATGGCAGAAACATCCAATGTCACTTCCAATGAACTACCATCTGAGGTAGATGCTAAACTTTGCTCTCAAACATGCAAGAATATGGTTAAAAAGTACAGAGAGCATAATGAGAGCATGTGCAAAACTCTAGCTAAGATTGAAGAGAGGAGATATGAATACATGCAGGCTATAAAAGATCTTGAAAAACAGATCAATCACTCTAAGGATAATGAGATTCAGATGGGACATGATAGAACATATCATGAGTGGGAGAAAAGGGAACTGAATGAGAAAATACAATCCTAAAAAAGAAACTAGATGAGGCTGAACAGAAGGTGTTAGAAGCTAACAAGAAAATAGAATCTATTAACATAGATTTTGGTAGCTTCAAGATGGCCAAACAAAAGCTAGAACACCTAATGGAAGTCCAATTTAAAGATAGGGTAAAATCTCAACTCAATCCCAAGGAAGGTATAGGATATAAAGCTACTCCACCCCCATACAACAACAAATACATTCATCCTATGAGTGAAGTTGCTGATAGGCTTGTGAATGAACCATTAGATGAGACAATGAAAACTGTAGATCCTATCCTTGAAAACAAGCCTGAATCTAAAGAAAAATTGATTCCAAATGAAGGCTGTGAGTATAAAGAAGCTGAGAGTAACTCCAAAACGTTGAGTGAACCTATAGGACCTCCTACTTCTAGTTTCATCAATACCCACCGTGTGAAAGTAAAAGAGAAGATGAGTGTATTCAATAATGCTCGACATGTTTCTGTACCTTCTAACTGTAATATTGCATCTTCTTCAAAAACTAATAAAAAGGATAAGACTGTTCCAATATGCACATGCTAAAAGCATGGTGTCCAAAAGTTTCCCACACAGCAGCAGGTAAGGGGAAATCAAAGGAACAAGAACCAGTTATGGTCTCATAAAACTGGTTCTCCAATCAAAACAGTCAAAAGATGTTTTCATTGTGGCAGGAAAAATCATTTGGCCAGGCATTGTTTATATAAACCATATGTTACAAAACAGTCATTGGTTCAAAAACAGGTGATTGTTCAAAACTCAAAAATTTCAAAGGCCAAAACACCTGTCACACCAGTTCCAAAGAAGACAG
The DNA here is from genome assembly GCA_020465985.1 of Centrapalus pauciflorus. NCBI lineage: Eukaryota > Viridiplantae > Streptophyta > Magnoliopsida > Asterales > Asteraceae > Centrapalus > Centrapalus pauciflorus. Next base: position 321,060 of record JAANYP010006260.1, on the reverse strand, counting down.
TTGATCACAGGTACTTATAAGTCAACAAAAGACAACCTACACATCAAAAACAAGTTTTAGCAAAATCCAAAGCAAACCTAAAAAAGGTATGGTGTGTTAATGGCCAAAACACAGATCAAACTGCTAATGCAAGTGTTGAGACTGTTAAGTCAAAAGTTGAAACCGGTAGTGCAAATTCTGAAGCTGTTAGTACTCAGAATCCAGTTCAAACTGCTAAGTCTAAAACTTGAACTGGTAGTGGATCTTCTGAGACTATTAATGAAAAGGATGGAAAGTATACCTGGATACCTCATGTCATAACTAAATACTCTTCATAGAAACCACCAGTGGATCTCACTAAGTTTAAAAAGACACAAACAATGTTTAGTTATGTCAATGCACAATGACAACCCAAAACCAATTTGGTTTGGGTTTACTCCACTACTAACTAAGCTTTTTCTGTGCAGGGAAACCACAGGACCTGTAACAACCTAGTCTTTAACTGAACCTTAATTCCTGTATTTGATCCAATAATGTAAATTTTAATACATTATTGTTTTGTAATTTAATTAATTATGTAACATCCGTCATTTCGACCTGGTACGTGGAATTATGTTAGTGGATAAATATTCTATTAATATTGGGTTGGTCCAATTATATCCCGTTTCGTGGATTGATACGTGTCGGGATTGGGGCTTGCGTGTCATCGGGTTATAATTTTTGATGAATGCATTATGTTTTTGGGATCACGGGATTAAATGGGTTAAATGGGTATTATTTATGAAAATGTGACATCGAGTTCGGGTTATTGGGTTCGGGACCGGTTGAGATAGGGACGTACATATAGATGCTTATCTCTTTTCTCTTCTTATCCATTTTTGACACACCTAAAAAGTGTTTGTGTGTGTGTTTGGGGAGGAATTCCAGCAGCAAGTGCAGCTCTTGAGTAAATTGGTTGTTGAAAGCCTGATTATCTTAGCTTCTTCTTCATCCTTGTGTGTTCTTGAGCTCAAGCAAGGTAAGGGACCTTCTTCTAGTGGCTTAAATTGTGTTATATGCCATGAACTTAGTCTCCAAATTTGTTGTATATGTTGTGGTGAAGTAGGAATTGGTCTGAAAGCTCATAAGGGCCAGCTATGTATGATTTTGTATGCTTTATTGTGGTTGAATTCGTGTATGGATTGAAGCTGAAATCGCAGGTCAAGAACAGGGGTTTTGCGTTGTCGCGGCGCGACCAAGGGCCTGCAGTGAAAATCGGGTTTGAGTATTGTGAAATGAGTTTGGGTCAAATTGTGTCGGGTTTCTTTCGGATTTGCTCGGGTCGTGTTTTGTTTGGGTTTGGGGTCTTGTTTGGGGTTGCTTGAGTCGAGTTTGAGTCGGGTTTCGGGTATTGATCGGGATTCGGTTCCGTAGGGTTGTCGGTTCGAATTGAGTTCGGGTCAATGTGATTGTGTGATATGTGTTAATTGGGAATTGTGATTGATCATTGGGCCATCCGGTGATTACAGGGACTAGCGGACCTCGAGCCGGGTTTGACCAGGGAGGCCAGACTTCGAGAAATCAATCAGGTGAGTACTCGAGTCGTTTTCTAAACGCGCGCCATCTTTTACGTTCTAGTTGTGTAGCTATGTTGTGCGTGTCATATACATGAGACAGGGACGTGAACCTCAGGTATACTCTATTCCTTAAACATGTTATGTATGAGATGTGAGATCGATTCCAGTGGTCCGTGATGTGTTCCATACGGACGGTGAGTCGCGAAAGGGATCGCGCGGGTTGACTGTCCCAAACAGACCTTGTGGCGTATATATACGGCAGGGCCTGTAGCCGGGTCACTCCTGTACTACAGGGTTATCGCCGCTCACTGCTGTGTGCGGTGTGTCGGCCGGGGAAGGGTCCCCTCAGGGCCAGGGTGTTATTCCGATATCATACTTGTCCTTTATACCTGAGATGTGTGTTGGGCTAACGGGACAGGGATAGCGATTGCGTGTTATGTGCTTATGTGCAGTGTCAACCCTCGTGTGCTCACGTGCTTTATAGCTCATGTATTCGAGTCTAACATGTTCAGGGAATCAAAAGGGATCTCAGCCGCAGCCGAGCTATAGTTGAGGTTGATTTGAAGATCCGTAGTAGTTTCATGTTTTGTATAGAACAATTTGTGACAGTTATTTTGAGATATGTGTTAGCCGTAATATGCATTATCCTATGACATGTGTGTTATAGATCCATTGCGTAATTGCCACTTATTATATTGGGTTGACGTGGCATTTCCGGGATCGGGAGGGGTGTTACAGCATGGTATCAGAGCTTGTGGTTTGAAGCTTAAGTATCATTAGTGGATGCTTAACTTAGACCTTGTTCCGGTCCATGGGGGATCGTCTTGCGATTATATAGTGGATTAACCGACCTGGCTTAGTGTATAACCTGGGTGATTTATCCTTTGTGCTTAATCATTTTGTTTTGTGCAGATCATTATGGCAGATCAAGGAGAGGGTTCGGGCGCGGGTAAGCCCCCCAGTGATGAGTATATCCGTAAATCAGAGCTGCTAGAGGTATTGACCGAGTTCTACAGACAGCAGAAAGAACAAGAAAGGGAACAGGGTCAGAGTTTGGGGCCAGTGGTTCGGCGTCCTAAGACTGAGTCAGGGGGAGGAGCTTTATCGTCTTCTCAGCGGGGCAGATCTTTCAAGGATTTTATGACAGCGGCCCCACCACAGTTTCGGGGTGACGGTGAGCCAGGGGCGGCCATCGCATGGGAGCGAGAGATCAAGGCTGCCATCCGGGTAGCCCATGTCGATCCTAGAGACATGGTTGGTTATGCCGCTTATCAGTTACGGGGCGGGGCTTCGCAATGGTGGAAATCGATTGAGTTATCGATGACCGAGTCCGCCGCATACGTCATGACCTGGGAGCAGTATTGAGCTATGTTCGAGCTTCAGTACATCCCTCGAGATGAACGCAAAGAAATGGAGCACTGATTTTTGCATTTGCAGCAGGGTAATATGACAGTGCAGCCGTACGTCGACCGTTTTAATGAGTATTCACAGTTCGCGCCTCAGCATGTTGATACGGAGAGTCGGAAGGCTCATGCATTTATAGATGGGCTTCGATCGGATATCCGGGAGTTCGTAGGGCTCCACGATACTCCGACATTTGCTAGAGCTTTAGAGATGGCCCGTATGAGGGAGCGGGAGATTCTGAAATAGAGGGAGCAACCCTCTTCCCAGAGGCAGCGTACTGGGACTTCAGATCAGCCGGCTAGTGTGTGGAGATCTTCCGGGGACGCCCCCAGTGACCAGCGTCCGGATCAGTGGCAGTTTTCGAGCCAGGGTTCGGGGCAGAGATCAGGACAGGGACGTGATAGGGACCGGGGCCGAGATCGTAGGCCGAGACTTCAGGGCCAGAGTCAGGGGTCCGGGGCTCAGAGTCAGAGCAGGGTGGGACAGGGGTCCCAAGCATCCGGCAGCCGTGTTGAGAACTCATATGGGGATCGGAAGTTCCCGAAGTGTCATCGTCGCCATTTTGGGCAGTGTTCTTCAGAGTTACCGCGATGTTATAGATGCGGTCAGCGGAGCCATGCAGCATCTGTGTGTACAATTCCCGAGACGCTGTGTTTTCGTTGTGGGAGGCCGGGACATCGTGTTAGGGATTGTCCAGAACCGGGGCCGGCAGTACAGGGAGCTAGCTCGAGTGGGGCAAGGACCGAGCCATCATCGTCTACCGTCGTGAGTCTGTTCCGATGGGCCGAGGACGTGTGTTTCAGGCTACAGCCGAGGAGGCACGGGATGCCACGGATGTTGTATCGGGTACGTACATTCTTAACGGACTTCGAGCTCGTGCGTTATTTGATTCCGTGGGGCTGTTCGCTCCTATGTGTCTGTTATCTTTTGTGCGTACTTTAGTGTGTCTCCTACTTCTTTATCTGTTCCGTTGGTTGTTGAGAGGGTCGATGGGAGTTCGATGTTAGTGAGTCGGGTTTATTGGGATTGTGTGTTAGAGATAGACTCTCATCAGTTTGCGACCGATTTGCTGCCGATTGGGATCAGTAGCTTCGATGTGATTGTGGGTATGGACTGGCTGACTGCCAGACGGGCTGATATTGTACGTGCCAAGAAGATCATCCGTATACCCATTTCTGACAGTGAGAGTGTGATTGTGTACGGGGAGCGCCGTAAGGGAGATATCGGGATTGTGTCTATGGTCAGGGCTCAGAGATATGTCTCTAAGGGGTGAGAGACCTTCCTAGCTTATGTGGTTGACGCGAGGAAGGAAAAGAAGACCTTAGAGGATATTCCAGTGATTTGTGAGTTCCCTGAGGTATTCCCAGAGGAATTGCCTGGGTTACCGCCAGATCGCCAAGTGGAGTTTTTGATAGATCTTGTTCCCGGGGCAGTGCCAATTGCGAAGACGCCTTACAGGCTGGCACTGACAGAGATGCGAAAGTTGATGTCTCAGTTCCAGGAGCCTCTGGATCATGGATTCATCCGTCCTAGTTCGTCGTCATGGGGTGCGCCGGTGTTATTCGTGAAGAAGAAGGACGGCAACATGCGGATGTTTATCGACTATAGGGAGTTGAACAAAGTGACGGTAAAGAATCGTTATCCGCTTCCACGTATTGATGGTTTGTTTGATCAGCTCCAGGGCTCGACTTTCTTCTCCAAGATCGACTTGCGGTCTGGATATCATCAGTTGAGAGTCAGGGATGAGGATGTGCCGAAGACAGCATTCCGGACTCGTTATGGGCACTACGAGTTCCTTGTGATGCCGTTCGGATTGACCAATGCACCCGCCGCTTTCATGGATTTGATGAACAGGGTGTGTAGAGCTATGTTGGATTGATTCATGATTGTGTTCATCGATGATATCCTAATCTACTCGAGGAGCGCGGGAGACCACGAGCAGCACCTCTGAGAGGTTTTGACAGTGCTGCGCAGGGAGAAATTGTATGCGAAGCTGTCCAAGTGTGAGTTTTGGCATCGGGAAGTGCAATTTTCGGGTCATGTGGTCAGTGCTGAGGGAATTAAAGTGGATCCGGCCAAGATTGAGGCAGTGATGAGCTAGGAGCCTCCGAGATAGGTGCCTGAGATTCGTAGCTTTTTGGGTCTCGCCGGGTATTATAGGCACTTTATCCAGGACTTTTCGAGGATTGCCTTGCCATTGACGAGATTGACACGGCAGTCCATTCCGTTCGAGTGGTCCAATGAGCAGGAGCGTGCATTCAGAGAGTTGAAGACCCGGTTATGTCAGGCTCCAGTGTTAGCTTTGTCGGAGGGTACCGATGATTTTGTTGTGTACTATGACGCTTCAGGGTGCGGGTCTGGGCTCTGTTCTGATGCAGCGAGGGAAAGGGATCGCCTATGCTTCCCGTCAGCTGAAGACTTACGAGAAAAACCATACTGTGCATGATTTAGAATTAGACGCCATCGTGTTCGCTTTGAAGATTTGATGCCATTATCTGTATAGGTCTCGGTTTGTTGTGTATACCGATCATAAGAGTCTTCAGTACCTGTTCAACTAGAAAGATCTGAATATGCGACAGCACCGTAGCCTTGAGTTGCTTAAGGACTACGATTGTGAGATTCAGTACCAACCGGGTCGGGCCAATGTGGTAGCTGACGCGATGAGCCGTAGGGCATGCAGCCAGACTGTGATATCCAGGGCTTCGAGGCTTGAGATTACTTCGACGTTGACCGATAGTCTATGATTAGCGCAGCAGGAGGGCCTGCGGGGTGATAATGTAAAAAGTGAACGTCTGACCGGGCAGCTTGAGTCGTTGATTAGGGATGATCGCGGGCTGTTTGTGTTTCATGATAGGGTCTGGGTCCCGAGGGTTGGGAATCTGTGACAGTTGATTCTTGATGAGTCGCATCGGACGAGGCTATCTGTGCATCCGGGGAGCACTAAGATGTACCGTGATCTCCGTGACTTCTACTGGTGGCCGGGAATGAAAAGGGATGTAGGCCGATATGTCTAGCAGTGCATGCATGTCTCAGGGTGAAAGTCGAGCATCAGAAGCCGCACGGGCATCTACAGCCGTTAGAGATCCCCGAGTGGAAGTGGTACCACATCACGATGGATTTCATTGTGAGACTTCCACGCACGGTCCGCAGGAATGATATGATCTGGGTAATAGTGGATCGACTAACGAAGAGTGCGCACTTCTTAGCCGTTCGAGGTACTATCACCATGGATCAGTTAGCGAGACTGTACATCAACGAGGTGGTATCGCCGCATGGGATTCCGATGTCGATTACTTCGGACAGGGATACGCGTTTTACATCTCGATTCTGGAAGAATTTCCAGCGGGAATTAGGCACCAGGGTTCAGCTGAGCACGGCGTATAGACCGCAGATTGACGGGCAGACCGAGCGCACCAATTCAGTGGTAACTGGGACGTGCATTTGTCGTTGGTAAAGTTTGCGTACAATAATAGCTATCACGCCACGATAAAAATGGCTCCGTTTGAGACACTATATGGGCGTAAGTGCCTAACCCCTGTGTGTTGGGGCGAGGTCGGTGAGCGAGCTATCAGCGGGCCGGTGCTGCTACAAGAGAGTAGTGATAAGGTGGCTGTGATCAGGGAGCATATGAGGGTCGCCCAGAGCCGTCAGAAAAGTTATGCCAATCGCCATTTGAAAGAGTTAGAGTTCAGTGTTGGGGATCGAGTCATGCTTAAGGTTTCGCCGTGGAAAGGGGTTATCCGGTTCAGACATCGTGGGAAGCTGAGTCCGCGGTATATCGGGCCATTCGAGATTGTTGAGAAAATCCGAGATCAGGCCTATCGATTGCGATTGCCTTCAGAGTTGGCCGGTGTGCACGATACCTTTCATGTGAGTCATCTCCGGAAGTGTCTGGCTGCAGATGATCAGTATGTGCCCCTATCTGAGATTACTGTCGATGACCAGCTGCGATATGTGGAGCAGCCCGAGGCCATTACCGACCGAAAGATCAAAAAGCTAAGGAATAAAGAGATTTCATTGGTACTCGTTTAGTGGAGACACCATAAGGGTACCAACGCTACCTGGGAGCCCGAATCAGAAATGCGATCGAGATATCCTCACCTATTCTAGAGTTCGAGTTAGATTCTGGGACGGAATCTCCTTAAGAGGGGAAGATTTGTAACATCCGTCATTTCGACCTGGTACGTGGAATAATTTTAGTGGATAAATATTCTATTAATATTCGGTTGGTCCAATTATATCCCGTTTCGTGGATTGATACGTGTCAAGATTAGGGCTTCCGTGTCATCGGGTTATAATTTTAATGAACGGATTATGTTTTTAGGATCACGGGATTAAATGGGTTAAATGGTTATTATTTATGAAAATGTGACACCGGGTTCGGGACCGGGTGAGATAGGAACGTACATATAGATGCTTATCTCTTTTCTCTTCTTATCCATTTTTGAGATACCTAAAAAGTGTTTGTGTGTGTGTTTGGGGAGGAATTCCAGCAGCAAGTGCAGCTCTTGAGTAAATTGGTTGCTGAAAGCCTGATTATCTTAGCTTCTTCTACATCCTTGTGTGTTCTTGAGGTCAAGCAAGGTAAGGGACCTTCTTCTAGTGGCTTAATTTGTGTTATATGCCATGAATTTAGTCTCCAAATTTGTTGTATATGTTGTGGTGAAGTAGGAATTGGTCTGAAAGCTCATAAGGGCCAGCTATGTATGATTTTGTATGCTTTATTGTGGTTGAATTCGTGTATGGGAGGAGTTGTATGCTCCTGGGTTGAAGCTGAAATCGCAGGTCAAGAACAGGGGTTTCGCGGAGTCGCGGCGCGACCACCAGAGGGTCCGCGGCGCGACCAAGGGCCTGCAGTGAAAATCCCGTTTGAGTTTGTGAAATGAGTTTGGGTCAAATTGTGTCGGGTTTCTTTCGGATTTGCTCGGGTCGTGTTTTGTGTGGGTTTGGGGTCTTGTTTGGGTTTGCTTGAGTCGACTTTGAGTCGGGTTTCGGGAATTGATCGGGATTGGGTTCCGTACGGTTGTCGGGTTCGAATTGAGTTCAGGTCAATGTGATCGTGTGATATGTGTTAATTGGGAATTGTGATTGATCATTGGGCTATCCGTGTGATTACAGGGACTAGCAGACCTCGAGTCGGGTTTGATCAAGGAGGCCAGACTTTGGGAAATCAATCAGGTGAGTAGTCGAGTCGTTTTATAAACGCGCGCCATCTTTTACGTTATAGTTGTGTAGCTATGTTGTGCGTGTCATATACATGAGACAGGGACGTGAACCTAAGGTATACTCTATTCCTTATACGTGTTATGTACGATATGTGAGATCGATTCCAGTGGTCCGTGATGTGTTCCATACGGACGGTGAGCCGCGAAAGGGATCGCGCGGGTTGACTGTCCCTAACAGTCCTTGGGGCGTATATATACGGCAGGGCCTGTAGCCGGGTCGATCCTGTGCTACAGGGTTATCGCCGCTCACTGCTGTGTGCGGTGTGTCGGCCGGGGAAGGGTCCCCTCAAGGCCAGGGTGTTATTCCTTTCTCATACTTGTGCTTTATACCTGAGATGTGTGTTGGGCTAACGGGACAGGGATAGGGATTGCGTGTTATGTACTTATGTGCAGTGTCAACCCTCGTGTGCTCACGGGCTTTATAGCTCATGTATTCGAGTCTAACATGTTCAGGGAATCAGAAGGGATCTCAGCCGCAGCCGAGATAGAGTCGAGGTTGATTTGAAGATCCGTAGTAGTTTCATGTTTTGTATAGAACAGTTTGTGACAGTTGTTTTGAGATATGTGTTGGTTATAAACTGGATTTGCGAATATTCTCGGATGTAATCGTATGTTGTTATCTGTATGTTTAAAGTTTTAATTAGCCGTAATCTACATTATCCTATGACATGTGTGTTATAGATCCGTTGCGTAATTGCCACTTATGATATTGGGTTGACGACATTACCGGGATCGGGAGGGGTGTTACAAGTATGTAATTATTTTATTAAATTATATTGGTTTATAAATTATTCAAATGATCAAATTGAAAGAGATCTAAAATAACAAAAGTGTAGGGGGGTTAAATGGGTATTTATCAAAGAAAGTATATGAATCCCTAAATGGGATTTAATGGTCATTAACACAAAAATCAAACCTCTCTCTAGTCTCTCTCTAACCTACGGTTTCATCAAGAAATCAAGAAGAAATTCCATAAATTGCAATCAATTGAGGAATTAATCAAAGAAGGAGTTTCAAACAATATCAAGGAACGATAATCTACAAGATTTTAAGGTAATAACTACTTAAATTTCGATATTATTGGTTTATAATCGATTTTATGAAAAACCCGAATTGATGATCTAAAAATATTGGTTGCATGTGTAATTTTTTGATAGATAATCATGAAATGAAGTATATAAATGTAATAGAAACAAAAAAATTAATGGTTAGACTGACCAAATTAAGTAAAAATCGGAATTTTCGTGATTATTTGTGTTCTTGACAAAAATATGAATTCTTGGACAATCTTGATCAATTTATGGTGTTTTTGGTAGGGAAAATTATGTAAAATCAACCCAATAATGATAATATATCTATATATTACATTGCATGTTGATCAAATAGATTTTTAGTAAAATCCGTATGAATAAAATAAGAACACAAAGAACATTTTCTGGGAAAATTATAAGTGATGAATCTGAATTCGGATGGAGCACCAATTCGGGTCAGCCTAGCCTGGATGTCTCAATTCGGATGATGCATTTTGGATGAACCTAATTCGGTCCCGATGTCCTAATTTGGATGTCTACTTCGGATCTTATGCTTCGGTTGGTCCTAATTCGGGTTAGTCATTCGAACCGAATCCGGATGCATCAATTCGGATAAGCCGAATCTGGTTGACCCAATCCGGACTGATCCGAATTCGGTTGAATCTGGATGATTTTGTTTTCATGATTTAAATATTAATAAATAAATCAATATGATATATATATATATATATATATATATATATATATATATATATATATCTTCTGAGAATTCAAAGAAACAAAGAAAAGAACAAACGAAATGATTAATGAGCTAAAAGCTAATGATATGACACGATATGATTCTGGACAGGTTAAGTTAATATCTGAACACAGATCTAAAGATTTAAAGATATTGAAAGCGGGTCACTGAATTGGAAAGAATTGACAAAGATTTAAAGATAAAATCCTGGGATAACTCAGGTGGTGGATTTTATATCTGCTTGATAAAGACCACAAGAACCAGTGAGTTATAGATATTCACCTTTTCATGCAAGAATTCCGGTTTAGACATATTGTTAATGATAGATTTATTTGACATTCATATATGATCAGCTGGATTGTGACCTGTCCACACCATGGTTCGGGGATGCCTTGTGGATCATGATAGCTATTTGATTTATCATTCTGCATGATATTGTACTTATGATTCATTTCAGACATTGCTATGAGATTTATTGCTATCATGACCTTGATGACTTATGCTTTCATTATTGTTCACACATTTGACATATCGATTCAACTTAGAAAGATTAGCCTTGTCGGTCTATTGTTCTAGAGCATGCTATTTCACCAGTTATTGAACTTGGTATGATACTCCGATGTTCCGCCATGTTGATTTACTAGTAGCTAGCCCAGTATGTGGTTGATCCCCACAATTAAAACGTGAGCGTGGCTTGAGCATCATCCGATTCTATGACTTCAATGTCTCAATCATGAGTGGCTGTAGCGGCAGTCAATATATATCACGCTAGACCCATGATCCGCTTGATTAATGCATGTAATCTGAAAAACTATATTCTAACTAAGCTTTGCTTACAGTTGCTGTTTACCCTTTTTACAGGAAAAGATAAAGGAAAGTCACCTGCTGGACCTAGTTCTTAGGTCTTACAAGATCAAGTTGAAGTTTTCATAAGACCACTACTCAACAAACCCTTCAGTAATGATTGGCAGATGATGAACGTGGTGGTTTAGGTAGATTTAACTTGAATGTATGATGACATGAAGTAGATTAGACTTGTGCCCTTTATAAGTTTAATTAGAAAACCGTAATCTGTACTAAATATTGTATTAAACTTAATCTTAATAGTTTGTACTTGTAATTCATAATTCCGCAACATAATTACTCTATCTTAGTTATGATTGATATCGTGTTGCATTGATGTGGGACCTAGACTCTGAGGACTGCCCCGTGAGGGGTGGTCTTCACAGGATGGTATCAGAGACATAGTTTGAGTGAATCAAGTATTACGTGAGTAATACTTGGTCTCAAACTGAAGCAATACATATGTATCAATCATTTAGGTGGTTTGAACTGAGATAAGATGTACAGACTGTTAGGATGGGAAAAAGGGTACATAGATCTAAGTCTATAAACTGATAGTTAAATGATTATAATTTTCAGTTAAGATGTCAGGAACAGGTGACATTCCCAACAACATGACCCCTCAGCAAATGTTTGAAATGGTACAACAATTATTAGCCCAACATTGTGAACAACAAAACAAGAATATGCAAGAACAGCTTCAGGCTAGAGATGAGGCCGAAGCAAAAAGACGTGCTGGTAAAAAAAATAAGAGAAAAGATAAACAAGTCCAGAATGATGAATCTGATTCTATTAACTCGAACCCTGAAACCCAAATTGAACAGCCGAAAGGCTGTAAGTGTAAAGATTTCAAAGCCAGCGGTGCCCTTAACTTTGAGGGTACTGTAAATCCAATTCACGCGATGGATTGGATAAGCCATACTGAGGAAATCTAGGATTTCTAATTGTTTAGAATCAAAGAAGGCGACTTATGCATCTGCGCTGTTCGTTGGTGCTGCCCGTGCTTGGTGGAAAACTCAGAGAAGCATATATGGAGAAGAGGTAATACAGACTTTAGAGTGGGATCAGTTCCTAGACATGTTCAACGCGAAGTATTGCCCTGTTAATCAATGAGACAAGATGGAGGTTCAACTAATGCAGCTGACCCAAGGAACCAAAACTGTTGATGAGTACGAGCACGAATTCTCGCGGCTCTGTGGTTATTCATCATATCAAGTAGCCACTGAGGAAAGAAAGATGAACCAATTTCATGGAGGACTTAACCCGAGATACCGACATCCAATGAGCACGATGAAGTATAAGTCTTATCTGGAAATGGTTGAAGCTGCAAGACAGATTGAAAGGGGATACCTAGAGTATGGTGATCAACTCTATGCTCCATCGACGAACCCGACACGTCCATCTCCCCCAAAGAAGCAGAGATTCGGCAGATTCTTTAAACCCAACAAGTCCCAGTCCCAGCAAACCCAGCAATCTCAGCAGTATAGTTCACCACCGAAAGCTCAAGCATATTCTCTAACGAACGAACCCCGATTCTTCAAGAGATGCAGAAAATCGCATATGGGATTGTGTAATCCGGACGACGTCACCTGTTGTATCAGTGTCGTAGTGGACAACGAGGCCAATCACAATCATCAGCTGGAGGTTCTACGATGAAGAGCTCAGCTGCAACTCCAACCGCAAGGACTCGAGCATTTCCGATAACAGCAGAGGAAGCGAGAGAAACCCCTGATGTAGTTACGTGTATGTTTTTACTTAACTCAATCCCTACTCGTGTATTATTTGATTCTGGTGCTAGTCGTTCCTTCATATCGACTTCTTTTGCACAAAGATTATATAAATCTCCATCGAATCTCCCCGTAGTACTTGATATTGAGACGGCCAGTAACAGTTACATTATGGCTGATTCCGTATACCGTAATTTCACTCTGCTTGTCAATAATATCGTGTTCAACCTTGATCTTATCCCGATTCCGCTAAAAGAGTTCGATGTCATTGTCGGCATGGATTGGTTAATGAACAACGAAGCTACAATCGTCTGCAACCGCCGGATTATCAGGATCAAATCTTCAGACGGCCAAGTATTAGAAATCAAAGGCGACAAGCGAAAAGGTGCTCACTGGTTCATATCTATTGAGAAAGCGCGTAAACGTTTATCTAAGGGTTATGAATCTTATCTGTGTTATGACTCATCTGAAACCATTTCTGAAGCCAACAAGAAATCTATATCTGATATTCCTATCGTCTGTGAGTTCGCAGACGTATTTCCTGATGATATTTCTGGAGTGCCACCAGAACGTCAAGTCGAGTTCGGCATTGACTTAGTTCCTGGTGCGGCTCCAATCACTAAACCTCCCTACAGACTTGCGCCTGCAGAGATGCAGGAAATGTCAAAGCAATTGCAAGAACTGTTAAAAAAGGGATTTATCCGACCTAGTTCATCTTTGTGGGGTGCACCTGTCTTATTTGTTAAAAAGAAAGACGGAACTCTTCGAATGTGCATCGACTATCGTGAGTTGAACAAAGTCACCATCAAGAATAAATATCCTCAGCCCAGAATTGATGATTTATTTGATCAGCTACAAGGAGTAAGCTACTTCTCTAAAATCGATCTTCGTTATGGGTATCATCAATTGATGTAAGAGATGAGGATATTCCGAAAACAGCCTTCCGAACAAGATACGGTCACTACGAATTTCTCGTAATGCCGTTTGGTTTAACGAATGCACCAGCAGCGTTCATGGATCTCATGAATCGCGTGTGCAGACCGATGCTGGATAAGTCAGTTATCGTATTTGTAGATGATATTCTGATTCACTCCTAAATGGAGGCTGATCATGTTGTTCCTTCGCGTCAACTGTTAGAGTTATTGAGAAAAGAAAGACTCTATGCAAAATTCTCTAAGTGTGAATTCTGGCTCAGACAGGTAAAACCTTATATTGTCTTGAGCTATTTCTTAAAGTATTCTTTGTTTCAAATAAAACTTGAAATTCTACTTTGATTTCTTATAGATCCAATTCCTTGGCCATGTTGTATCTGGCGAAGGAATCTCAGTTGATCCGTCTAAAGTCGAGGTTGTTCAAAAGTTGCAAACACCTCGCAATGCCTCCGAAATTAGAAGTTTCCTTGGATTGGTTGTTTACTACCGGCGATTCATTAAGGACTTCTCGAACATTGTTGGGCCACTCACGATGTTAACACGAAAGAACACACCTTTCGTATGGGTTGATAAACAGCAAGAGGCATTTGAAACTTTGAAACAGAAGCTTATTCAAGCGCCGATCCTAGCCTTACCAGAAGGCAATGATGAATTTGTCGTTTATAGCGACGCATCTGGTACTGGCTTAGGTTGTGTCCTCATGCGAAGGGGAAAAGTCATTGCCTATGCTTCAAGGCAATTGAAAGACTATGAGACAAGTGCACCAAATCATGATCTTCAGTTGGCTGCTGTTAACTTTGCACTAAAGATCTGGCATCATTATCTCTATGGGACTTGGTGTCAGCTTTACACTAACCATAAAAGTCTCAAGCATCTATTTACTCAAAAGAATCTGAATATGAAACAGCGTCGGTCCTTAGAACTCATCAAGGACTATGATTGCGAGATCCTATATCATCCCGGCAAAGCCAATGTGGTCGCGGATGCTTTTAGTAGGAAAGTATATCCAGAAAGTGGTGCTATGCCCTGACTCCTATTGTATTCACTTCCAATCTTATCGAGGACATCAGATTTACTCAATTTAAAGCATTGAAAGAAGAAAATCTCAGTTTTGAAAATCTCAAGGGGCAGTTACAATTCCTGTCTATGAATCATTTGGGACTTCAGTGTCTCAAGGGAAACCGAATCTGGATTCCTAAATATGGTTCTATTTGCAACACTCTTCTATCTGAAGCCCACAAGTCTAAGTTATCTATTCATCCTGGTAGCTCAAAGATGTATTTCGATTTGAAAGCTGATTATTGGTGGCCAGGAATGAAGAAAGACATCGGTGTATATTTCGAAAGCTATAGAGTTTGTCAAATGGTTAAGGCAGAACATCCGAAACCTTTTGGGAAAATGCAACCACTACCAGTTCCTGAGTGGAAGTGGGAGCATATAACCATGGATTTTGATACTAAGTTGCCGAAAACCAAGAGACAGCACGACTCCATCTGGGTTGTCGTGGATCGATTAACGAAGTCAGCGCATTTCATACCGATGAAAGAAACATATTCTCTTGATAGATTGGCACAAATATACATCACTGAGGTTATTTCTCGTCATGGTGTGCCGAAATCTAACGTCTCTGATCGTGATAGTCGTTTCACATCAAGATTCTGGAAAGCGCTGCAAGACGGGATGGGTACTCGAATCTCTATGAGTACTGCTTATCATCATAATGCATATGGCCAAAGTGAACGCACTATCCTTACTCTGGAAGATATGCATAGTGTCTGCATTCTTGATCTGGGTGGTAACTGGGATGACCACTTGCCTTTGGTTGAATGCTCATACAACAACAGTTATCATTCCACGATCAAGATGGCTCCTTTTGAAGCTCTATATGGACAAAAGTGCAGAATTCCCACCTGTTGGCGCGAAACAGGTGAATCACCAATAGCAGGACCTGCTCTTCTACAGTTGACTCACGAGAAGATTCAACTTGTTAGAAGAAACATACTTGACGCTCAAAGCAGGCAGAAGTCATATTATGATAATCGGCACAGATCGATTAGTTTTGCAGTTAACGACTGTGTGATGCTGAAAGTATCCCTAGTGAAGAATGAGGTGCGATTTATTAAGAGAAACAAGCTAGCTCTGGGATTCATTGGCCCGTTCAAGATTGTTGAAAAGATAGGAAATCAATCTTATCGTCTTGAACTACCAACGGACTTATCTGGAATACATCCTGTATTCCATGTTAGTCATTTGAGAAAGAGCTTAGCTGATGAAAGAGAAGTGCAGATACAGCATGTTAATATGCAAATTGATGAAAAGCTTCGAGTGGTTGAAGAGCTAGAACGTATTCTGGACTCGAAGACCAAAAAGCTTCGAAACAAAGAAATACAGATGGTGCTCGTTCAGTGGAAACACCACAAAGGTTCGCATCAGTCTTGGGAATCTGAAGATGTCATGAAAGCAACATATCCAAGTCTGTTCGAACATAGCTAACTTCGGGGACGAAGATTGTGCATGGTGGGGCCCATTCTGTAACAACCTAGTCTTTAAGTGAACCTTAATTCCTGTATTTGATCCAATAATGTAAATTTTATTACATTATTTGTATTGTAATTTAATTAAGTATGAAATTATTTTATTAAATTATATTGATTTTATAAATTATTCAAATGATCAAATTAAAAGAGATGTAAAATAACAAAAGGTAGGGGGAATAAATGGGTATTTATCAAAGAAAGTATATAAATCCCAAAATGTGATTTAATGGTCATTAACAGAAAAATCAAACCTCTCTCTACTCTCTCTCTAACCTACTGTTTCATCAAGAAATCAAGAAGAAATTACATAAATTGCAATCAATTAAGGAATTAATCAAAGAAGGAGTTACAAACAATACCACGGAACGATAATCTACAAGATTTTAAGGTAATAACTACTTAAATTTCGATATTATTGGCTTATAATCGGTTTTATGAAAAACCCGAATTGATGATCTAAAAATATTGGTTGCATGCGTAATTATTTGATAGATAATCATGTAATGAAGTATATAAATGTAATAGAAACAAAAAAATTAATGGTTAGATTGACCAAATCAAGTAAAAATCGAAATTTTTGTGATTATTTGTGTTCTTGACAAAAATATGAATTTTTGGACAATCTTGATCAATTTATGGTGTTTTTGATAGGGAAAATTATGTAAAATCAACCCAATAATGATAATATATTGTAATAATGTAATCCCGATGTATTTCAGCACCTTAACGATTTCTTATCAAAACCCAAGAAGAACAAAGCTCAATAATTAGGCAATGATGAAGAAAAGACAATAAGAATATTGAGGGTAAATGCAAGATGGCGGTTGCTGTTTTTCTTGAATATTCAACCGTGTTTTTTACATTGTGACACCCTAGGAGATATAAAGTAGCTTCAATTAATTAACTTTGAAGCAATGACACCTTTGGCCCCTAGACTTTTACATGGAAATAAATTACAAGGATATAAATACAAGACTAAATACTAAGTAAATAATTATTACAAAATAACTCCATATGATCAAAATTAAATGTCTAACAATCTCCCCCTTTTCGATCATTGTGGAGGTCCTGGAACTCTGGCATGATCGGTCGATTCTCGGAGTCCAAGGATGACGTCAAAGCGTCTGGTCACTTGTCTCATATGTAACCGTTCGTTCAGGAGTTCAATGCCGCTGAGGGTGTCCTGAATTTCCTACGGTGAGCATCTTTGTTCCGGATCTAGTTGAGTGTCAAAATCTTGAACTTTCTGAGTAAACGCGGCTCGAACCAATCTGAGAGTACCGTCGGAGTAACAGGGAAGATCCTCAAAGCACAAGAACCTTTTGTAGCCCTTCTGATTGACAAAAATGACACCCCGGTCTCCTGTGAATATAACTCTGTAGGCCGGATGGTGGGCTAGAAGGAAGCTGTCTTGATCAGGTGCTCGAAGGCCCACTTTAACTAATACGATTTTTCAATCGGTCGTGTAAGAATTCGACGTCGTCTACACTTATGAAGTCCAGGTCATTCTCGAAGAACTCATCAACCGTGCCATATTCTCTTTCTACTTGAAAGGTGGGATAGTATACTTTTTCCCTTTTGCACATGGTGATGGACATGAGTTTCTTTATCTTTGATTTTGACACTTTTGACCTCCTCTCCCTGAGCATTAATTGATAGTATTCAGCCTGCTCAGCTTTGGTTACATTTGTCAGTCCCATCAGGAGGCGTCTGCTGAAGGATCCAGGCTTCTTTCTGAATACCATCTTAAATCTTTCTTCTAAGAACGGGTTCTGAAACTGCTCAGGAGGAAACTTCTGCAGGAATTCTTTAAGATCCAGAACAGAGGGTTCTTCTATTTAAGACTTTTTAGTTTCAAGCAATTTTATGATTGTCCCCTGCCGTTCTTGTCATAGTTTGTCTTTTTATTCAGGAGGTAGTGTTTGTATTTTTCCTTTTGAAAATTGGTCTACGCAGTATAAATCATCTTCCCTATATTTACCGGGTCCTTCGCGAGTTTCATCAAAGCAATCAACCCTTTTGGTTTGAGAAGGACCTGGTTGTTCAGTATGTTGACTGGGGCAGGGCTTGGAGATCTTTGCGGGCTTTGGACTAGGTGGGATGCTTTGAGTAATGGGGGAGCTTCTTGTTGTGGGGCTGGTGGTGGTGAGTTTAGGAAATCAAAGGAGGAAGATGATAATTTTTTCGGTGATTCGGGCTCAGGCTTAGGAATGATTGAAGGTTCGTTGTCCTCAGTATCGGAGTCTGAGTCAGACACCAATATGATTTCAACTTTTTCATGAACGGGCTCGAACTCTACCATAGATGTCATTGGATCCAGTGGAGCTGGACCCTCGAACATGGGCTCGTCTTCTAGCATTAAGTATTCCTGAGCTTCTTGCATCTGTTCCCCTGACCCCTGAATCTCTGTCGATTCTGTCTCTGCTCCCCCTACAAACAACATTGGGTCCTCAGACTGAGTTTTCTGTCTTTTCTCCCCCTCATGGCGATCAGGGTCGTTTTGATCGTCATGTTTTCTTTTGTGAGACTCATCCTGAGGACGGCACTGAAGCTCAATTACGGCAGACTCAAGACGGTCCATTCTGGAGTTGAGTTGCTCCTGGACTTGAAGAATGAGGCGAGTAAGCGCGTCTATCTTGTCTGAAAGGTCGGCAATCTGATTCTGGACTGAATGGGATCCTGGTGGAGGCACAGCTTCAGAAGCGACACCCTTACCCTTTATAAGTGAGAGAAGGGCGGTGTGACGTTCCTCAGCAGCTTCCTTTTGGGCGTCCAGGTCGGCCCGGGTAATCACACCGGCAGCACGAAGAGCTGTCGTTAGCATCTTCAAGTTGATAGGGAGATGGCCTGAAGTGGATGGCGTTGATGGAGCCACCTCAGGTCTTCCTTCCGTCATTTCTGGCTCCACTATAGGATGCTCAGATCCGGAAGTTGGTGGAGTTGTCACGGAGGAAGCTCTTGGGGATGCCACAGAGGCATCGTGCGTCATGTGTATTTGGGGGGATGGAATCGTGAATGATGGAAGTTCGGTCACGTGGGGAGGAGTGTGACCTCGTTCAACACCACCGCTCTCCGAATGAGAGGGCAATGGTGTATGTGCAACATCCTCGTGAAATGAAGTGGTTTCCCTTTGAGGTGATACCAAGTGGATGGTGGGGGGTGATTTCGACCATTGGACTGATGGTCTTATGGTGGGTGGTCCGGCTGATAGGGCTGCGGTCACCCTCAGATTGGATATCTATCCCTCGTATGACAGAGACGGTTCTTTTGGAATCCACCGCCTCTCCTGCCTCACCTCCTTTGCCCTCACTTACAAACACATGCTCCCCCACACCTATCCCCAATGATCGATGTACCTCCGCCTGATCTCCTTCATCCTCACTCATTCTGGCCTCACCTTCGGATTGGCTAGTCTCAGTCAGTTCTGACTGAGCCTCATCCGGATAAAACACTCGAATATAGGCCCGTACCCTTCCCAAATCCCTTGCTTTTAAAAGAAGAGAGAAAGGGACAGTCATTATTGGCACAGAAGGTGCCCCCTTTGGCAAAGTAAGCTTCTGAATGGCCACTGTAGCGTAGACGTCCGCCTCTGGGCGCTCGTGGATGTCTTCATCATTATCCATTGCATATTGGATGATCAGCTGCAAAAATCATTGAAGTGGTATGTACTTGCGTCCTTTTTTGGTTCCTCTCTCCAAATGTACTCTTTTCAATTCCTCGAAGAGGAAAGCCGCATAATCAACATGGCGGTCAAAGGCAAAGCCGGTGAACATGGCTAAGACCTAAGCCGAGGCAGAGTCGTGGCCTGAGTGCTTTGCTGTAAAGCACTTGTTGATGACGTCGAAGAGAATCCGCCAATGAGATTGTAGATTCTTTGTTCGGAAATCGGAGGGTTTGGTGAGAGGGCAGTCATAACCCAGGGTTTGTATTTCGGCGAGGGTTTCTGTGATGGAAGGGATGAGATCAAAGTGAAAGCGGGATGGTTAATAGTTTTTGGAGGGTAGGCAAAGTATATGGCGTATGGCGGCGATGGTGATTTTGAGTGGGACACAGTCAATGGTGGTTGTGAAGAAGGGTTCGGCGTCGGGAACATATTGCAATCTGTTCCAAAATTGTTGTAGGTATATCTGGGGAACAACGATTGTGGTAGACAGGGCGTAATATATGGGGCGGTGAAGGAGGATGTCGAAGGCTAGGGTTTGTGGTTTCTTGGTGGGGATGGAGACATCGAGCTGCCAGTTATGAGGTATAAACTCGACAAACTCGGCTTGTGGGAGGATGGATTGTTCGGGTAGTTGCGCGTTATTATTGGGAATCAGGGGATGGGGTATGGTGAGGACAACAGCTGGTTCCATCATCCTGCAAAGGTGCATCAAAGTTAGAACACAAGACTTGATATGATATGACATTGAGATGAAGTCTAGATAAGTGTGAAATAGAAACTGCCTGATCTGTTTAGCATCGGGTCTTTATTAATAGAATGAAATTCTACTAATAAAGTGCAAAGTCAATCGTTAAGAGACCGATGTTAGATCAGACTTTTTTACTCAAACACTAATCCTAACTCTAACCAATGGTGCACCAGAATAAGAATCTTTTTGGATTTTTTGATTTATAGGGAAAATGCAAAAAATTAAAAATTAAAAAAATGCCAAGTGTTGGATTTCGGATGGTCCGTATTCGGATGAACAGTGTCACCGAATTCGGATCTGGCCGAAATCCTGATGATGCGTGATGTATGATGGTTGGGGTCCGAATTCGGATGATACATGATGATGGTCCGAATTCGGATGGGGACCGAAATGGTTGTAAGTGATGATGAGGATTTGAACGAATTCGGATGATGTGGGGAATGGTTGTCCGAATTCGGATGTTCGTTCGGATGGAATGCATGCAATGGAAATGTGAATAAGTGAATTCGGATGAAGCACGAAATCCAGATGGAAACCGATTTCTGATGCCATCCGAATGCGGATGAACAGGGACGTGACTTAGATTTTATTTGAACATTTTGAAATATTCTGAGGGACCGAATTCGGATGCACAGTGTCCGAATTCGGATGAACAGTGTCCGAATTCGGCCGGATATTTTTGAAAAACATTTGAAATTAGTCTAAGTGGGACATCCGAATTCGGGGGTTGGTCTGAATTCGGACGTCCGAAATGCATGAAAGCGGTTAATGAGTTCATGCAATTTTCAACGTGAACAGTTAAAATTGACAAAAATGCATGAAATTAAAGATCCTAAACTAAAAAAGTATAAGGAACATTTTATCTAACTTCAACTAAGTAAATAAAACACATTAAACTAACTAAAAATAAGAAAAACCAAAAATGAAAAACTAATAAAATTTTGAAAATCAAACACACAAAATATGAAGTTAAATACTAAAATAAAGGTAGAAACAAGTTACCTGATGATGCCGAAGTAGAAAAATGCGAGAAAAATGAAAGAAAAAGAAGTTCCAAAAGCTTGAGTGTGTGTTAATGGTGGCCGGCGGTGGAGTCAACGAGAGGAAGAAGAAGAAAGAAGAAGGAGAAAACTTGAGAATGAAGGAAGGTAAGGGTTTGACCGGTTGACCCACCTTTTTAAAGGCAACCGGGTCGGGTTCGGGTCAGAGGATCCGCGCCCAAAAGGAGATGTGGGCCGCCTGATTGTCATTCCAACACACAAATTAACACATCAAAATGTGGCCCAATAAAAATAAGATTGTTAATAATAATAATCAATGTGACCTAGTTTATTAATCTTTTTGAGCTTTTCTTTAAAAAATAAGCAAAAACAAAATAAAATATTTTTTGATATTTTCTTTGATCATTTAAGTTAAGATAAAAATAAACTAAACTAAAATAAAATAAACTAAAATATTTTTGGCTTTTTGATAAATTTGAACAATTAAAATCTTTTTGGGATTTTCTGACCTATTAAATTTAAACTTAAAAATAAATTAAAATATGACCAACCTAAAATTTAAAATTTAACTACAAAAATTAAAAAGAAACAAAGAGTTATATAAATTAATATCCTAACTATACTCCCCCTTAAATAAATACCTACTAGTTTATAACCCACGTATTACGTGGATATTTTTTATTAAATTTATTTATATATAATGTATATGAGTAAAAATAATAATTGTGTTTATTTTTTATTATTTACAGATTAAAAAATAGAGTATATTTATCTTTTTTTAAAATATTAAATTGTATTTATCTTTTATTTTTATAAGTTGTAATTATCTTTTTGGTGAACGTAGAGGTGACACGCGACATTTGATGTTTTCTTTTATCTATACTATATAATAATTATTTCCACAAGTAATTCAAATTATTACATTTGGATCTAATTATGATTATTATGGATGATAATGATTGATATTTATTTTAGGTAAACATTAATTTTAAATGTTACAAAATCTAATTTATTACCAACTAATTAATGAAAAAAATAAAGTCAAAATTTAATGCAATTAAGTTAAAGTGTTAAATTTGGAAAAAGATGTGGAAAAATAAATTTTTCTTGTATTGTAGAAGTGACATATGACATAAATTGTTTTGTTTTATTATAATATATAGGTTAATCAACCATGTAATACATGGGTTGATTTAGAAAATACATATTTTTTTATATTTAAATAAATTATTATAAAATTTGTATATAATTAAAATTAAAAAATTGAAAGCTAGTTAAATTAAAGATAAAAAAATACTTAGTTGTTTGATATTAATTAAAAAATATTATTATATTGTATTATTAACAACAGATAATATGGTTTTGCAAAAAATGTTTCTTTTATTTTTTTTAACTTAAAATATGAAATATCAATGTAAGAAACAAAAAACTTCAATTATGTGAATGTGTATATATTTAGAAAATGATAAAATATAAAAATTGAATATCTGAAAATCAACAATCAAAATTTATCATATTCATAATTGAAGTTTTATCAATTAAATTTTAAATCTTGTTACCAAAATAATTAACAAAATTTATTTTAGGTAAATATTAATTCATTAATGAAAAAATTAAAATCAAAATTTAATGTAATTAAGGTAATGTAGTAAATTTGGAAAATGAATTAAAAAAATGGCATAGGATTAATTATTGATTTTAATTAACGGTATAAGAGACATTTCATAAATAAGTATGAGTTGTCATTAATCTGGACCATTGATTTCTTTCCATCCAATGGTCCGAAAACTCCAAGTGGTTTTCTTATTATATATAGTATAGATGTGTTTCCTTTTCTTTTTCTGATTAAGTGTTTGAACCTTTTTAGCCTTAAAGATACAGACAAACCTGGATTATGTTAGCGTCCCACTCCGTGATGAACAATTCACACAGCAATTTGTCAGGATCATTAATTATTAAAAATGTACATAGCTAAGGAAATATAGAGTTCAATTTTGTGACACAATCCTTAAATTTAAATAATAGATATTTTTTAAAATATAGGAATTTCAAACATGATAGATTGAAGTAGAATTATTTAAGACGATATCTGATTTTTATTTGGAAGGCGGATTCAACATGCTGATATGGGATACTAAAAACTGAAAACGAGGTTCGTCTAAAGCTTTAGTATATATATCCGCAAGCTGATATTCCGTGCCAACAAAATATACCTCACGTGATCTTTAATAAAATGATACCTGATATCTATGTGTTTCGTTTGAGAGTGCTGCACGGGATTGCAAGAGATGGCAATTGCACTCCGAGAGTCGCAGTAAATTGGGATATTGGTGAGTGAGAACCCATAGTCGCGTAATTGTGTTCTCATCCACAGCACTTGAGAGCAACAGCTTGCAGCTACTACATACTCAGCCTCAGCTGTGGATGTTGAAAGAAAATTCTGCTTTTTTGAGGACCAACTCACCGGTCTATCTCCAAAGAACTGTATTCCTCACGACGTGCTTTTTCTGTCAACTCTACAACCTGCAAAATCAGCATCTGAAAAAGCGGTAAGTTCGAAATCGGTTCCCTTTGGATACCATAGACCAAGATCGGGTGTACCCTTAAGATAACGAAAAATGCGTTTTACCGCAGTTAGGTGTGATTCTTTCGGGTCGGCCTGATAGCGAGCACAAAGACATGTTGAAAACATTATATCCGGCCTACTAGCAGTCAGATACAGTAAGGATCCTATCATCCCTCTGTAAGTTGTATTATCGACACTTTTCCTAGAAATCATCGGTGTCTAACTTACAGTTGGAGGCCATGGTTGTTGCGATACTCGTGCAAGAGTCTAACTTATACTTCTTGAGGATGTCAATAGTATATTTCGACTGGTTCACAAAAATCCCATCCTCAAGTTGTTTGACTTGTAATCCAAGGAAAAAATTCGTTTCCCCCATCATACTCATCTCGAACCTGGACTCCATTAGGGCTGAAAAATCCTTACAGAAATTACTTTCAGTAGATCCAAATATAATGTCGTCGACATATATCTGTACTAGCATTTTATGAGGGCCTTCCATTTTAGTGAAAAGAGTTGTGTCCACCACAGCTTTATAGAAACCGGCAGAAATAAGGAAATTAGAAAGACTATCATACCATGCGGGAGGTGCTTGTTTTAAACCATAGAGGGCTTTCTCTAGCACATAAACATGGTCAGGTTTATGTGTGTCAACAAAGCCTTGTGGTTGTTCAACGTACACCTCTTCGTTAAGTTCACCGTTTAGAAAGGCAGTCTTGACGTCCATTTGGTATACTTAGAAGTCCTTGTGTGCTGCGTACACCGCATCTGATTGCTTCGATCCGTGCAACTGGAGCGAAGGTCTCGTCATAATCTATCCCTTCTTGTTGTCGATAGCTTTTGGCAACAAGTCTCGCTTTATTCCTTATCACAATGCCGTTCTCATCTTGTTTGTTCTTAAAGATCCATTTTGTTCCGATCACTATACGGTCTTTTGGTTTGGGAACTAACCGCCATACTCTGAGCTGTTCAAACTGGTTGAGTTCCTCTTGCATTGCAACTATCCAGTCTGGGTCTTTTAGGGCTTCATGCACACGAGCGGGCTCTATCATACTAAGGAATGATGCGAAGAGGCATTCATTAGCAGACGCCCTATGAGTTTGGACTCCAGTTGAAACATCACCAATGGTTTGATCTGTTGGGTGACTTCGGGTCCATTTAATCTCGTGTGGTAGGGGTGCTTGGGATGGGATCTCAGTGGTTAAGGTGGGGATGGTTGAAGCTTCATGCTCAATGGTTTCAAATGATGGTACCACTGGTTTCGGTTTGATTTCCGAGTGTTCAGGTGAAGGAAGGATTGTTGGCATTATATGTGAGGGTATTATAGGAATAGATTCAACTGCGGATGTATCGGTGGATGATGTTGATGGATGAGGGTATGACGTGGATGAAGATGGAGCGGAGAAACTTTGTGGCGCAGTTGAATTTGAAGGATTACCTACATTATTGACAACATTAGACACATTAGCAATAGGACCGAAAAATTCTACGTAAAAAGGATCAAACAAATTAACTAAATCAGAAGAGGAAAAAGAAATGGGGTTATTAGACGAGTCTCCAGGCATTTGAGTAATGCGAGGTCCTGTATGATCAACTTCGGGTGCCAGTTCAGCCAACTCATCAAATGTGACATGCACACTTTCATTGACTGTTCTGGTTCGGGTATTGAATGTGCGATAGGCCTTCGAGTTGGATGAGTATCCAATGAAGATCGCTTCATCTGCCTTTTCGTTAAACTTCCCGAGGTTGTCTTTATCATTCAGCACATAGCACGGCAACCAAATACATGTAAGTACTTGATAAATGACACTTTATTCAAAAAGAGTTGGTAAGGAATTTTGTTAAATCGCTTATGGATAATTGAGCGATTTTGTGTATAGCAGGCTGTTGATACGGCTTCGGCCCACAAGAACGGAGGTAGCTTCGAGTATGTGAGCATTGTACGAGCGGCTTCCACAAGCGTACGGTTACGCCTTTCCACGACCCCATTTTGTTGTGGCGTTCTAGCAGTGGAGTATTGATGTTGAATACCTTTGGATCGAAGGAAGCCCTCAACTACCGAGTTCTTGAACTCCGTGCCGTTATCAGATCTGATTGATTGAACTGACAGCTGCTGTTAGGTCTCGACACTCTTTATGAAATTTTTGATTTCTTGACCTGTATCGTCCTTGGAACTCAAGAACCTGACTTAGGTATATCGTGAATAGTCATCAACGATAACCAACACATATCGCTTCCCGTTTATGCTTTGAGTCCGCATCGGTCCGCATAAATCCATGTTAAGTAACTCCAATACTCTTTTCGTTGATGGTTCGGGCTTAGGTTTGTGAGATGATCATTTCATCTTTCCTTTCTCACAAGCTCCACAAAGATGGTCCTTTTCATAACGCAATTCAAGGAGACCTTTGACCAGTTGTTTCGCGGCCAGCTTGTTGATATTGTCAAAATTCAAATGGGATAATCTTCGATGCCACAACCAAGAGTCTTTTAAAGAGGCTTTTGATAAGAGGCAAATGTTATCCTTCACTATTAGCTTGGCTACGTCAATGGTGTAGAGGTTAGAGTTTCGGGAACCAGATAAGATTTCTTTTCCATCCATAGTCCTTTGTCACAGATTTGTCCTATGCTAAATAGATTATGCGATAATCCCTCAACATAGTCAACGTCCTTGATGACTAGATTATTTAGAACTAAGTCCCCGTATCCTTTAATATGAGCCTGATGGTTGTTCCCGAATTTTACCGTTCCGTAATACTGTTCAACTAAGTTGGACAACAATTCTCTTCTTCCCGTCATATGCTTGGAGAAACCCGAATCCATATACCAAATGGATTTAGCCTGAAAAGCAAATAAATTCATACAATGAAAAACTATATGCATTCAAACCCATCCATTTTTAATTTACAATCAAACCGTGTTTTGAACCGAGATGTTCAGAAGACATCATGAAGTTAAGACCGAGTCCTGAGCTGTGTGCACAGAAGCCAAACGTGTCTGTTTAAGCACAACCGACAACCAAAAGAACGGGTCCTAGTCGACGGTAACTAGAAGCCATTTCATGGAAGAACGGGTCTTGATCAGAAGTAACCAAGAACCATCTGTAAAAAGATCACACAACTTTGGGTACCCACCTCGATATGGGTCCCTTTTTGTTAGGAGTTCCAGATGTATATGGCACATGTGCAGTTTTAGGAACCCATTTAGCTTTTTTGTGTGGTCCGGATGCATAACCCTTTGGAATCCATTGAAGATTGGGTTTATTGGGCTTTGGAACCTTAGGCGATGAAATTGCCTTCGGTGTTTGACTTTTTGAGACCTTTTTGACCTTTGTTTTGGTTTTGGGCCTCGGCAACGGACAAGTCTCAAATTTATTTGTGGCTAATGATGCAACATTTTTTGTTTTCTTTTTCCGAATTCGTTTAACAGGATATGGCACGAAAGCATTCATTTCAGGAACCTGTCGTCTATAACGAGTTGGACATAGATTAATAAATTCACTGAAAAAGTACTTTAAAGAAGCAACAGAATTCAGTACATAATTACACACTTTGTTACACACATTGTCTTTAGAGATTACAGAAATCCTATCTCTAGTAACAAATTCACTTGGCATTATAGCCTTCTTCACAAAAAAAACTTGAAAAATCCTGCATGGTGGTTTTAGGGACTCTTCTTACATAATCTGTAGGAACAAAACGAGTAGAGTCAGTAAGCATGGAAGATGTAGACTTGACAGAATTTTCTTTTTGTTGGTGAGTGGGTTTCTTAAAAGACTTGGATTGGATCTGAGTCTGTTTAGAAACCTCATTTTTAAACGGTTTGAAGCACTCACCTTTATAAATAATAGAAGAAGTTTCAGCTTTTGCCTTACCTTTGTTTAATGACACATATGGGATTTTGATGGAATGAGACACTGTTTGATCTTTTGAAAAATCCTGCAACTTTTGACAAACCATGTCAAAATTTTCTCTGTAGACAGTTAATTCCACAGATTGTTGAAAATGTTGATTTACCAATTCTTCTTCGCTCTTAAGAAGAGCATCTTGAAGATCAAGTGCTTTCTTTTGAGACGACTTCAATTCCTTTTCTAAAACAGTGATTTGTTGTTGAAGAACTTTTGCAGGAATATAAAGTTGAGGAGTTGATTTTACAGTTTCTGTTTTCAATTCAGCTTCTGAATAAGTTGTCAAGAAGTCTTCCTCTAAAGTGGGTACTCTAGAAGGATAACTCTCGTTAAGTTCTCATATTGAAAAGAAATTTCTTTTTCTTTATGTTCAACACGTTTCTCATTCTCTTGGTTTAAAACTTCTTTTGATGACTCAAAAAAGAAAATTTAAGACCGGCTCCCATATAATTCATGTCATAAAATAAAGGTAAAACTCTTTGAGCCTTTTTCCAAATATTTAGGATTTTTAAAACCGATTCCTTGCTTAGAATGGTAAAACCTAGTTTCTTTGAGCTGATTTAAGTGAATAGTTTGTTCTGTTTGACCCCTTTTTAAAAATGCATCGTCAAGGGTCTGTATTCGTGAGTACAAACTTATCCTTTCTTCTTCAATCATTTTATATTTTTCTAAACTGTCTATATTTTCAATATTTACTGTGTCTAATTGTTTTGAAAGTACAGATATTTCATCTTTTAACGAAAGTTTTTCTTTTGATAACCTATCCATACAAGATTAAAGATATATATTGCTGTCCTGAACATCTACTTTTTCGATTAACATCTGTTTTATAACATTGTGATTAGTTAACCACTTTGATTGATATAATTCAGACGACTCTTTATAAGTTTGAGCTAGATGTTCAGCCTGTACACACTTTGTAGTTTCAGCATTTAACCTAGCTTGTAGGTCAAGAATATGTGTGTGCAATGTACATTCATTATTTACAGATATATTATTTACATATTCTGGAATGTAACAGGAATATACCTCATTTGTCTCTGAACCGGATGATGAGCATTCAGGATCGTCGGTTGTGGCCATCAGACATGCTGGTGGATTTTTCATTATCTCCCTCTCAGCAGCATGATCTGAAATCTCACCAGTGGAAATGGCACAATGCTCCAACCCTAGACGATCAACCATGCAGCACTTCTTGCCCTTATCATCTTCCTCGTCGGTATCTTCAGCATCCCAGTAATCTTCCTGGGCGACGAGGGCCATTGCGTCGGTTCTTTCCTTTGCGGCCTCCAATTTTCTCTCGTAGTAGCCGACGTCTCTGTCATACTTATTATTGCACTCCCGGTCAAAGTGGCCCAGTTTTCCACATTTCTAGCAGAGACGCTCCTCGGCGGCTTTCGGTTCATCGGCTCGCTGTCTCTCATCTCTTCTTTCAACCGGCCTCTTGTCGTCGCGGCGATATTTTCTGCTATTATCCCTTCTTCTATCCCTTCACTCATTCTCTCTCCTATCATCTCTGTGGTCGTCTCTACGATCATCCCGACGATCGTCCCTCCGATCATATTCGCGCCTGTCGTCCCCGCGATCCTCACGCCTATCGTCTCGCCTTTAATAACAGCGATCATCTCGATAGTCGCGTCTATCGTCATACCTTCTATCATCCCTGTCGTCCCTTCGATAATCATCCCAGCGATAATCATCGCGTCGTTCATCCCTACGGTCATCTGAGTATCTCCGCGGAGCGGTGTCATAACGGAGTTGATTGTTAGTCTTGTTGGAAAACCGTCGTTGTTGGTGACGATTGGTCCACAAGGCTATTTGTTCCTGAATAGTGGCCTCTTCGTCATCAATTACCTCACGTGGAGGAGAAGCATACCTGTACTGTGATGACGATGAACCTGGTGCATAGGATGGAGTGGGAATATTCGTGTTGGTAATCAAGGCTAGTGAATCATTGGGTTTCATTCTAGTGTTGGCAGATAGCAGCAAAGAGGCGAG
This sequence comes from Centrapalus pauciflorus, assembly GCA_020465985.1. Classification (NCBI taxonomy): domain Eukaryota; kingdom Viridiplantae; phylum Streptophyta; class Magnoliopsida; order Asterales; family Asteraceae; genus Centrapalus; species Centrapalus pauciflorus. Next base: position 291,209 of record JAANYP010006260.1, on the reverse strand, counting down.
TTGATTTGCCATCAGCTTCTGTTGATCCACATCCCCTTGATACTTTTTCAGCTCATTGAACACGACATTGATAGATACCTCCAGAATATTCAGGACGTGTTTTGTGGCCCGGCATGCGATCTGCCACTCGGGGGCTAAGGCTGCAAAGAACTGGATGTTTATGTCATCCCTGTCCTTTTTTATGTGCAATTTGTTTAATTCATTGAGGAACGCACAAAACCTTGTAAACGTAGCTTGCAGAGATTCCCCGTCTTTGGCTCGGAATTCTGTAAACTTAGCCTTCGCTTCCTCGATCTTGGCACGATCATCGAGATTTGCCCCCAGCATTTAGACTTCCAATTCGTCCCACATTTCTTTGGCAGACATTTTGCTGTCTACGCCAACCAAGATGTCATTGGGGAGAGCCTGATAGATCAAATATTCTGCTGTTTTATCGGCATGCTGCCTGTCTCTCTCGGCGTCATTAGCCGGTTCTCTTTCAACTTTCAAAGCTAAGACAGGGGGGTCAGCCTCGGGTCTGGCTGCGATTTCCCGATAGTAGATCACGGGACCCTTAGAGATGGACTGAAGCATTAGGTTCCCAAGCGGTTGCATTCCGACAAATTTGAGGAACCGGGATTTCCATTGTTCATACTCATCTGGATAGAGAACTGGTGGTCTGTTCTCAGATCCAAGTACGAGAGCTTCAGGAGACATGATGTGGTGCTGATTGAAAAGATAAGATCTTAAAGGTGGAAACTTGAAACGGATGGTCTGGACTGCGGAAGAATAGAACACTGGATGGTGCTAATTCGGATGATGTTCTGAGTTCAGATGAAATGGACTTCGGATGAGCAGCAATTCGGATGAACAGTAATTGGGGCGACTACCAAACCAGATGAACTCGTGGTTCGGATGGGAGTCAATTATGGACGGGGCCGAATTCGGATAAGGACCTGGTTCGGACAAGGGAGGGACCGAATTTGGATGGTTTGAAGTCTGATGAACCGAATTCGGATGAACAGTGTTGACTTCAGATTGATGGATGAACCGAATTCGGATGCTACAAATTCGGATGGACAAGGGTACTTCGGATGAACAGTGTTTGGTTCGGATGAGTGATGGAACCGAATGCGGATGGTCCGAATTCGGGTGAACAGGGACTAATTCGGACAGGCACTTAGGGAATGGTCCAGAAGGGGGACCGAATTCGGATGGTCCGAATTCGGTTGGTCCGAAATGGATACGGTCCGAAGTGAGAAATTAAACTTAAAGCACAAGTCCAAAATATGATAAATGGGAATGCCTGATCTGAATTGCGGATGGTCCGAAGTTCGGATGGGACCGAATTAAGGTCTGAAGTAAGCACAGGGTGGTCCGAAATACACCTAAGTGTGGTCCGAAGTGGACCGAAATGAGGTCCGGACTAGGGTATTATATGGTCCGAATTGGGATCTACGATGGTCCGAAATGCTACAGTTAAGGGTCCGAATTACAGCAGGTTTTAAGCAGATTTTCTAAGGCAGAACAGTTCAGATGTCGATTTTAGCTAATTTAAAGCCTAAAAATGTTTCTAAATGATTTGGAAACTATTTTAAACACTTTTGATGATTTAAAATATACCCAAACACTTAAAAATCAGTAAAAAAACAAGCAAAAACCCACTAAAACCCATATTTTTTAAACTTTTCAAAAGAATCGATTATGGATGATTTTAGTGAAAAGATTGAACTGAATGAGCTCGAAATCAATATAGGAGGATAATGTGATGATTATATGAGTATAATAACACAAAAAACGACCGAAAACTGAAGAACAAAATGATCTAACTGGTTTAGAAGATGAAGAACTCGAAGAACATGATAAACCCAGCAGAATCCGATACAAAGCAAGTTGAAATCCACCTTGTTGGCTCTGATACCAATTGTAATAATGTAATCCCGATGTATTTCAGCACCTTAACGATTTCTTATCAAAACCCAAGAAGTACAAAGCTCAATAATTAAGCAATGATGAAGAAAAGACAATAAGAATATTGAGAGTAAATGCAACATGGCGGCTGCTGTTTTTCTTGAATATTCAACCGTGTTTTTTACATTGTGAAACCCTAGGAGCTATAAAGTAGCTTCAATTAATTAACTTTGAAGCAATGACACCTTTGGCCCCTAGACTTTTACATGGAAATAAATTACAAGGAAATAAATACAAGACTAAATACTAAGTAAATAATTATTACAAAATAACTCCATATGATCGAAATTAAATGTCTAACATATATCAATATATTACATGGCATGTTGATAAAATAGATTTTTTGTAAAATTTTAGTAAAATCCGTATGAATAAAATAAGAACACCAAGAACATTTTCTGGGAAAATTATAAGTGATGAATCCGAATTCGGATGGGACCGAATTCGGATGGAGCACCAATTCTGGTCAGCCTAGCCCGGATGTCTCAATTCGGATGATGCATTTTGGATGAACCTAATTCGGTCCCGATGTCCTAATTCAGATGCTACTTCGGATCTTATGCTTCGGTTGGTGCTAATTCGGGTTAGTCATTCGGACTGAATCCGGGTGCCTGATCCGGATTAGTCCGAATTCGGATGCGTCAATTTGGATAAGCCGAATCCGGTTGACCCAATCCGGACTGGTCCGAATTCGGTTGTATCTGGATGATTTTGTTTTCATGATTTAAATATTAATCAATAGCTGGATTGTGACCTGTCCACACCATGGTTCGGGGATGCCTTGTGGATCATGATAGCTATTTGATTTATCATTCTGCATGATATTGTACTTATGATTCATTTCAGACATTGCTATGAGATTTATTGCTATCATGACCTTGATGACTTATGCTTTCATTATTGTTCACACATTTGACATATCGATTCAGCTTAGAAAGATTAGCCTTGTCGGTCTATTGTTCTAGACCATGCTATTTCACCAGTTCTATTGAACTTGGTATGATACTATGATGTTCCGCCATGTTGATTTTCTGGTAGCTAGCCCAGTATGTGGCTGATCCCCACAATTAAAGCGTGAGCGTGGCTTGAACATCATCCGATTCTATGACTTCTATGTCTCAATCATGAGTGGCTGTAGCGGCAGTCAAGATCTATCATGCTAGACCCATGATCTGCTTGATTAATGCATGTAATCTGAAAATCTATATTCTCACTAAGCTTTGCTTACAGTTGCTGTTTACCCTTTTTACAGGAAAAGATAAAGGAAAGTCACCTGCTGGACCTAGTTCTTAGGTCTTACAAGATCAAGTTGAAGTTTTCATAAGACCACTACTCAACAAACCCTTCGGTACTGATTGGCAGATGATGAATGTGGTGGTTTGGGTAGATTTAAATTGGATGTATGATGACATGAAGTAGATTAGACTTGTGCCCTTTATAAGTTTAATTTGAAAACTGTAATCTGTACTAAAACTGTATTAAAGTTAATATTAATAGTTTGTACTTTTAATTCATAACTCCGCAACATAATTACTCTATCTTAGTTATGATTGATATCGTGTTGCATTGATGTGGGACCTGGGCTCTGAGGACTGGCCCGTGAGGGGTGGTCTTCACAGGACCCAACATAAGACAAGATGGCATATGGACAGTGGCTGCTCTAGGCACATGACAGGCAACTCTGAATGCCTATCAAATTTCAAAAGCTTTGAAGGAGGGTTTGTTGCATTTGGTGGAAATTCCAAGAGAGGTAAGGTAACAGGTAAGGGTACTGTCAAAGCAGGCAATATGTTCTTCAATGATGTTTTGTATGTTGAACAGCTGAAGTACAATTTACTAAGTGTGTCTCAAATCTGTGATAAACAGAATATTGTTTTATTCACAGACTCTGAGTGCATTGTCCTTTCAAAAGATATTAAAATACCTGAAAATCTTGTTTTACTCAGAACACCAAGAAAGGACAATGTCTACTGTCTGGACAGATCTTTTATCCAAATCAAATACTTTAAGCTGTTTGATATCCAAAGCATCATCAAATGAGTCTGCTCTTTAGCATAGAAGGATGTGTCACATGAACTTCAACTCCATGAATGTGTTAGTCAAAAAGAACTTGGTAAGAGGTTTACCACAAAAGGAGTTCATATGTGATGATCATTGTGTAGCATGTCTCAAAGGCAAGCAACACAAAACTTCTCATAAGGCCAAAGAAGTAAATTCATTCTCATCTGCTCTTCATCTTATTCATATGGATCTTTTTGGTCCAACATCTGTTTTGAATTTGAATAAAAGAGCTTACTGTTTAGTCGTTGTTGATGATTTCACCAGGTTCACATGGGTTTACTTTCTTAGGACTAAGGATGAAACTGCTGAGTTAGTTAAGTCTTTTATTCTTAAGATTGAAAACCAATCAAACTTAAAAGTTAAGGTGATCAGGTCAGATAATGGAACTGAGTTTAAAATCCATATCCTAAACAGTTTATGTGAATCTAAAGGCATTGTAAGGCAATGTAGTGCACCTAGAACACCACAACAAAATGGTGTAGCTGAAAGGAAGAATAGAACTTTAATAGAGGCTGCTATGTTCTAAATAGGGTTCAAGTTGTTCAGTCACAAGGGAAAACTCCCTATGAGTTATTCCATCACAGAATTCCCTTAGTAGCCTTCTTAAAGACTTTTAGCTGTTCGTGCACTATCCTTCATACTAAAACTCACTTAGGAAAGTTTGAAGGTAAGGCTGAAGAAGGTTTCTTTGTAGGTTACACTATTCAAAGCAAAGCCTATAAGGTGTATAATAGTGTGTCTAAAACCATTGAAGAAAGTGCCAATGTTGAGTTTAATGAAAATATTGCAAATATCAAAGGCACTGGTCCTGATTGGTTGTTTGATTTAGATTCACTAACAAATTCTCTGCGCTTTGTTGAGTATTATGCAGGAACTGCTGGAACCATTGTTGAAACTGTCAGCCCAAATTCTCAGGCTGGTACCACATATATTCAAGCTGTTGGCACAAAGTTTCCAACAACTTGAGATTCTGCTACATGGGATGAGTACACTGTACTGCCAATTCTCTCTTGTGACCCACCAAGGGTTCTAATTGATCCACAAGACATAAATACAGCATGTGAAGTGCAAATCCCAAACACTGAAGTAACAGCTCCATCAATAGGGAAACAGTCCCATCTTCTGATCAAACTGTTACTGAAGCAGAATCCTCAAGTGGTGCGGAAGAAGATGATACAAATCTGGGAAGCTCATTTCAGACAGAAAGAGAACCAACACTCAGGGTTCACAAGTATCATCCTCTAAACCTGATATTAGGAGACCCACACACTCCTGTGCAGACAAGGACAATGATTCACAAAGAGTCAACTGATGTTGAATCAGGAGTCACTGAATTCAGTCTAGCTGCCTTTGAACATGAATGTTTCATGTCACAATTGGAGCCAAAGAAGGCATCTAAGGCACTGAAAGATCCATCTTGGATTGAGGCAATGCAAGAAGAACTGTTTCAATTCAAGATTCAGATTGTATGGACTCTAGTTGACTTGCCTAAAGGTAAGAGGGCCATTGGTACAAGATGGGTGTTCAGAAACAACAAGGATGAGAGAGGTGTAGTGATCAAGAACAAAGCAAGGTTGGTAGCTAAAGGATATACTCAAGAAGAAGGAATAGATTATGATGATGTCTTTGCCCCAGTAGCAAGGATAGAAGCCATCAGACTGTTTCTAGCTTATGCCAGCTTTAAAGGGTTCAAAGTGTACGAAATAGATGTTAAATCTGCATTCTTGTATGGTACAATCGAAGAAGAAGTTTATGTGTGTCAACCCCCTGGATTTGAGGACTATAAGTATCCAGACAGAGTCTACAAGTTAGACAAAGACCTCTATGGACTCCACCACGCCCCTAGAGCATGGTATGACACTTTGTCGTCATATCTTCTAGAAAATGGATTCAAGAGAGACACTCTGGACAAGACATTATTCACAAAGTCCATCAAATCAGAGATTCTTCTAGTTCAGATCTATGTTGATGATATCATCTTTGGATCAACAAATGACATTCTCTGCAAAGAGTTTGAAACCTTGATGCATAAGAAGTTTCAAATGAGTTCAATGAGGGAACTAACTTTCATCCTAGGATTGCAGGTCAAGCAGAAACCCACTGGAGTTTTTATAAGTCAATCAAAGTATGTGAATGACATCCTGGAAAAGTTTGGATAGAAAGACACCAAAGTTTCCAGCACTCCAATGGACACTCATAAGCAGCTTTATCCAGATAAAGAAGGAGTGGATGTGGATATTCATTTATACAGATCCTTGATAGGTTCCCTAATTTATCTCACATCTTCTAGACGTGATATAATGTTTGCTGTTTGTGTTTGTGCCAGGTTTCAATGTGCTCCAAAAGACTCACATCTGTTTGCTGTTAAGAGAATCTTTAGATACCTCAAGGGCCAACCAAAATTAGAACTATGGTATCCTAAGGACTCTCCTCTTGAACTAACAGCTTACTCTGACAGTGACTATGGAGGTTGCAACATAGACAGAAAATCCACAAGTGGTGGATGTCAATATGTAGGAGCAAGACTGGTCTCTTGGCAGTGCAAAAAGCAGACCACTGTTTCCACCTCATCTCCTGAAGCAGAATATGTTGCAGCTGCCAGCTGCTGTTCCCAAGTGATGTGGATTCAGAACCAACTGAGAGACTATGGTATGCACTTCCTATCTACTCCCATTTATATTGACAATTCAAGTGCAATAAGCATCTTACAAAATCTAGTGAAATTTCCCGAAACCAAGCACATAGACTTTAGATTTCAATTTATAAGGGACTGTAATGAGAAGAAATTAATCCAAGTTACCAAATTTCATACAGATGATCAGTTAGCTGATCTATTTACAAAACCATTTGATGTAGCAAGATTCACCTTTCTAGTATCAAATATTGGTATGGTTAATATGGATTAATTTGTTTGTCATTATTCTCTCTTATTTTATGAGGAACATACATATTCAATGTGTTTAGTTAAGGAGGAGACACTGTTTTATTAGAAAATGCTTAATTTTCAACTAACAACTTGAGACTATTCTCAAGCTGCTAGTTCAGTTTCTCGGACTGTTAGTTGTTTCACTTGGTCTGTCAAGTGTGCAGGGTAATTCCGTACTTCTTCATAAGATTGTGCGCGGGACTAGATATTTTTGAAAAGCCAAAACCATTAAATTCCCAGTTTCGTTCGACTGTAACTACCAGTTGAAAAAAATATCTTCCACAATCTTTTCATCTTCTCTCTCTAAGAAATTCTCACACAGTTGCTTCAAACCCTAAATCACCGTCTTGATCACAAATGGAGTTTGTGAAAGAACACAACTGCCTTCTCTACTCTCTCAAACACACTGAACTCCAACCATTCCATGACATGATGTATTTTCTTCGTGGTTCCCATATCCATTATGCTCTAACTATTAATCCCACCATATACGTCGCCCATATAGAGCAGTTTTGGAAATCAGCCACTGTCCATACCATTAATGGAGTCACTTCTTTTACATCCATTATTGATGGTAACACCATTACCATCACTGAAGAGACAATACGCCAACATTTGCATCTTCAAGATGCCACAGGAATAACTGATCTCTCTCTTACTGCTTTACACGAAGGTCTTTTTGCTATTGGGTTTAGGGGCCCTACTGATTCTTTTACCTTCTATAAAGCACATTTTGGTCCCAAATGGAAATATCTTGTGCATATTATTCAGTAGTGTATAAGCCCTAAAAGAACTGGTTGGTCTGAATTTTCTTCGAATATTGCCACTGCCTTAGTGTGCTTATCAACAGGCCAACAGTTTAATTTTTCAAATATGATTTTTCAAGGCATGTTAAGGCACCCCTAAAGAATGGGAAATTTTTTATGTATCCACGATTTTTGGCAGAACTAATTACAAAGTCTTGTAATAATTTTGAAGTACATAAAAGGATACATGTTTCTCATAAGCAGTCTTTACCTACTATTAAAAGGCTTTTGAAACCAAGTGCCAATTTTCCCAATGTGGATGTTCCATTGCCTTCTGCAATGCCAAATGTCCATCCAAGAAACAGAGGAGAGGGTCCTGAGCAGGCTCAGCCATCCATTACTGCTTCACCCCCAGGACCCCAACCCACTCCTCATGATTCAAATACTTCCTCTGCTCCTTCTACTATACATAATTCCTCAGCCCCCTCACTTCAAATGTATAAAAGACAAAGGGTTGTAGGAGCTCCTTCCTCCTCAGTCCAATTCCCAGAACCAAATATCCCTGTGCAAGGGGACACTCTTGCACAGAATATCGATAGGGAACCCATTGAGGATACTCCCACCCTCAACTTGGAGGTGAACATCCCATCAGAGGATGTTCATATGGGATTTGTGGCTGATACTATTGTTGTCTCTACAGAAGAGGCACATGATAGTATCAACATCCTTAAGACCACACCCATGGCAACAGAGGGTGTGCAAACACCTTCTGGAAGTCCCAAGTACCAAGAACAAAGGGGCCCAGATGTTTCTAATTTTGGAATTCATGCCAGTGATAGATCGCAAATCCCACTATCATTTGAAGATCTTGAGGCTAGTCTGCAACTAATGGCTTTGACGGATCAACAGCTGAAACCTGTTGTAACCATCTTGGAACATTACAAGTCCATTATTGCTGCACAGGGAGCTCAAATCACAGCTTTGCAATAGCTAACAGCAGCCCAACAACAAAGACTTGATCAATTTCATCTTGGTTTCACTTTGTGTGGAAACAAGATCATCCAGCTTGAAAAGATGGTTCGATCTCTGCTTGCAAAGGTTTTTGGTCCCCCTGGCCAAACCAATGCATCCAAAAAGGGGGAGAATCAGGAGATCCCACATCCAGTCCAAACAGCTTCAACTTCTCCACAAATAGCTTCAGTTTCTAGGATAACAGTCCCAACAGTTTCTCAAGCTGTTAGTTTAGAAGCTCAAGCTGCTCCCACCAGGACAAGTGTAGTGGTCATCAGAGAAAGTGCTCAAGCTCCTGCCCCAGCAGTCCAATCCACAGTATCAGCCTCCAAAGAGAAGGGTAAGGGTATTCTGATTGAGACTCCAAAGATCAAATTCATTTCTAAAGAAGCCCAAGTTGCACATGATGCTGAACTAGCAAGGAAATTAGCAGAAGAACAAGATGAAATCCTAGACCAGCAAACGCTTGAACTAATGGGAGATGATGAAACCTTAGGAGATTACCTAAAAGGGTTTGTGGTCAAGGATAACCAGAAGAAGAGGTAAAGGCCAACAGGGCCTTCAAAGGCAGAACACAGAAGATTTTTGATAAATTTCTCTGCTACAGTTAGGATATCAAAAGTAATGGCTCAATCATGGTCTACTGAAAAGCTTCAGGCTTTATATGATAAAGAAAAGGAGAAAGAAAAGGTATTCACAGCCTCCCAACAAGTCGAAGTTCTACAAAAACCAGTTCAAACTGTTGTTGATGCTCCTCAATCCGAAACAATTCAACAAGCAAAGTTTGATCAGGTAAAGAGAGTGCTGTTTGAGCAATAGCTGCAAAAGGCTATGAAAATTGAAAAGGTCCTGGATCAGCATGACTTCTAAAAACCTCCGATTACTTATTGGTATGCTAAGTCTTTGGATGACATTGATTTAGGATATCATTTTGTAATTAAAAGAGAGGCTGGCCAAGAGGAAGAATATAAAAGCCTAATCCACCTGGTACAGAGACTGAATAGAGAAGAGCTGACACAAATGCATCATCTTGGAACTGTCAGTCACTCTAGGTCACCAATTGTATGGGTTCAGCAAAATTTAAAAGATATCAGGAGCATTTTTGACCCAGAATCTACCAGAGGAGATATAGAAGCTGCCAAGGAAATGAAAAATGTACAGATTGATATATATCCCAAATCCATGACATATAGACTCAAGCTTGCAGACAGATCCGGCAGATTCTACAATTTTGAATTTCTCAATTTGCCAAAGGCATGGCTACTCCAAATGAGCTCTGTAAAGATTGATTGTGATAAAGTGGAGCTGAAGAGAGAATTCATAAAGTCTATAAGGCAGAAACTTTCACAGTTGTAAGTTTTTAAATGATTTAGTTTGTATATAACAGTTTTACTTTATTTTATTTTCTTATTTGTATAGAAACTTAAAGTCTTGTGTTGGGAAATATTCTAGGTATGTCAAGCTGTTAGTAAGATTTCTCAAGCTGTTAGTAGATTTTCTGTGTAAATACAAAGTTCAAGCTGTTAGTTGAGAAAGTTTGAGCTGCTAGTTCAAAAGTTCAAGCTGCCAGTGTTCAACTTCAAGCTGCTCAACTGATAGTCTTCAAGCTGCTCAATAAACACAAAGTGCTAAAATTCAGGAAAAGAGATATTCAAAGATTCAAACATATCTACTACCAGAGAAATCAGAGTTTCTCAATGAAACAAATCAGAAGGCATTATATATATACATAGAATAGGTTTTCTATTGTATCCCTGCATGTACAAGTTTATTTTTCAATTGTAATTGCTTTTCTGATTATGTTTTCAAAAGCCTCTAGGGTTGTAAAAACCCTAAGAACAATCTGTATTCTTCATCTAATCAAACAGATTAGAGGTGATTGTAATCATTGAGTTTGGCAATACAAGTGATCTTTGATTATTGATTATTCTTATATGTTATTTGTTTTTTGAAAGCTTTTCTTAAAACAGTTAAGTGTTATTCCGAAAACTTCTTAGTTGGACTTTGCTTCAATACAAGGTTATTGGTTTATACTCTGATTAATTCAAACCAGTTAATCTTAGGTAGTGATTATGATCTTGACATCTTGTGTAACGAATTTAAGTTAGGGGGAGATTGTTGGAAAATATTCTAAGTATGTGAAGCTATTAGTTAGATTTCTCAATCTGTTAGTAGTATTTCTGTGTAATTACAAAGTTCAAGTTGCTAGTTCAACAAGTTCAAGTTGCTAGTACAAAAGTTCAAGCTGCCAGAGTTAAAAGTTGAATCTGCTCAACAGATTAATAACAAAAAGTGCTGAAATTCAAGAAGTGATATATATTTCAAGATTTGAATATCTTCCCAGCATATTTACTACCAGAGAAATCAGAGTTCGTCAAGGAAACAAATCAGAAGGCTATATATATAGATAGACTAGGTGTTTCTATTGTAAGTCTGCACATGCAAGTTCTGTAATTCTTTGCTTCATTGTAACTGCTTTCTGATAAAGTTTCTCAAGCCTCTAAGGTTGTAAAACCCTAAGAACAATTAGTGTTCTTCGTCTAATCAAACAGATTAGAGGTGATTGTAATCAGTGATTTTGGCAATATAAAGGATTTGATTTTGATTATATTTTATCTGTTATTTATCATGAAAGTTTTTCTTAAAACAATTAAGTGTTATTCTGCAAACTTCTTAATTGGACTTTGATTCAAAACAAGGTTATTGGTTTACACTCTAATTTATTAAAAGCAGTTAATCTTAAGTGATTGTGATCTTGACACGTAATGTCCATAACGAGTTCTGAATGCTGTCTTGGGTATATCTTCCTCCCGAACCTTAACTTGATATCCGGATCGCAGATCAATCTTAGAGTAATAACTAGATCCTTGGAGCTGATCGAAAAAATCATCGAGTCTAGGGAGAGCGTATCAATTCTTGATGGTTAACTTGTTTAGCTCGCAATAGTCTATGCACATTCTAAAGGAACCATTCTTCTTTTTCACAAATAGGACCGTAGCTCCCCAAGGTGAGGAGCTTGGTAAAATGAATCCTTTATCCATAAGCTCTTGCAGCTGATTGGATAGCTCTTGCAATTTAGAAGGGGCGATTCAGTATGGTGCTCTTGCAACAGGTGCAGCTCCAGGCACCAAATCGATTTGAAATTCCACTTGCCTAGCTGGCGGAAGACCAGGCAAGTCCTCTGGAAAGACTCTCGGGTAGTCACAAACCACCGGAATTTCTTTGAGTCATTTCTCTTTCGACTCCTTTTCTACCAGTTGTACCAATCCTGCATGGCAACCTTTCCAAAGGCATTTCAATGTTCTTTAGCCGGATATGACGTTCAACTGGCGGTTCTTTCTTTCTCCCTAGAGTGCTAAGATTTTATTTTTCTTAAGTGGTATCCTTACGACCTTCTTACCACAAAAGATTTCGGCGTGGTTATCTGATAGCCAGTCCATACCAATAACTACGTCGAAGCTTTCGAGTTCGACATGCATTAAGTTTATCTTAAAGGGATGATCTGCTAATATCAGTGTGCAATTCTTAATGATAATATTTGCCTCAACCAGTTTGCTATCGGCTAACTCTATAGTGTAGGAGTTGTCTAAAGGGGATTCAGTGACATTCAGTTGTTCACTAAACTTAGCAGAAATAAAGCTCCTATCAGCCCCAATATCAAAAAATACATATGCATAAACGTCATTAAGAAGAAATGTACCTGATACTACATTGGGGTCCTGACGAGCATCTCCAGCTCCCAACACAAAAGCTCTCCCTTCAGCTCCTCCGCCATTTTTCAACTTTGGGTACTCATTCCTATAGTGCCCGACAGCTCCACACTCAAAACAGCTCTTCTGGCTGTTGCCGTTGTTGTTGGTGTTATTGTTGCTGCTGTTGTTTAATATGCAGTCTTTGGTTAGATGACCAAGATGCTTGCAATTCCCGCAAGGGGTTGGACAGGGACCTATGTTATGGTGGTAGGTGCATTAGTTGCAAAGGGGTTTGATACCAGTGTAGCCTTTCCATGGTTCGGCTGCGGCTATAAAGGCTTTAACGGTTTCAGGCTATTTGGACTGCGAACGCGAATTCCTGCCAGACTTGTCTTCCCATTTTCTCTTGTTCTCTACCGCTTTTGTCACACCTTGCTACCCCGGTTGGCAGCGAGGCGTGACGAGTGCGGAAGCGTAACCATAATCATAATGAACGACCACTATATGGACGTTTTTAAAATACATCATTAAAGCTTTAAAACATAAAAATGTTTTACATAGTCTGAAATGGGAAATGAAGTTCGCACAAATACAGAGATTTAATTACATAATTAAATTTTCAAAATAATGCAGCTAAATCTCCGATAAATTGAATATGCATGCGACTCCATGGATGCGGAAGCTTGAAAGTAAAATACGTCTGAGGCATACTTGCCTTAATTTCCTGAAAAATACACGCTAAAATACGTCAACAAAGATTGTTGGTGAGCTCATAGGTTTACACGTAAATCTGACTTGTATGGACAATAATAATAGAGGTTGAATTTATAAAATCATAAATTCCTTGTTATGTATTACATATAAACCATCATGCAACCGAAGCTTAATTTAAAATGAGTTCGCTCTGTACAGTATTCCCATACGTAATACCGTTTGTTGAATATATATGCACCCGCCGTTAGCCAAACCAACTAACCCGAGTGGGGGACATGACTCCCAATAGATCTATCCACAATATATTCGCGCTTACAAATAAATGCAATTAACGGTTCATGATATCAGAGCTAATGGAACCCAATGTGTAATACATAATAGAAATGAAAATATTTCCGTGTCCATATAAAAACGAAGCATGTATTTCATCCCCAAAACATAGTAGTGTGAAAATAGGGGCTATGAGAACTCACCGTGAGTGCGTCGGCAAAAACGAGCGTAAAATGCAAATTAGCGTTGTTTGATGGGTGATAAAGCCGGATAAGCTTAATCGAGTCCTAAATGATAATAGGGACTTAATATCTCTAATATATGATAATATGTATATTCATAGATTTTTATGTCTTAAATCACCCAACATTACAAGTTTATAAATAAAATGCGCTTAAAACGTCAAGTTTATATATATGTAATTTTCCAGCTTTTTCGGAGGTTTTTCGGCCTACTTTGAGGCTGTTTTTAACCAAGCTCCAAAATGTTTTAGACTTTGGTTTTCTAGGACATTCAACTATTATATACAAAGCATTTTTAGAATCAAGAACGGCCATTTTTCGAGATGTTTAGGTTGGTGAAAAAGCTCGTTAAAAACGCTATGTTGGCCATTTTTGAGCTGTCAAACTTTCGGTTTCCTAAATAATTTCTGGAGGTCTTAAACTCCAAAATAAATTATGAAAAATTGCAGATCTATAGTTAAGACATAGGTCTAACTTTTGAGACAAGAATCAACTCATTTCGTTGAGTTATGAATTAGTTATGATTTTTCAAAGTCGATATAAGTTTTCTGCCGAAAATTCGTAGTTTATAAACTTACAACAACTTATGATTCTTGTTGTTTATTCAAAGACTACTTGTATAAAAGCCATAATAGTTATAAAAACATATATATATCACATGTTTTCGTAATGTTAACACTTTTATAATGTGTTTACATATTCATAAACATATTTAAAGAAACAACTTAAAATAAAAACTAGAAACTTATAAACTTGAGTTTTTATGAGACTTGTTGTTGTAGGTGATTATATATATATTATGCAAGACTTATATAAACATAAATATAAGATGATATAGGTTAGTATTTACTTACTTTGATGTTTTTAGAAGAATGAAAATGACTAGAAGTTTGGATCTTCAAAAGTTTCACCAAGAACACTTCAAAAATATGAAGAACACTTGAAAGAACACTTTGTGTGTTCTTGAGGGCTTGAGGCCGGATTCTTGAGGGAGAGAAAGAGAGGTTTTTGTGTTGTGAAGTTGTGAGAAATGAAGTGAGTTTGAACCTCTATTTATAGATGAATAAAGGTGGTGAAATGATGAAAATATTTGATGAAAGGAAAGAGGAGGATTTGATGTAGAAATGTTGAGTATAAAAATACAAACTTTTGGTCCTTTTGTCCTTGCCTTGTGGCCGGCCTATAAGGGTATTTTTGAGGTATTTTTTTTTTGTATAAAAGTATTTAGAAATGTATTCTTGTATTTCCCTATTCTTGTACATTCATAGATACTTTTGGATACATTGTTTTAATTAATTGTTTTAGTCTTGCATAATTAAGGTTAAGTAATTGTATTAGTGTATGATTAGTGTCACTAATCATGATTTAATTATGTACTTAGTTGAATTAATCCTTCATGTCGTAAATTGATCGGATTAATTGATTTCCCGATTCATCGCACCGATGAATTTGATTCTAATTGCGTTGAATTTTCTAATAAACCTTGTTAATCACCTGATTAATTTCTAATGAATACTGATTAGGCTATAATTGACTATTAAATATAGATTAGGGTTTTGTTGCTAACCTGGTTTAGTGCCGGATGTTACAGCTTTGGCCTCATTCCTTCTGGCCACTTAATCCATCAAATTATATGCCATCTGAATGGCGCTCTGAATCGTTGTTCGATTGGATGCGGTGACATTCACTTGAATTTGAAGAGAGAGTCCCCAAATGTAGCGCTCAGTCTTCTTATATTCGGGGGTCACCATTTGTGGGCATAGTACGCTTAGTTCATGGAACCGATTTGTATACCCCGCAACGTCTGTCCCCTTCATTGACAGATTCCAAAACTCCGACTCCATTTTTTGGAGTTCATTCCTCAGACTTTGTCGTCTGTCATCATCTGCTTTAACTCGGCCCAGGCGAGTTGATAGGCTGCATCGATTCCCACGGACTGTGCGTATGAATTCCACCACGTTAGTTCGCTATCCTGAAGAGTATGGGTTGCGAACTTAACCTTATCTCCCTCAATGCATCCGCTAACACAGAAGACTGACTCCAATTTTTCAAACCAGCGAACTAGTCTGACAGCTCCCTCAGTTCCATTGAAGAATCGGGGCTCGTAGCTCAAAAACCCCTTAATCCCGCAACCCTTAGGGTTGGTTTCAGTTCCTCCTATTGTACGGCTAGCTCCACCGTCACCATTGGTAAAACCATTCCGATTGGTTTCGTAGGTGGCTATGGCGGCGGCTACCTATTGTGCTACGAGTTGTTCGATTTCAGCAGCGTTCATTACCTTTCTTGTCCGCATTATCTTAAAGTTTAAAAATACACAGGGTATAAGAAATTGAGTCTTAAAGAATTGAAATTTTCTTAAAGCACAGTTCTATAATCATCAAACAATGAGTCATACAAAATTTGATTTTCATTAATAATACATAATTGCTTACATCGGGGCGGGTTATTACCCGAAAATTTTAAGTCCTACGCTATTCCATAATAATTCCTATTATTACAAGCATAAGGGGGTACTAGGTGTGGGAGTGATCAGGGGTCTCTCCATGGTCTAAGGTATTGAGGCATTGTGTTATTGCCTCGTTGCGGGCCTCACATTCGGCTAGTCGTTGCTGAGGTTCTTCCAGCCCGTTCTGTTGAATAGTGAAGGCGTGCTGGTTGGCCTATTATATGTTGGAGTTCTGCATCTCCTCTCGCTCTATTCTAGCGGTAATCTCCTCGATGTCCTAGTTAAGTACCCGGATCTGGAGATCGTGGCGGCGGGCTCTGGCCACCAGTAAAGGTACTGTCTGGTCGGTGGGCTCCAGAGTGAGTGGTGGGGTTGGGGTGTAGGATGGTCCTACGACCTCGAATTGGGAGGGGATTCCCTCCTCTTGCCTCCACTCGCAGAGGGTCTCGGGCATCCAGCCTCATCTACAGGCGTTGCACGTCGTTGCGGTGGTGGACTTGGCCGAGGAGCCGGGATTGGGATAGACTCCCGTCTTGGCATCATCACCCTCTTTCGGGGTGTGAACAACATACGGGGGTCGTTGGGGTGGGGACGGTATGGTTTGTACGATGGGACCTCGGGATGATGTGGGGTGTAGGAGGGGGCCACTGGGGATGGTGGGTCCTCTCAATATGGTTCTCCCCATCTGCTGGAGGATTCATCGACTTCCATGGGCTCTTCCTCGTCTGTTTCCCAATTGGTTCTTTGTCTTCCAAGGGGTCTTCCTCCTCGGATGGACCACTTTGGTGAAAATCTCCGGGTTGTATTGGCTGTTAGGGGTGTGTTCTTCCTCCGAGTCATATAAAATTATAACCACGTGGCTCGACATTTTTCTGTCATCAAGTCCCATTTTTAGTTAATTACAAAATTGTTTTCCTGGGAATCGGTAAAATCGTAATTGTAGCTATACTCTAGCTTACTAATGCAACCTGGTTCACTATAACTATGGCTGTGATACCAATCTGTCACACCCCGATACCCAGGTTGGCAACAAGGCGTGACGGGATGCGGAAGCGTAACCATAATTATAACGAACGACCACTATATGGACGTTTTTAAAATACGTCGATTTTACTTTGAAACAAGGAATGTTTTACTAATCAAAATGAAGTGGAAATAGTTCGCAAAGTACAGAGATTCGAATACATAATTAAAAGATCTATAATAATGCAAATAAATCTCTGTTAGTTGATGAAAATATTGCGAAAAGTTGCTTTCGATGAAGGCGCTTGTCTTAATTACCTGAAAATACATGCTAAAATACGTCAACAAATTGTTGGTGAGTTCATAGGTTTACACAAAAAGACAAATTGTATGGACATTAACAGATGAGTTGAATTTATAGACACATAAATTCCATAAATTACATAAACCATCATGCAACCGAAGCTTAATTAAATGAGTTTGCCCTGTGCAGTATCCCCGACTGTAATACCGTGTGTTAAATATATATGCATTCCACTGTTAGCCGGTAAGACTAACCCGAATGTGGGACATGACTCCCGATAGATCTATCCACAATATATTCGCGCTTACAAATAAATGTAACTAACGGTTCATGATATGAGGACTGATGGATCCACACAAACACATGTGTAGTACATATAAGAAATGAAGCAGCTTCGATGTCCTTATAAAAATAAAGCATGTATTTTCACTTCAATGGATAGTGAAAATATGGGCTATGAAGACTCACCTTTGTTGATATCGTTGATGGTTTTGAACTGAGTTTGAAACGTGATTACAGTGCCGAAACTTGATTCCGTCCTATATTTTACATGTACGAGTTATCATTATTAGACTCACGGAATGCTTGGCTATTTAAAATACATCGATTCCCACTGGAGGATTCTCTTCGATGTGCTCAACAAGTGCCTAACAGCCAAGCATTCTGGTCACGACTCAGCATCGGCCCAGGTATTAGCCATGTTCACTGGCTTTGCCTTCGACCGACACGTGGACTATGCGGCTTTCATTTTTGAAGAATTAAGAAGAGTCCACATGGAAAGAAGCACAAAGAAAGGACGCAAGTATGTCCCCTATCAACGATTCCTTCAGCTCATCATCCAGTATGCAATGGATCAGGACGAAGACATTCATGAGCGTCCGGAAGCTGATGTCTACCCCACCGTGGCTATCCAGAAATTGACATTGCCAAAGGGGGCCCCGACGGTACAGGTGATGAAAATTCCGTTATCGACTCTAACAAGGTCGAGGGGTACAGATCGGGTCAGGGAATATATGAGAGAATAATAGCCGGATGAGTCTCAGTCTGAATCGACTGAGACTACCCAGTCCGAAGGTGAGCAGCAAGAGAGTGAGAATGAGGGAGAAAGGATGCATGTACAACACTCTATGGGTTATGGTGAGCGGGAGTTTGAGAGTGTAAGGGAGGGAGCCGTAGGTGAGACGGCAGAGACGGCGGATTCTGAATGAACCGTCTCTGTCGTAAGACCGAGGGATATGCAATCTGAGGGTGAACCAAGCCCTATCAGCCGGACACCCCTTCATAAGACCGTTAGTCCAGCGGTCGAAACAACCCCAACCATCCACTTGGTTTCCCCTCAAAGGGAAACCACTTCATTCCACGGGGATCTTCCACACACGCCATTGCCCTCTCATTCGGAGAGTGGCGGTGTTGAAAGAGGTCACACTCCTCCCCACGTGACCGACCTTCCTTCGCCCACGATTCCATCCCCACAAATTGACACCGTGCACGATGCCTTTGTGGCATCCCCAAGAGCTGCCTCCGTGGCAGCTCCACAAACTTCCAGATCTGGCATCCCGTAGTGGAGCCAAATCTGACGGAAGGAAGACCGGGAGTGGCTCAATCTACGCCGTCCACTTCCGGCCATCTCCCCATCAATTTGGAGATGTTAACGGCAGCATTACGTGCTACCGGAGTTATCACCCGGGCTGACCTGGACGCCCAAAGGGAGGCAGCCGAGGAACGACACACCGCCCTTCTTTCTCTTATAAAGGGTAAGGGTGTCGCCTCCGAAGCCGGCCCCTCACCAGGATCCCATTCAGTCCAACTTCAAATGGCAGAGCTCTCGGACAAGCTTGATGCACTTAATCGACTGATTCTTCAAGTCCAAGAGCAACTCAATTCAAGGATGGATCGCCTTGAGTCGGCGGTTATAGATCTTCAGTGCCGTACTCAGGCCGAAGCCCCTAAAAGAAAACATGACGACCAGGACGACCCTGATCGTCATGAGGGGGAGAAGCGTAGAAAAGTCCAATTTGAGGAGCCCATGCTGGGTATAGGGGGAGCAGAGACCGCCGAGGGGTCTGAATTTCAGGGATCGGGGGAAAAGTCTCAGGAGGCTCAGGAGTACATGCTAATAGAAGACGAGTCGATGGTCGAGGGTCCAGCTCCACTGGATCCGATGACAGCCATGGTAGAATTTGAGGAGCCACACGAGAAGGTTGAAATCATATTAGTTTCTGATTCAGATTCTGATTCCGAGGACACCCAACCCCTTTTAACTCCTAAGCCTGAGCCTGATTCTCCAACCAAAAAATCCTCATCCTCTTCTTTCGATTTCCTGAATTCACCACCCGGAGCCCATCAGGAAGACATACTTTCATCCATTCAAGCTCCCCTATCACTAAAAGAATCCCACATTACAGTCAGCCCACCAAAATCCCCAAGCCCTCCACCAGTCCAACAAACCCAACGTTCAGGTCCCTCCCCAACAAAAAGGGTTGACTGCTTCGATGAGACTCCGGAGGGTCCTGGCGTGTACAGAAAAGATGATTTATTCTGGGTAGATCACTATACGAAAGGAAAAGTTCATACACTGCCGCAGGAAGAAAAAGACCAAATGCGACAAGAACGGCGGGGGACAATTATAAAGCTTCTTGAAGCCAAAAGATCTGAAATCGGAGAACCCCCCGTTCAAGGCCTGAAAGAATTTCTGCAGAACTTTCCCCCGGAGAAGTTTCAAAATCCATCTCTTGAAGAAAGGTTCAAGATGGTTTTCAGAAAGAAGCCTGGAGCCTTCAGCAGACGCCTTCTCATGGAACTTACGAATGTCTCCAAAGCTGAACAGGCTGAATACTACCAATTGATGCTCCGGGAACAAAGGTCTAAGGTGTCAAAGTCAAAGATCAAAAAGCTCAAGACAATCACGATGTGCAAAAGAGCCAGAGTCTTCTATCCCTCCTACCAAGTGGAAAGAGAAGATGGGACGGGAGATGACATCTTCGAGTATGATCTTGACTTCATAAGTGCGGATGACGTTGAATTCCTTCACAATAGTCTGAAAAATCGCATCAGGAAACGTCTAACGCACATGAGCGCAGTAGGAGCCCTAGTACGAAGCATGAATCGCCGATCGATAATAATGTGCCTAAGAGATTTTCAGATGGCGATCGAAAGTGCTATGGTTAAGGTAGGGCTACGTGCACCGGAACAAGACAGCTTTCTCCTAGCCCACCACCCGGCCTACAGAGTTATACTTAAAGGAGATCCGGGTGTTATTTTTGTGAACTACAAGGGCTACAAAAGGTATATGCGCTTTGAGGATCTACCTTGCTATTCCGATGGTACACTTCGACTGGTTCGAGCTGCTCTCACAAAGAAAGTACAAGATTATGATGCTCAACCAGATCCTAAAGAGAGATGCTCACCAAAGGAAATACAAGATACACTCAGTGGCATAGACTACCTGAACGAGCGGCTACATACAAGACAAGTAACCAGACGATTCGACGTCATACTTGGTCTTCGTGAATCCACAGATCATGCCCGCGTTCCAGGACCTCCTAAGTGATCCAAAAGGGTGAGATTGTTAGATTTATTATTTCGATCCTAGGAGTTATTTTGTAATATTTATTTTCATTTTAGTTTGTCTTGTATTTATTTCTATGTATTTCATGTTTATGTAATAGTGTAGGGGCCAATGTTGCCAAGTCTTGTAAGTTAATTAATGGAGCCTATAAAAGGCTCCTAGGGTTTACTTTTGAAAAGACACGGTTGACTACATTTTGAATATTCAATTCCAGCCGCCACTGTTGAAGTTCTCTCATATTCATCTTGTCTCTTCTTTATCAACACATTTATTGAGCTCGGTTTCTTCATGTGTTTGATGAGAAAACATTAAGGTGCTGATCATATACGGGATTTCATATTAACATCTTGTATTTATCCAAAAAATCTACCATTTATTTTAAATGGCAAGTCATGTTGTATAAATATTCATATTTATCTATAAAATGTTGTTGAAAAATATATATTTATAAAATATATAACTTGTCACTTGTAGAAAATAATTTATATCCTTTGGTTCTAAAATGATTTTGTTGAACACACACACACACACACACACACACACACACACATATATACATATATATATATACATATATATGTAGATCTACGAAACTATATACATATATTTTTGCACGGATGAAAATATGATGATAATTATGTGTATTTTCACAAGGTTATGAAAACGACTTGTAAGTATATGTTTTACGAAAATTGTATAAGTTTATTCATGATGCATATTTGCATGGTTATTATTTATGCAAAACTTAAATTAAATTTGTAAAGTGCAATTTAAAATAAAGAAATACTTACAATTATATTTTGATAAATTCTTCGAAAACTTTGAAGGAGGCAGCCGTATGAGAGAATGAGAGAGATTTTTAAGTTTGATATTGTTTGTGTGTATTGAAATGAGGTCAATGACCTCTATTTATAGAGGTGAAATGGATAAAAAAATAAATGATAATTACAAAATGAAGGTCATGATGAAAAGTAAAAAGTGATTTTGGTTGAGTGTTGGTTAAAAGAAACATGACTGATTTTTAAAAGGTGTTATGATGGTGTTTCATGCATGGTTTTTGTATTAAAATAATGAGAAGTCAAAAGCTAGTTGTCCTTTAAAGGACAACCGGCTTTTAGATGTGACAAGTAGTTGTGGTTTTCTGATTATTTTATTATTATTTTGTACAAAATTGTACAAGAATGTGCCAAAATTATTTATTTTTATTTTTAAGATTTCTTTTTGAAATATATGATTTTCCAGACTTAGAATATTTTTCGGGAATCCAAACTTGATTCATGCATGAATCGAGTTGGTAGTAGTGTAATCCGAGTTGCAAACCCCTTTCTATCGAGTCTCGCATGTGTAAATCGAGTTTGATGTAATGAGAATAGAGTTTGAGTCCAAGTTCGAGTCATCCGAACTCGGATCAGTTTCAACCGAGTTTGTTCCTTTATTTTTCGAGTTTGGCACTAAATCAATCGAGTCTTATGTGTTTTAAATTTATACTAAGTGTTTGGTCCGAACTCGGGCCATCCGAGTTCGGGTCATCCGAGTTCGGGTCATCTGAATTTTGTTTAAGACTTATAAAATTTTAATTTTTAACATTTTTCCTAGGTCTTAATCAAGTTTTATAAAAATATCTGATCAAGTTAAATTAAAACTTACTTGATTTTTGAGCTAGTTGTTATAGATAAAAACAGCAGCACAATATCATATATATATATATATATATATATATATATATATATATATATATATATATATATATATATATATACACACACACACACACACATTCACATACACTTTAAGTGTTAGTTTAGTTGACACAAGAAGTCTAGGAGTAATGTGTGCATGATCTACACCAAAAAACAACTTAAACCTTCTTAAAATCATGAATCATAACTAATAACTTTCTTTAGATCCATGTTGCAAGCATAAAGTTGTGCAACATGAAACAAGTAAGCCTTCTTAAAATCATGAATCAACACACAGCCACATGCATGTATGTATATATATTTAAAAAAGAATCTTGTATGGATTCAGTTAGAGGCAGTCATGCATGTATGTAGATGCATGCGTGTACAAAGATGTATGTATGAATGCATTTAGTTGGTTTTAGCACAGACAATAAGAAAAGGAATGGCAGGATAATCATATTTATGTTGTGACTACTCAATTCTCATGATAACAATTGAAGGAGTGATCATAAGCAATTGCAGCTGTGGTTCGCTCATTGATCATGCGTAGAACATTTAGACCAGCAATGGTGGCCGCATCCTTTGTTGCTTGACGCTAACATATGTTGAGGTAAGTTGGGACTGTAATCACCGCATTCTGTACTGTTTCACCAATATATGCCTCTGCAATTTCTTTCATTTTAGCAAGAACCACTGATGAAATTTCTTCGATGGATCATGCAATGTTGCAAAATTAATAACGTTAAAAAAATAGCTTATATATCACCTATCTAAATTTCTAATATTAACTACTGAACCGGTCCCATAGTCATCATGTAAATATATCATTTCAAAACATCAATCTAAAACAGTATTCAATTGACATTTATTGTATCCATATCAAAATAAGCAATTTACTATAAATCCAAAACAACGTTTGTTGTTGTAGTATTTATAGTGTGAGAAATGCATAACTAATAAATAAAAATGCACAAATTAAACTAAAACAATAAGAACAATTGTTTCATTTTTAATAAAACACCAAAACTAATGCTAATGATAGAGAAAAAGATTATTTACTTTGATTTTAGGAATATAATCACTCAAGTGAGGAACATCTTCAAGAACAAAACCATAATCCCCTTTTTTAATATTCATCTAAAAATTGATGTGTTCTTCCAATTCTTTCAATCAAATGACGGGTATAGGTACGGATTTTTCTTCCTATTATTCTGCTCTGAAATGGGAGGAAGAAACCGCAAAATCATTACCGGTGTAGCGCTATGGAAAACTGCAAAAATTGCACAATCAGCTTCTTTTTCTGTTTGCTTACATATTTGAGTTATTAACTAAAAACCAAAACGACATATGTACAAGCAAACATCCTTTATTAGTTAATCTTTCTGCAACATCAATTGCATTCATCACTTCTCTGTCCAAGCATCATATGGCAAGACCTTTTTTTCTTGTCTCTTTGAAATCCATCAAAATCCCCCAAACATGCATTGCAAGCCACATAAATTAGCTAGAAAACACTTTCTAGGATGAAGAAAATAAAATGAAAAGCAACACTTGCAATTATATGTTGCATCAACAACGCTTAAAACAACTTTAAACTCCATAAAGGGAAATTCATATCTTAAAATACATCGTACTAATTAGTGCGAATACTTCCAAGTTTGTTAATAATAAACACTTTATAATGTTTTCACTTGAACTTTATGTAAAATAAGTTGTCTTTAAAACCTTTACCTAAATGCATTATGTAGTAGTAAAGACATAGATTATGATCCTTAAGTGACTAATATTGAAATGCCCATCAAAAGTTCAAAATTTCTATCCATGTTGTGGTTTGATTTTATTGTAAATTGATTGAACTTTGTGTTAGGTGAACACTGGAAAAACATATGGATCTCATTCATTACTACTCAAAAATTATGGCCTTTGAGCATATTAAATACAAATCCAAGCAGATTAAAATCAGACCAACTGTCAAACACTAAAATCTAACCCAGATAAACTGTTAATCTCTTTGAACAAAACACTAATGCAAGTAGATGACAACAGTGTCAATTAAGAATGATAAAAAAAGGATGAATTCTAAATTGTGCAGGATGGTTGAACTTCACTAAATTTTAAAATGTGCAGGTTAGTTAATGGCCCTTCTACCCAACATTTCATTTTGTTCACTTGCCTATTTATTTAAATGAAAGGATTAACCACTTAATGATGTATAACTAATTCGATCTTTGTTTAAAGATTAATTTAAATTCACTCCATTTTCCTTTCAATATAGACCAACCATACAATTACTTTTGATTCTACTGATACGTGTGTGTATAACAGAAAGCTACTATACATAAACCACATGCAACATATAGTGCACTGCAGTGCTTCAATGTACACAAAAAAAACATAACTATATTCCTAACATCTGAATACACAAAATTAACGTCGCCCAAAAGCCAATGTAGCCACTACCACTTATGTCTAGGCAGAAATCCAATCATCCAAAACAGAAGTATGCAACTTATTGGTCTACCGTGCATAATATGATGAAAGCAAATCAAGAAAAACATATGTCTAGAAATTTCAAACCAAAATCGCGTAGATACCAAAGAAATCAAAAGGATACTAGAACCCCTTCAACTTACCTTCAAATGCAAGTGGTTTTCATGCAGAAATTTCATCCTCTTCAAGTTCGAAACCATCCTCTTCAAGAACTCATGTAGAAATTCCACCCTTCAGATCTTCGTCTTCAAGATCTGAGATCTTAGAAAACATCGGAGGTGGAATATAAAAACAAACAGTGAGATTTAATAGCAGTATTCCAGGTTGTTCAAAGGGCCGAAAAAATACTAGTAGTGGCGGCGCATGCTAGGTTGGCGACAGGCAGGGTAGGGGAGGGCGATGAGCAGGGCAGCGACGGTAGGGGTCGGCGACAGGCTGGGGAGGGCGATGAGTAGGGCGGCCGACGGCAGGGGTCAGCGATGAGCAGGGTGGCCGGCGGCAGGGGAAGGTCGTTGCTAATTGGGGGTATGGCATCTGGTGAGCGACGGGATTTGACGATGGAGGGGAAGGATGGGAGCGTGTAGTTTTGGAAAACCTACTTATGTTTCCAAGATTAAAGGTTGAATGTAATTTGAATTTTAATCTCTATAGTTGCACACCTTTATACTATTGCAATACAATCTTGTACTTCTTAAAATTCAGCCATGTGCTTTAATTACTTGAACATTATGCATACATAGTTGTTAATAAGACCAACAACTACATGCATTATATAGTAGTATAGATAAAAACAATAACTAAAGTCAAACCCAACAATTATTTATATAGCAGCCCAATAATAATCTAATCAAAAATATCCAAAACCAATCCTAAAACCTTATTAAATTTACTAGCCCAAAATAATAATAAAAACACGCAACCCAATTAAAACTTTAAACCAAAACCCAAACTTTACATTTTAATATATATATATACACATATATATATATATATATATATATATATATATATATATATATATATATATATATATTTACCAGCCCAAACTCAATTAATTTGAGAGGGCCCAACAAACGTTTTCAACCTAATTTCTAAAATGAAACCCAACCGGGTTTACAACAAGAAAAATGGTCCCTGCTCTTTTGTTTTTTTTCCCTTCTCAGTGAAGACAACAGGAAAGGAGAACGGAAAGCAGCGCCGGCGGGCACCAATATAGGGAAAGTCGCAGGCCAAGAGTGTTCCGGCGCCGACTTGCCCATCATCCAACACCTCCACCGCTACTCTCCTCTCTCTCTCTCTCTCTCCCTCTCTCTCTTTCTCTCTCTCTCTCTCTCTCTCTCTCTCTCTCTCTCTCTGTCTCTATAGAAATCCAGGATAATAAACAGAAGAGTAGGGCTGTCGGCTTTGTTACTGTTGATCCCGACAACCATCACCGCCGGTAGCGCCGCCGCCGCCGGCAGCCTCTCCGGCTGGTTCTCGCGCCACTCACACACACACACACAACCCTTACTCTCTCATCTCTCTCTCTCTCTCTCGCTGGAAACCAGAAACAGAAAGGGAAACAGAGAGAAGGTAGACAGAGCAGTAGCCAATGGTCGCCACCGCTGCCAACGTCACCACCAAACAACATACAAACGAAATTTTAAACATCTAAAACATTCTATGATGATTTCTAATCAAATTTCCATCAATGCTATGCCTATTTTTTAATTGAATCACTAAACCCATTTAAATCTCCATGGTTATGCACTGAAGCTTTTAAACAAAAAAATGATGAAGGTGATGATAAAAATTATTCGTTATTCAATTCATTCTAGTTTAGTAAACAATATTTGTACCTCCTTTTATGAATTCTAACATGACTTGATAATTAAATACGGGAATGAGAATGAAGTTTTTATTGTTACCTCAAAAGCTTAACAATGGTTTTTGTTATGATGTTGTTGATATGATGATAATGATGTTGCAACTTATTCATTCAAATCTTGAATTTCCAGCCCAAAATCAGAAAAAGAATACCCAATTGATATGAATGTGAGGGTTTGTGATGAAATGGTTGTAGGTTATATATATATAGAATATGGTTCGTGTGAGTACCTAAAAAATGCAGAGTACCGTGAGTACCTGTGAACACACGGGTTTAAGATGTGAACATGCTCCGAAAAAAAGTTTTTTTTTTGTAATTTTTTTTCATATTAATTTAGATACAAATAATATAAGCCTATTCGTAAAAGATTACACACATTCACACTTTCTAGCCTCTTAAAAGTCATGTGAACGTGAAAAAATTCATGTGAACATGCTTAGCTGTGAACATACGTTCACAACAGTGCAGTTCATGTGAACTTGCACGTTTCACATAGTTCTAGTGTGTGTTTAGGTGTGATTTTTTGCAAGTAGTCTTATATTATTAATTTAAACATGATTATGAAAAAAAATTTCAAAAAAAATGGTTTTAAGCGAGGTACCTCCGGTACTCCGCAAAACTAGTGGTACTCATTTGAACCCAAATCTATATATATATATATATATATATATATATATATATATATATATATATATATATATATATATATATATATATATATATATATATAATATATATCTATGTATATATATCTATCTATGTATATGTATATATATATATCTATGTATATATATATATATATATATATATTATATATATATATATATTATATATATATATATATAGGAGTGGGTTCAATGGAAAACCTATATGCATCGGAAAACCCGGGAACCACTTTATAGCCACTGGATCAGGTGATGCATCATTCGAGAATTTGGTGCATCACGCGGAAATTGTGATGCATTTGTGGTGGTGCATGGAGGTTTTCCAAGGTTTTCCGATGCATGTTGGTTTTCCATTGAACCTCCCTCTATATATATATATATATATATATATATAAATATATATATACATATATATATATGTATATATATATATATATATATATATATATATATATATATATATGTATGTATATATAAATGTATGAAGAAACTTGGGTGATGATGATGATGGAACTTGCATGCATGACCATTCTATCCTATTCTTTTTTTTTATACACTATATTGATATATACAAATAATAGTTTCATATATATATATATATATATATATATATATATATATATATATATATATATATATATATATATATATATATATATATAAATTAAGAATATGATGATGATTTAAATCCTATTTTCTCGAATTAATATTTTAATTATACGACCGAAATTTAGTTAATTACCTCAAAATTAGTGGGTGTTACAATCTCCTACAAGTTGGATTGATCTCGTCCTCGAGATCACGTAGATTTGAACAAGTCGGGGTACTTTGTTATCATCTCCGTCTTCGGCTCCCACATATGATTCGGTCCATGGTGGTGCCGCCATCTCACTAAGACCAATTGGTATCTGTCGATTCCTTAACATGTTGATCTTCTCATCAACTGTCTGCTCGTGCTCCTCGACGTAACTGAGTCATTGGTCGATCTGAACATCCTGAGGTGGCACCATCTCCTCGGCATTCTTCATACATTTTCGCAAATAGCTGACGTGGAAAACATCGTGCACACCGGCCAACCCTGGTGGCAAATCCGATCGGTATGCATGTGCACCAACGCACTCTGATAAGGTCCAATAAATCTAGGGCTAAGCTTTCCCCTCTTGCCGAACCTCATAATACCCTTCCAGGGTGACACCTTCAACATAAAACTACTAACCTCAAGCTCCACTGGTCGATGTCGCTTATCTGAATACGTCTTCTATCGAACCTGAGCAGCCCTCAATCGTTCGCGAATAATCTGAATCTTGTCATACGCAATATGCAATAACTCGGGTCCGCCAATAGGTCTCTCCCCCACCTCTCGCCAACATGTGTGTGAACGACACCTACGACCGTACAATGCCTCAAACGGTTCCATGCCAATAGAAGAATGATATGAGTTATTATAAGAAATCTCGATCAACGAGAAATGAGCATCCCAGTTCCCACCAAACTCTAACACGCAGGCTCTTAGCATATCCTCAAGAGTTTGTATCGTACGCTCATTTTGGCCATCTGTCTGTGGGTGAAACGTTGTGCTAATGGTAACACGCGTCCCCAGCTCGTCCTGCAAGCTCTGCCAAAACCGAGAAGTACACCGTGAATCTCGATCAGAGGCTATCTTCTTAGGCACCCCATGTCTAGAAATGGTCTCATCTGTGTAAATCTGTACCCACCGATCCATCGAGTACTTCTCCCTAACTGGAATGAAATGCGCGCTCTTCGTAAGTCGGTCAACCACAACCCATATCGAATCATGATGTGGCTGTGTCTTCGGGAGTTTAGTGACAAAATCCATCACAATCTCATACCACTTCCACTGCGGAATAGGTTAAGGTTGTAAACTGTCATATGGCATCTGAAGCTCGGCCTTCACTTACAAACAAGTAGTACACTGCTCAACGAATCGACCCACATCTCGCTTCAAGCCGGGACACCAAAAATCATAACGTAAGTCACGATACATCTTCGTAGTATCAAGGTGGACAGATAATCAAGATTTATGAGCCTCTGCCAACAAAATATCCCGCAAACCACCGAGTCTAGGAATCCAAATCCACGAATCAAACAACACTCCCCATATATCAGTAGAAAGACGCTCTATATAGCCAACCATCCGCTCAGACTTCAGATACTCCGCCGATGACGCCTCAGACAGATATCTCAAAATATATGCAATCATAGAATCTTTCGAAGGAGGACGTGCTGTCACACAACGCAATACCACCAGAATAGGACTTGCGACTCAACGCATCACCGACTACATTCTCTTTACCAGGATGGTAAAGGATCTCACAATCATAGTCCTTAATCAACTTCATGGCACACTGTTGTCTCATATTCAGCTCCTTCTGGTCGAAGATGTACCTCAGGCTCTTGTGATCGGTGAAGAGCTAACATCTCGTGCCATATAAATAATGTCGCCAACTGTAAATCATGAGTCGGGTAGTTCCTCTCGTGAAACTTCAGCTGCCTTGAGGCATAAGTGATCACTCTTCCCCGTTGCATCAAAATGCACCCCAGGCCATGTAAAGATGCATCGCTATAAATAACAAAATCCTCATTTCCCTCTGGCAAGCAAAGAATCAGAGTCTCACTCAAACATCGCTTCAGCTCCTGAAAAGCTTGCTCCTGTGGTTCATCCCAAATAAATCTCACATTATTTCTCGTCATCTCAGTCTAAGGTACTGCGATCTTAGAGAAATCACGAATAAAACGTCGATAATAACCCGCCAGGCCGAGAAAAATGCGAATCTCCGAAGCATTACGGGGTTGTCCCCAGTTTCGAATAGCCTCGACCTTCGCCTGGTCAACAAATACAGCCTCGCCACTAATCGTGTGGCCAAGAAACTGAACCTGATAACTTAACAAAGAAAATTTAGATTCACAATGGAAGTTAAAGTCAAGGATAAATCAGTAAATATACCTTCGGCAACCAAAATTCACACTTGGAAAATTTGGCATAGAGCTTCCCCATCCTAAGAAACTCTAGAAACTCCCTCAAGTGTATGGCATGATCAGCCTCAGACTTAGAATAAACCAGAATATCATCGATGAATACAATGACAGATCGATCAAGCATCGGACGACAAACTCTGTTCATCATATCCATATATGCTATCGGAGCATTGGTTAAGCCAAAAGGAATCACCAAAAACTCGAAGTGACCATAACGGGTCCTGAAAGCAGTCTTAGGAATGTCATCACCATGAACCCTCAACTGATGATAGTCAGATCTCAAATCGATTCGCACCAGAGTGCAAATGTAACAGATATAAAAGTACGGTTCGCACCAGAGTCAAATAACACATGAGCATGTAAGGTATTAAGTACAAAGATACCAGTAACCACATCAGGTGTCTCACAGACCTCCTCTACCGTGATCTGAAAAGCACGAGCTGGACCTCTAACAGTGTCGTCCCTACAAATCTATGTCGGTCCTGTAACTGGTCGACTTGTTGATGCAGTACTGCCAATCATACTCGGTCTCTGCCCCCTACGTGTGCCATCCTTAGCCATGTGTCTAGATCCCCCACAATCATAACAAGTGAGTGGAAACTTCGGGTAGTTAGCCCGAACATGACGAGAATCACCGCATGCTCAACACCCTGTAGATACACCACTACAAGTCCCCGAACGTCTCCTGCCACATCTCCGACAATCTCGCGGTGCCTGAGACTGTGATCTCCGTTGCTGCTGAGGTCGAGAAAAAGATGAACCTTGTGATCCAGATGTAGCCTGATAAAACTGACCAGAACCCTGAGGAGAAAATCTTCTAGGTGCAGAGCTCCTCTACCGTGATCTGAAAAGCACGAGCTGGACCTCTAACAGTGTCGTCCCTACAAATCTATGTCGGTCCTGTAACTGGTCGACTTGTTGATGCAGTACTGCCAATCATACTCGGTCTCTGCCCCCTACGTGTGCCATCCTTAGCCATGTGTCTAGATCCCCCACAATCATAACAAGTGAGTGGAAACTTCGGGTAGTTAGCCCGAACATGACGAGAATCACCGCATGCTCAACACCCTGTAGATACACCACTACAAGTCCCCGAACGTCTCCTGCCACATCTCCGACAATCTCGCGGTGCCTGAGACTGTGATCTCCGCTGCTGCTGAGGTCGAGAAAAAGATGAACCTTGTGATCCAGATGTAGCCTGATAAAACTGACCAGAACCCTGAGGAGAAAATCTTCTAGGTGCAGAGGACCCAGAAGAAAATCCCCTAGAAGCCCCAGCTGATGAACCCGATGATCTAGGCTGAAATCTCTGGAATGAACCCTCAGACCAAGACTTCTTGGGAGGTGGCGTCAAAGAAGATGTAGAAGTAGGACCCAACAGTGTCCGCTCGTGCTTTCGCGCACTCATAGCTGCCTCCTTAAGAGTCCTATAACTCTGCATCTCGACAAATTACTTGATCTCAAAACAAAGCCCCGTCACAAACATGTCTGCTCTAGTCTCCTCATATAGCGCATATCTAGTCACAAACTGGGATTTCTCCATATGCCTGACCTCATACTTCTTAATTGTCAGACCCTCCTGTTGTAGAGCTAAAAACTGTCTCTTAATCTCTCTTGTCAAGTCAGCTGGACAGTACTGATCCTGGAATCTTTGCCTGAGCTAAACCCAAGTCATCGTCCCCACCAGATCAGAACCAATAGCCCTCGAGGTGTTCTTCCACCATGTCAGCGCTGGACCCACTAACATCCCCGCAACATACTACACCATATCCGTCTCTAAGCAGTGACTCTGACGAAATGCCCTCTCTGAACACTCTAGCCACTCAAGAGCCTTCACAGGCTCCATAATCCCGTCGAACACCTTCGCCCCAGACCCCTTAAAGGCCTTGAACGAAGCGCGTTCAGAACGTCGTCCACCAGTCTCAGTCCCCACAATATTGCCCCCGCCAGTAGGATCAGATTCCAAGGGATTTCCCGTATCAGATCGGGAAGAAGCAATCAGGTCGCGAATCTCCTAAAGACTCTGCTGCATCTTCGCGCGGCTCTCGTACATAACGGGTCATGTACCTCATCATCCATGTCTCACAAGGGGTCAACGGCTCTCCCTCAGGTCCAATGTCAACATCAAAATCATCCTCATCCTGACACCCTCTGTCAGAATGCTCTATATCCTCTGACTCTTCAAAAACTCGCTCCTCGCATCGATGACTGTGGCTCTCGTCATCAGCCATGGTTCTGAAAATTTAAATTGATGAGTTAAATTAAGAATTCGTTATGTTTTCGTACTTGAATTGTTTACGGTTTGGTCATAAGGGTATATGTATGTGTGTGTGTGTGTGTCTATATACATATATATATATATATATATATATATATATATATATATATATATATATATATATATATATATATATATATATATATATATATATATATATATATATGTATATGAAGGTTACTATTAGGTCCTATCTTAACTGTACCCAATTTCCTAAGGTCATCAGGGTAGAGTTGAACTCGTATAATTATAACTTAAACTAATAGTGATCATGCATCCTATG
Source organism: Centrapalus pauciflorus (assembly GCA_020465985.1). NCBI lineage: Eukaryota > Viridiplantae > Streptophyta > Magnoliopsida > Asterales > Asteraceae > Centrapalus > Centrapalus pauciflorus. Next base: position 258,054 of record JAANYP010006260.1, on the reverse strand, counting down.
GTTTAAGACTAAGTACCTAAAAGGTACTTAATTCACTTAAACCAAACCTAGCTTTGATAATTGAAACGCCCCGCTCTAATAACGCGGCTGATATCGTCCAAATTGTACATGTGTTATCGGACGATATCTCATGTTTTACATAGTATTTTGGTTGTAATTCGTCTCAAATTCGATCTTATAGGTTCATGATGTCGTTTCAGGTTTTTGTTGAGTAAATTGAAGTGAAAGGTGCTGAAACAAGCCAAAGTCGGCACGATCTCCTCTGAACAGAATGGTTGAACTGCACAGAACTCGGCGTGTTCATTCCACCTACTCGGCAAGTACAACCCTTTCCAGAACCGAATTTCTATCTAGAACTCGGCGAGTTCCCTTTCTACTCGGCTAGTATACCTGAAACTTGTTAATTTCTGAAAATTCCTAAATCAAGCCAGATCAAATGAGGAGTCGACAACACACGAACTCGGCGAGTTCCCTTCACAAACTCGGCGAGTTTGTCCTCTTGGAGATCAAATCAGAAGGTGACAACACATATACTCTGCGAGTATTGGACCTATACTCGGCGAGTTCCTCCCAGCCTATAAAAGTATTTTTCCTGCACATTTAATGTGGGACTAATTTTTATCAAAAACTACACACACTATTTCTTTTGTTTCTTGAGGAGGAAGGAATGCAAGGAAGGGTTTCAACTTGGAGTTTTGAGTCAAGGGATTGCATCTTCATCATCATACACCATTAGGGGAGTTTTTCTTATATTTAAGTTAATCTTAATGCGTGAAATGCTTGCTTATCGTTAGATGATGTTTCAATCCACTAAAATGCAGTAGTTTTGCTATGTAATCATTTGGGTAACAAACCCTAAACATTAGATGATTTATATTTCGTATGTAATCGGATAATATATCATAGTTTGCGTATTTTGAATGAAAATCTTGTTGTTATGTTTGAGACTTGATAAACTTGAAATGAATGCTTCATTATTTCCATAAAGAGAGTCTGAAATAGTTGGTATTTATTTTTGATGAACCAAACATTTTGGTGTAGTTGAATCTTTCTACAAGAGATGGTGAAAGAGTGTGTTTAATCGGTGTTTTCATAATAATAAGTGGGGATTTATGTTTTTATGAGAATATAGCATGAATTTTATGTATTTGGTGTTAATTGAATCATCATTCAAAGTTCGTACGCTCGTTGTGAACATTCGGTTTTGCATGACTCACGTTTTGAACATTTAAAAGAGGTTCTCATGTTCACATTGTGAGTTATGGGATTATTGTGCTATAGCGAGATCTCCATATAGCTAAATGATCATTGTTCACATTTTAAATCGATATTGTATTCATGAATAAGATATTAGAGTGGATACGATATCGGTTGTTATGATAAATTAGCATCAAACATATCTTAGAGATTTGTGTGTTTGTTTCTTTGGAATTATAACTGATATATTATTCAATTTGTGCTTTAAATTGTTCATCTGATGTTTAGAGGGAGTGATCCCATTTGATTACATGTTTCCTTTAAACAGAATTCTTAGTATTTAATCATTTTCTTGTTAGTGCATCTTGTGTGACGATAGCAGTCTAAGTATAGATAATATTTTGTAACAGTCAATTTGTTTGTTATTGCATATTAACAAGCGTTTAATATATGTTTGATTATATGTGTTTGATAGTGATTGTATGTATGTCTGAACTTGGTGTAATGTGTTACAATAAGTTCAAACATAAGTTCAAAGATAAGTTCAAACATAGGTACAAAGATAAGTTCAAACATAAGTTTGAAGCATAAGATTCGAATTTGTAGAGGACAAGTTCGAAAGGCCTTGAAACTTGTCCTGGGTAAATTCGAACCAGGTGTTATAATTAAGGGTTAATTCGATTAATTAGTAGACTTTTGCAGAATTTCAGGGAGATTAGTGGAGAGGGCGATCTCGAACTTGCAAGGATATTGAGAGTTTGTTCTAGGAGAGAATCACGTGTCGGGGAGTTCCGTTGTTCGTCTATCATAGTGTGTGTCTCCGTGTTTCGTGTGCGTGGTCTATCCGTCAAGCCGCTAACGAGGATTCCGCACTCGTTGGAAGGTGTTGCGTCAAGATAGGATCCGTACGAAGGCAATCTTACAAGTGGTATCAGAGCCATTAGGGTGTTCGTGGTGTTCTTCGTGTTCATAAGTAACATCTGTGGTTTCTTGACGTTTTTGGATGGACAAATCACTTTTTGGATAGATTTTCGAGTTATACAAGCAACAAAATGGAGAAAAGTTCATATTAGTTCATCATTTCAGTCGAAATCATAGTTTTTAATTCTAAAAACTTTGGTTTAATCTGAAAAGTTGAAAAAAAATCAAACTTTTGGCCGTTTTTCGAACTTGCGGGGCTCGAACATAAGGGTGGTATTAGGGTTTGTTTGAATTTTGTCCGAAATTTGAATTTGTCAGAAAATACGATCCTCTCGAATTAATTTTAGGGTTTGATTCGAAGTTAACTGTCTTTCGAATTTCCACTCATTCGAATTTCCTCTCATTCGAATTTTCCTATATTCGAACTTAGCATAAACTTCGAAACAGTCATATTTTCGAATTTGTTGATTTCAAACTTAATTTCGAATTTAATATCAAACAAATTTAGAATTAATCAAATTGAAACTTACAGAAGTTCGAAAGGGTTAATTTAAATTAATTTCAAATTAAATTACTTAAGTTTTAAATTCAAAAAATTTAAGAAAGAATGACAAGTTTACAAAAGTTTATTGAAATGGACCATGAAGTCGGTAAGGCAAATTCACCACCCAAGCGGATGAAGTTGGAACACTATTATTGGTGGAAGGATTGGTTCGCCAACTTTGCTTGTTTCAATGATATGCGTATGTGGATTTGTATCGATGAGGGATATGTGCCACCTACGACAGAAGTTGAAGGTCGTCAAAGAGTCTTATCATATCAAATGATGAAGGATGATCATAAAAACTATATGAGGCCGAGAACCGAGCATTCTCGATTATCCAAATGGCGCTACCTCAAGAAATTCTACACACCATGAGAAAGCATAGGACTGCTAAAGAGCTATGGGATGCTCTAGAGAAAAGGTGTGAGGGAAATCCACGGGTTCGGAAGGGTAGAACTGAGATGCTGAAACAACAGTTTGCAATTTTCAAGGCTTTGAAGAACGAGACACTGGATGAGACAATCACTCGATTTTATCATCTGTTAACTGAGCTTGATAATCATACTGATGACTATCAACAGACTGAGAAGATCGCAAAGCTTCTAGATGCTTTGCCGGCAAAATGGGAGATGTACACAACCTTAATTAAGCATGATGAAGAGAAGTTCGAGACTCTCACTCTTGAAGGAGTAATCGGAACGCTGAGGGCTTATAACTTCAAACTGCAGAATAAAGAACGGGAGTTTGAACAAGTTCAAGATCCAGAAATGTATTTTGGAAAGTCAAAACCGTCGATTACCGGTGATTTGAAGTCGGGAGCCACAGCTTTCTTCTCGGGAGAAGAATCAAGTAGAAGAATCCAGCAGTAGGGCTTTCTTAGGGTTTTCGAAACCGGAAGAAAAGCAAACTCACTCAGCATCTACGTCTGATTCTTTTCGTCTGAAGGATATACAAAGATGCCAATGAGCGCAAAATCAGCTGAAGATCATCTGAATCTTTTGGCTTCATTTGTCGCCGTGTACGGCAATTGCGTTCAAGGGAAAATCAACGATCCTGCACTATTGGATGAGGACTATGATCAGGTGGATCCTGATGATCTAGAAGAAATGGATCATCAATGGCAACTGGCCATGGTGACTCAGAGGGTCAAGAGATTCATTAAACGGACAGGCAGAAATCTAAATGTCAGCAACATTAAGATTGGGTTCGACAAATCCAAAGTTAAGTGCTATAACTGCCAGGGGTTAGGACATTCTGCTCGAGAATGTCAAAGACCCAAAGTTGAAAACTACCAGAATCAATCTCTGGGAAGATATCAACCTGATAGTTCAAGTAATCAAGCGAACATCACTGGTCTGTTGACCAATGTATCATTGGACATACAGCTTGATGGGACGTACGATTGGAGTTCACATCCAGAGTCTAACGCTAGAGCCTTCATGGCTGAAGTGACAGAGACTGGGGATGTCGGAGCAGAGGAAGTAACAAAGGATAGAGATCAGAATGATACAAGTCTTGTGTTGGTGGAACAGTCAGAGAATCAGATTATTCTGGAGTTTTCCGCACAAATGGCCAACGTGGAATCAGATCACGCAAAGGTAATTCGGAACTTTTCTACATTCCGTGATTTATGTGCTTTCTGTGCTACTTCTCATGATAGATTAAATTTAGTGCTAGAAACACATACTAATTTAACTGCTCAAATTGAATCCTTAAAATCAGATAATGCTAGCCTCCTAGATATAAAAGAAAATCTTAGAGATAAGCTGAAGGCAGATGCTCAAGATGTCATAGTTCTAAAAGACAAACTAAGTGAGCAGTGTGTCAGGATAGAACTAATGTATGAGCATGTTAAGGCGTTACCAAAGTACTTAATATTAAAGAGGTAGAGCTAGTTGAAGCTAAGGTTAAGGTTGCAGAGGCAAATAGCAAATTAGAAAAGTTTAGGAACTCTTCACTGAATCTAGGGAAAATCTTAGATGCACAGCGTCAGTCTAAGAAACTAGTAGGTTTAGGGTATAATGAGAGTCCTCCACCTTTTAATGATAACTATGTGCCTCAGCCTTAGGATAAAACTAATAAACCAGTTGAATCAGAGGTAGCAACTGAACCTGTGTCTGAATCAGTTAAGGCTAAATAAACTAAGGTGAGTAATAACAATTCCACGATTAAGAAAGTCAAATTTGTGCAGTCTTCTAGTGACAAGATTGTAGGAGAAGCCAAACCAGACTTTAATAATCAGAAAGAGGAAACAACCATGATAGTTGAGAAGAAAGAACATGTAGTGAGACACCAAAGTCAAAGAGCACTCATAAGAAGTCATTTGATAAAATGTCTTGTTTTAGATGTCATGAAAGGGGTCATGTTGCGTCTAGTTGTCGATATAGGAAGGTAGAATCTACACCTAAGGTTGGAAAGCCTGAACAACATAAACCCTTACCAAGTGTAGCAAGCACAAGTGGTTCTCAAAACACTGAGAAGTTTGTGCATGCCACTCCAAAAGATGCTGTTAGGCAAGCACCTCTGTTGTAAAGAATGCTGTTATGCAAAAGAGATGATCGGGGTATTGTAACTCGCAATAAGGCAAGGCTTGTCGTAAAGGGTTTCAACCAAGAAGAAGGAATCGATTACAACGAGGTGTTTGCGCCAGTGGCAAGGCTTCAGGCAATCCGTTTGTTTCTGGCCTTTACATCCTTCAAAGGATTTAAAGTCTCTCAGTTGGATGTAAAGAGTGCGTTCCTGTATGGCAAAGTGAAGGAAGTGGTGTACGTCGAACAACCGCCTGGGTTCACTGATCCAAAGTTTCCCGACAGAGTGTATCGACTGGATAAGGCTCTGTATGGTTTGCATCAGGCACCAAGGGCATGGTACGAGACACTATCTACTCATCTTTTGGACAACGGGTTTGAAAGTGGGAGAATTGATAGTACATTGTTCGTGAAGAGGAAGGGAGAACATCTTATCTTGGTACAAGTGTACGTGGATGACATCATTTTCGGGTCTTCAGACGAGCAGATGTGCAAAGATTTCGAAAAGGTGATGAAATCTATGTTTGAGATGAGTGATATGGGAGAGCTGAACTTCTTTCTGGTTTTGCAAGTTGAACAAAGGAAGGAGGGTATGTTTATCCATCAGACGAAGTATGTCTACGATATTCTGGAGCGCTTCGGGATGGAGGGAACAAAGCTGACTGCTCACTTTAGCACACCAATTCAAGTGAATCACAATCTTGGACCGGGTATAGAAAGTGATACTGATGTGGATCCGAATCTATATCGGGTCATGATCGGATCACTAATGTATTTAACTACTTTTAGACCTGACATAATGTTTGCTGTGTGTATTTGTTCTAGGTTTCAAGCCAATCCGAAAGAAATGCATATGAAAGCTGTGAAGCTGATTCTGAGATACCTCAAGTCGAAACCGAAGCTGGGACTTTGGTATCACGCTGATGGTGATATGGAATTGGAAGCATTCACGGATTCAGACTATGGAGGATGCACCTTGAATCGAAAGTCAACAACTGGAGGTTGTCAGTTCCTTGGAGGGAGACTCGTATCCTGACAATGCAAGAAACAGATTTCGGTAGCCATGTCAATGTGCGAGGCCGAATATGTAGCTGCTGGTAGTTGCTGTTCACAGGTTTTGTGGATACAACAACAATTGCGGGATTACAGTTTGACTTACATTGATACTTCTATTAGGATAGATAACCAATCCACTATTGCTATAACTAATAATCCAGTTAAACACAATAAAACGAAGCACATAGACATAAGACATCATTTTATACGTGATTGTGCTGAAAAGAACTTAATAAAGCTGGTATAAATGGCAACGGAAGATAATAATACTGATTTATTTACTAAAGCTTTTGATAAGTCACGCTTTGAGTTGTTGGTTCAACTAAATGGTATGCGTAATCCAGAGTAACTTGACCTTAGTAGTTTTCTTTCCTTTTATAGTAAGTTAGTAGCTAAGTTTATTTTATTTCCTTTTATAGTAAGTTAGTAGGTTAGTTTATTAGCTTATCATAAAAATGAAAAACAAAAAAAAAGAGAAAATCATAAAAAATTTCAAAAAAAGGAGAATATCGAAAAATGAGTTAAGTCTTAGAATCATAGGTTCAAAGTGACGAAAATTAGCACAGTGGATACAATCTCTAAGTGTTAAGCTTTCACACATAATGCACCTTAAACTCTAAGTGATATACATTTTCTAGTTCGATGTGTTGGTAGGCATAATACACAAAGGGAATCTCAAAAGCTAATGAAATACTCAAGAAAAAGTCATATGTGTAACTAACTTAGATATATGACCAAATGGTCTTAATTTTTATGTTTGAGACATACAGATAATGATTCTAAATGAGGTATTCAAATTTTCTGCCAGATACATCTTAAAGAAAAGAAAAGAAAAGAAAAATCATGATAGTAAGGAGAGAGTCAAAACAAGTCACTTTGTTGTACGTAAGTACAGACCTGTTACCTCTGGTTTGACTCGAGTTAGCAAGATAAGTCGCTTTGTTGTACGTCAGTACAGACCTGTCACCGCTATCTTGCTAGCTTTAAATAAACTTTAAGACAAACTAAGACACTCTGTTGTATGTAAATACAGAACTGTGTCCGACGTTTGCCTTTTAAAGAAAATTTGAAATACCGAAAAATTATAATCATTATGTGTATGCCTTAATCATAAAAGTATGTCTAAGTATGAGACACCTAAGGTAGTTTCTTGATAAATAAAAATGCAAAGGGATATTCCAAAGTGTTACATGTTTAAATGGAAAATAATACCGACAATCGCCTAGCAATGTGTGTCACGACAAACAATCAAAGGAATCAAAAATTCCTACGTGTGAAAATGTAATACTGAAAGTGCGTATTTGACACCGCTATCTGATTGAACCTTCTTTGCTTTTCTCGCCAAAAATATTCTGTTAGTATAGGACGTAACTTTTTAAAGTATTTTTGAGTAGTCTAAGTTTAAATTTTAATTCATACTTTACTTTTATTTTTATTTATTTATATTTATATTTATATTTATATTTATATTTATCTTTATATTTATATTTATTTTTATATTTATATTTATATTTATATTTATATTTATTCCAAGTAGGATAAAGGTCAAAGTTACTAGGATGCATTTTTGGTTGGCTAAACAAACATTGCGTGAACATCTATTGCTTGGTGTGAATAATTTTGCAAGGTTTGTTCTGATACACGAAAAAGTTGAAAAAGTTGAATTTTATTCAAGGATTTTCAAAATTTTCAATTATATTCGAATGTCAGACAAATTCGAATAAACCTTCGAATATGTCAGGAAATTCGAATTTAATGCAAGTTCGAATGTGGTTGGTATAAATAGGTCAACAGTGAATCATTCAATTCACCAACCTTCGATTCTAATCATTCGAACTTATATACAGGCGATTTCGAACTTGTCTTTTCGAACATACCGTTTCGAGTTTATTACTATTTCACGAAGTTTTGCTCGTTTGTTTTCGAATCTACCAACACACTTAGGTATAATAATCAGTATTATACAAAGTTTGGGTAGTTTAGGACTCATCTATAGCAAAAAATCGACTCTATTTGAAGTTTTTTGGGTTTTAACCTTGTGGTTCAAAATCACAAGTTTTAACCAGTGAAACTTCAAATAAAGTACATATAACTTCGATTAGAACCTAATTGGACTAGTTGATACTATTTTCTAAGTCAAATGGTGTTAAAATCATGGATTTTTATTCGAAAGGGACCTACTTCGAACATGTTCATCATGTTAAAATCATGGATTTGTTAAAATATCGACAAATTCGAAGTCAGTCAAATTCGAACATATCCATCGAATTTGTTTTTTTTAAATCGAATGTTTTTATAAAATAAATTCAAACTTGTAGAAATTCGAATGTGTTGGATTTCGATCTTATGTAAGTTCAAAATAAAGCAACTTCGAAATTAAACAAGTTTCGTTTTTATTTTTCATTACTAATATTAGTTATTGTTTTTATGTGCAGATACGGGTGATAGAGCATTCTTAAATAAACATAACATGGTCATGTCCGTAGATAGATAGTTTCCTAATGCTTAACCATTTCGACAAATGGTGGAATTTTTGACGCATTCAAGAGTTGCTTACGCATTGACCCATAAGCTGCAAATCATCTTGCCATATGTAATACAATTCTGGGAGCGCCTCCAGGTAGACAGTTCCGTGACGCCAACAGTACTGCGAACAAGAGTTGGGGGCAGCCCATTGTTTTCTCAGCTGATATGCTTCGTCAGATACTTCTGCTAGGCTCCAAAGACCAAGAGGCGGGGCCCATTGATTTTCTTGTAAATATAAAGCAAGCGGCCTTCTTACGTATGGGATACGCCCAAGATATCACCAAAGCTGCGTACGTGAAAAGTGGCTTGATCGGGCAATGGCACTACTTGGTGCATGTATTTATGGTCTGTTTTGCGCCGTAAAAGTCCGAATTTGATTACATAGTATCAAAGATGCAATCGGCGGTGATAGCAGTGGTATATAACAAGCGCTTTAGTTTTTCAGAGATGTTCTTTGCTGAGTTCGTGCATCAAATCACAGCTCCAGTACGTGAAATATTTTTTATGTACCCGCGCTTCTCGATGATGCTTATCCGTCATTTTTTGCCGAATCTGCCACAACTTCAGGATACACATGGTGTGGCTATTATAGATAAGAGAATATTTGTTGACTGCCAGTCGCATAATGCCCGCAGGGCTGAGCAGGTCAGGCCTCAGGTGACACCTTTGTTCGGAGCAGTCATTGACCCAGATTTTGTGGCTCCGGAAGGAGAAAACTGGGCAGCAGAAGCTCCTCAACCGCAGCAACAGCCACCACAACAACAACAACCACAACAGCAACCGCGCAGGAGGCAAAGAGCTCCAGCAAGACAAATTCAGGCATCAAGGCCATCCTCCAGCAGGCATTCAGAGTCTTTGGCAGCAGGTCCATCGACGGACGCTGCAGGCCCTTCAACTACAGCCCCAACAATTGATCAGACAACACAGACCCTAGAAGAGATATGGGCACAAGGGACTGCCTCGGACCTAAACCTTACTGAACAACTAGTTCAGGATGTTTTAGATCCTCCACGAGAGTTCAATGATATCTTTACGGAGATAGATGAATACCAACCACCGGAAGGTGAGGGTATGGACATTGAGGTCCAGGGTCAAGAAGCTGAAGAAAGAGAGACCATGCAGACTGAGGCTGAGGGTCAAGCAATGAACGCCTCCGAGTCTGAGTCTGAATCTTAGGAAGTAGAAGAAGTACAACGTGTTGATCTGGCTGTCAGATTTGGCAGATATGGATCCAGGCTAGTCGTCAGCACGCGAGAGATGACTAGTAGAGCCGGTGGGGATTCAGAGAATGATGACTCTGATTTCGAAGAAGATGATGAAACTCCCCTCGTTCCTAGGCATAGGGCGAGGAGGCACCCATTTATGCAGGGAGCTCCATCCACATCCGCTCCTGAACCTGTAATACCAGCTGCTCAACCACCCATCACTCCATCACCGTCTACATCCATTTCGTGTGCGTGTATCCGTGTTTCGTTGTTCGTCTATCACAGTGTGCGTCTCCGTGTTTCGTGTGCGTGTATCCGTCAGGCCGCTAACGAGGATTCCGCACTCGTTGGAAGGTGTCGCGTCAAGATAGGATCCGTAGGAAGGCGACCTTACATTTCTTCTACTTGTGTGTGTGGTGTTGATAAATCGTTTGATATTATTTAGTTTTATATGCAGTTTAAATCAATCTTAAATCATAACTAATTATGAATCGACGACTTACTATCATTATTCCAACAAATTGTCCCAGAGTTCCATACCCGGACTTACGTAAGCTATACTAGTATATGATAGGTAATACTTGCCTATTTGTCTAGTAGTTTTAGTTTATTTGATTCCATTTCATAATTAAAATTAAGGTGTGCTAACGGAACATCAAGTTTTTGGTGCCGTTGCCGGGGACAATAATGGTGATTTTGAGAACGGTTGAACGTTTCTATATTAGCGATCATTTCGGGGATTTATCCACGAGAGTTAATTTCATTGTCTTTAATTCATCGCATTATAATTTCTTGTTCAAGATTACTCGTTGGTTTCCCTTTCTCTTGTAGGAGTTTATGAGCCGAAATCTCCTCCCGGATTTAACCGAACCATTGACCGATCCGTTGAGATTAATTCGAAGGAAAAATAAGCAAAAGGAAGGAGAATCCTCGGATGAACAAGAATCACCATTGAGACCACCATCCGCATCCCCAATTATAGTAGAGGATCTTGAGGCTTCGGGACAAATAACCTAACCAAAATTCGAAGCCGAAATGGCGGAAGAAGATAATCGGACTATGAGGGAATGTTCCAAGGCGATCAACATCGGGTCAGGATCGGCCTTCGTACGCCGTCCCGTTCAAGCGGGACATTACGGGATCAAAACAAATTATCTCCAATACTTGAACCAAATGTGCCCCTTTGATGGACTTGACTCCGATGATCCTAACGCGCATCTAACTCGGTTCTTGGACGTTTGCGACATGATAAAGATTCGGGAGATGCCTGAAGAATCCTTGTACCTTCATTTATTCCTATACGTTAAGGGGAGCCGCTCAAACGTGGTTTCAATCACTAGTGCCACTATCAATCCCAATTGGGAGGAACTTGTATACCGGTTCCTAATGCGGTACTTCCCTCCCTCTAAAACTGCTCATTTGAAAAATCATATCTGTAAATCTTTGCAGGAAAGCGAGGAGTCTTTATACGAAGCGTGGGAAAGGTAAAAGGGTCTTTTGAGAAGGTGTCCACATCACGGGTTTGACACCTACAATCAAGTTTACACATTCTACACCGGGCTCTTAATTTCAACAAGGCAAATATTGGATTTGAATGCTGGTGGATGTGTAATGGACAAGAAGCCTACCGATGCTTACAAAGCAATAGAAACCGCGGCCACTAATACTCATGAGTGGCACTCTTCAGAACATTGAATCGTACGCGGTGCTTTAAAGCAAGGGGGTGAGGTAAGTTCACTAAAGGACGAGATTGCTAGGATGGGCAAATAAATTGTCCAACTACAAAATCCAAGAATAGCAAATCAGGTGTGCCAATTGTGTTACGGTCCTCACACCGAAAATGAATGTACCAAGAGGATGACACTTCTTAGTAGACAATCCACTATCAAGTCTATTCAAGAAGTGTGTCAACTTTGTGGAGGACCACACACGACAAGAGATTGTGGGAATGATGATGCGGAGGAAACATTAGAAGAAGATGTTTTGTATTCTTATGGTGATAGATGTGACAACCCAAGGGGGAAGCCAGCGTTTCAACCACCACCTCAACGATACTACATTCCCATGGTTGACAATTGGAATCATCCAAATTTCCGATAGCGTCAACCAAATAACCAAGCTCCGGTGGTACCACCGGGATTCGAGGGTGCTAGTTCTTCCAACCCAAACCAAAGAAACAACTCATACCAACCTCGTCATCCTAACACCGCCCAATATCAATCTCGTCAACCAACCACCCAACCAATGCAACACAACAACCACAACAAGCCACAATAGCACCGCCCCATCCACGAAGCCAAGCCTACCCTTGAGGATATTGTGAGAGGTCAACAAGCATCAATCCAAAATCTTGAGAAGCAAATGGGGCAAATTTATCAATTATTGATTGACCGCGGTAAAGGGACACTTCAATCAAATACGGAAACAAATCCTAAGGAGCAAGCAAAGGCTATTCATTTAAGAAGTGGTAAAACACTTGATCCCATTTCCAATTCGGTTTCGAATAATGTGGTTGTTGATGATGTGCAGGTTGAAAGAGAAAATGAGGCAATAACGGACGAGGCGCAACACTCAAGCCCACAAAGTACCATTCAAGTCCCACCTCCTTCCAACACACAAGTGCCGGTCATGAAACCGCGAGTTCCTTATCCAAGCAGATCGAAAAAGGAGAAAGAGGAGGCTCATTTTGGTAAATTTTTAGAGCTCTTTAAACAATTGCATATTAACTTACCGTTTATTGATGTTATCTCGCAGATGCCCACTTATGCTAAATTTCTCAAGGAGATCATCACCAACAAACGGAAGTTTGAGGATGTTTCATCATTGTTGAGGAATGAAGGATGCTCCACTTTGCTTCATAACAAGCTACCCGAAAAAATTGCCGATCCAGGGAGTTTTACTATCCCTTGTCACATCGGTAGCTTAGTCATCACAAATACAATTGTGAATCTCGGGGCAAGCATCAGTTTAATGCCCACCTCTTTGTATGCAAAACTTAATTTGGGAGATCCGCAACCAACACACATGAGCATCTAATTGGCCGATCGGTCACCCAAGTATCCAAGGGGACTTGTGGAAAACGTTCTTGTCAAAGTAGATAAATTTGTGTTTCCCGTGGACTTTGTGATACTTGATATGGTTGAGGATAGCCGTGTACCCCGTTTATTAGGGAGGCCATTTTTGGCCACTTCACGTGCTATGATTGATGTGTATGATAAGAAACTCACTTTGAAAGTTGGTGAAGAGTCGGTAACTTTTTCCATTGATAAAGCTATGCAACATCCATCTACATCGGATGATATGTGTTACCATGCACATGCATTTGATAGTGAGTTTGATTTCAATGTGCATTCATTCATTTCAAAGGGTTCAAAGAGCGTATTCTCGATTGATAAAGGGGAAGAGATTCTCGATGGTGATGAAAATTTGGATGAGTTGGCACCATTGCTAGCCATGGATCCAACCCCTAGCTATTGTGAAGTCGAGCCAATCCATATTGATGAAAATCCTTTCCATGTCAAATCCTCAATTGAGGAACCTCTATCTCTTGAGCTTAAAGAGCTCCCCAATCATCTTGAGTATGCATTCTTGCATGAGGAGTCCCAATTACCCGTAATCATTTCGTCAAGTCTAACGGGTGACCAAAAAAAAGACTCCTCACTCTTCTTCGTGCTCACAAAGGAGCAACCGCTTGGAAAACTTCTGAAATTAAGGGTATAAGTCCTTCCTATTGCACGCATAAAATTTTTATGGAAGATGACTTTATACCGGTTGTCCAACGACAAAGACGGTTGAACCCAAACATGAAGGAAGTGGTGAAAAAAGAGGTAATTAAGCTACTTGATGCCAGCTTGATTTACCCCATCTCCGATAGTCCATGGGTTAGTCCAGTTCAAGTGATGCCAAAAAAGGAGGGATGACCATTGTGCATAATGAGAAAAATGAGATCATCCCGACACGAACTGTCACGGGATAGCGTGTTTGCATTGGTTATCGAAAATTAAACGATACTACATGCAAAGATCATTTTCCGCTTCCCTTCATGGACCAAATGTTAGAGCGCTTGGCGGGCAACCAATTCTTCTGTTTTCTTGATGGTTTCTCTGCATATTTTCAAATTCCTATCCATCTGGAGGACCAATAAAAGACAACTTTCACATGCCCCTTCGGCACGTTCGCATATAGAAGAATGCCTTTCTGCCTATGCAATGCACCCGCGACCTTTCAATGGTGTATGATGGCCATTTTCCATGACATGATTAAAGGGAGTACGGAAGTATTTATGGATAATTTCTCCGTCTACGGAAACTCCTTTGATTCGTGTCTTGAAAATTCTAAGAGAATGCTCACCCGATGTGAGGAATCAAACTTGGTCCTCAATTTGGAAAAATGTCACTTCATGGTGAGAGAGGGAATCGTTTTGGGGCACAAAATCTCGGAAGCCGGGATTGAGGTAGATAGAGCAAAGAGTGACACTATCTCTAAGCTACGTCCCCCATCCAATGTCAAGGGCATAAGAAGCTTCGTGGGTCATGCGGGCTTTTATCGTTGTTTCATCAAAGATTTTTCAAAGATCACACTCCCGATGAGCCAACTTCTCGAAAAGGACACCCCGTTTGTCTTTTCCAAAGAATGTCGTGACTCTTTTGAACTCTTCAAGGATAAGCTCACACACGAACCTATCATGATAGCTCCCGATTGGTCCCAACCTTTCAAGCTTATGTGTGATGCTAGTGATTTCGCCGTGGGGGCCGTTTTGGGCCAACTAGTCAATAATCACTTCCAAAAGTAAGACTCTAATGAACGCTCAAGAGAATTATACTTCTCGCCGTTGTCTTTGCGTTTGATAAATTCCGGTCCTATCTTGTTCTGTCCAAAAATGTAGTTTACACCGATCATTCGGCTCTTTGGTTCTTGTTCTCCAAACAAGACGCCAAACCTCATCTTATCAGTTGGATTCTTCTCCTACAAGAATTCGAAATCGAAATCAAAGATAAGAAAGGAGCCGAGAATCTCGCGGCTGATCATCTCTCCCGTCTTGAAAATCCAAATCTTGAAGGGCTTCATGATTCATCCATCAATGATAATTTTCCGGATGAATCCCTGATGAAGCTCGTTTTTTATTCTGAAGCTCCTTGGTTCGTTGACATTGCAATTTATTTAGCTTGTGGTACAATGGTTAAAGGCATGTCGTTCCAACAAAAGCGAAAGCTTCTCTCCGATTGCAAGTATTATTTTTGGGAGGACCCTTTCCTTTTTATAGTTGGAGCGGATCAAGTGATTCGCCGTTGTGTGTTTTGCAAGGAGTGCCAAGAAATTCTTCATCACTGTCACGTTGGACTGACCGGTGGTCATTTGGGACCAAGTAACACCGCCAAAAAGGTGTTCGATTCTGGTTTCTATTGGACTACCATCTATAAAGATTCGTATTCCATGGTCCAAACTTGTGACCAATGTCAAAGATTCAGAAACATCTTTGAAAGAGATGAAATGCCCCAAAATCTGATCCAAATAAGTGAGGTCTTTGATGTTTGGGAGATCGATTTCATGGGGCCGTTCCCCCCTTCTCAAGGAAATAAGTACATTCTTATGACCGTTGGCTACGTTTTGAAATAGGCCGAGGCTAAAGCCTTTCCATCAAACGATGCCCGAGTTGTGCTAAAGTTCTTGAAAAAGCTCCTCTCCCAATTTGGTGCTCCTAAGGCCTTGATTAGTGATCGAGGGACACACTTTTGTAATTCCCAAATGAAAAAGGCCTTAGCTCGTTATGGTGTAAAACATCGCACCGACACTTCATATCACCCACAATCGAGTGGGCAAGTCGAGGTAACAAACCGTGGATTTAAAAGGATCTTGGAGAAAATGGTTGGAAACAACCATAAGGAGTGGTCCGATAAGTTGGATGACACACTTTGGGCGATTAGAACGGCTTTCAAAACTCTAATCGGCACCACTCCATTCCATTTGATATATGGGAAGTCTTGTCATCTTCCCGTCGAGATTGAGCATTAGGCGTTTTGGGCCTTAAAAGAATGCAATCTTGATCTTTCCTTGTCCGGTGAGCTACGCAAGGCTCAATTGCTTGAATTGGACGAATTACGCCTCCAAGCTTACGAAAATTCAAGCATTTATAAGGAAAAGAGCAAGATATTTCATGATGCTCATCTCAATAATCGTTCGGACATCAAAGAGGGGGAACGGGTTTTGCTTTTTAACTCTAGATTAAAACTTTTTCCAGGAAAGTTGAGATCTCGTTGGTCCGGCCCTTACACCGTCAATAAGGTATTTCCGTATGGCACATTTGAATTGCTTGATCCTAATGGCAATGAAACAATCAAGGTAAATGGCCAACGGTTGAAGTAATACTTTGAGAACTTGGATGTTATCGGTGAGGATGTCGAAGCCCTCACATTGTTGCATGTCGAAAATTAAAAAGTCGAGGCCGAGTCAAGCTTAAGACTCGAAAGTAAATGAGCATGTCATTCATATATGCTCCTTGTTTGTTTAGTATCTGCTTTTCCGTGTTTTCGTTGTTGAAAAACTTCATTTTTGTTGTTTTAGTTCAAGTTGGAAATTTTTCTGTGTTAATAAGTTGAGACCTGACAAGAACTCGCCGAGTTCAGTCCATACTCGTCGAGTTCCTTGCCTGATAATGATTCTGTAATTTGGTGTATTCGTCGAGTTCAAATCACATACTCCCCGAGTTTCTCTAAAAATAACCATTCAGTAACTCGGTAGAACTCTCCGAGTTCAGTACATACTAGCCGAGTATGTGGAGCAGAATAGATGCTATTCTTTGTGCTTTAAAATAATTTATTAATTTTCTAGTCAAAAGAGCATCTCCAGGTCTGACACCCGCGTAAGAACTCGCAGAGTTCCAACCTGTACTCGCTGAGTACTTCTGCGCATTTAACCCTATTTTCAGTTTTATTTCTTCACTTTTGAAATCCATTTTCTCTCCTCTCTTCCCTGCGCCGACAACACCAAACCACCACCATATTCCTCCGTTTTTAGCCAATTTCTCCCCAAATCTTCATATTTTTGTTTCCCTAGGGTCAAATACAAGTGTGGAAACATTTTTCGGGTATTTTTTTGGGTCAATCTCGCCGTCATCCGCCGTCCGCCGCCACCGCCTCGCAAGAATTTTGCCCGATTTTCTATAATCTTTGCTGGGCTATTATCGAAAAAACCATTTTGGAACTTTTATGATTTTTTTGGTTTAATCACTCAGTCGTTTTTCCAACCGATCAAAACACTAACCTTTTCATTTTTTATTGGTTTGACCACTTTACCTGTTATAACAGGTGATTTGGTGACGTGTCAATTACGTGACATTTTTTATCATTGAAAAAACCACTCGAACTTCCAAGATTTTTTTTGTTTGACCACCATCCTCTTAAACTAAAAATTAAAACTCCTAGAACCGATAATTCAATGAAATCAAACATATCTTTTCGTATTTTTTGTAAATAACAATAACAATAATATATCAAATTAAAATCAATTCATTTTTATTTTTAAGTTTTTTCAAGATCTTATAAACACAAAAACCCAATTTAAGTTTCAAAATTGCTTATGAAAAATTTTAGTTTTTAGTTTTCTATTTTTATTTATTTTCTAAAAATTTAGAGTTAATTGCATAGATGGTCCTTTCACTAACTCAAAATTGCAGTGATCGTCCTTTTTACGAAAACGTGCAATTTGGATGTTTTATGTACCGAAAAGTTGCAATTAAGGTCATTTCTAACAGAATCCGTTAAATGTCTCTGTTAAGTCAATGGCATTTTGAATTTCAAAATGCCATTTCTAACCTTAATTGCAACTTTTCAAAATGCCCTTGACTTAACAGAGACATTTAACGAATTCTGTTAGAAAGGACCTTAATTGCAACTTTTCGGTACATAAAACACTCAAATTGCAACGTTTTCGAAAAAAGGACGATAGCTGCAATTTGGGGTTAGTTAGAGGACCATATATGCAATTAACTCAAAATTTTATTTAATTATATTATTACTATCTTTAGTGATTACTAACTGATTTATAAAATTTATTTTTTACGATCCTTTAAAACATTCAAACCCTAACAAAGAACAAGAAAAATAAATCAAAATCAAATCAAATGGATTTCAACAGGTGAAAATTGAATAAAAAAACACCAATATAAACATTACTTGATAGGAATCTTATTTGAAACTATAATCAGTTAACATAATTGTAAACAAATTTGATGAACACTACAAAACAATAGAAAATCAAAATGATTAATATCTGTTTTGATTAACATAATGATAATGAATAACTGATAAAGTAGAAGACGATGATAATGAAGAAGCAGAAGAGATCAATGAAGTATCGTTGGTGATAAAAACAATATGATGATGAAAAAAAAGAAACAGTTTTTTGAAATTAAAGTTTATTTTAATCATTTGATGTTATGAACAATATAATAATATAAATTATAAAAGTCTGAACATCAATTAAATTAGAGATTAGATTACGAAAACTAATAGAGTGCTTAAATAAAAAAACTTATGAAAGTTCGAATGGTTTTTCCGATAATAACTCTAATTCATAACAACAATTGACCGGTCAAACAGGTTACCGGTCAAAAATGAATGGCTAAACCAATAAACTGAAAGTATACTGATTAAAATAATAGAAAATAAAAAGTGTAGTGATTTGATCGGTTGGGAAAAAAAATTGAATGGTTAAACCGAAAAAATCATAAAAGTTCATATGGTTTTTTCGATAATAACCCATCTTTGCTCCTTCGTCTCATATCTCTATTTTGGTACACTCCTTGTCCCTTGTTACGAAATTGTCAAAAATCTCTCATGCTAATCTTCATTTTCTTTGCGTTTTTAGTGTGTTTATGTTAAAAGTTCATGATAACCCTTGCAATTCTTGTTATGTGTTGTTCTTAATTTTTAAATTTCGTACTTGTTTGTGTATTCTTTTTTATTTATTTTCTTGTTTAACTTAGTATTTTTGAATTTTATGATATTCGTGGTAGATCTTGCATTTTTGTATGTTTTAGTTCTTTAAGTTCTCATGGTTATTTTTGTTTAGTTGTGTAGATTGTCTTTGTTTAGTAGTTTTATTTCATAGGAGTTTAATGTAATTTATGTGTTTAGCTAGCTTAAAGTACCTGTATTTAGGCTAGAATTTTGTTTATTTTGTTCGTTAATTATTGGTCGGTTATTTTCTTTTTTTTTAGTTAAAATTGCAAGTTTTTTCTTGAATCTTCTAGTTTGTGTTTCTTGTAGATAACAATTGTTTTCAAAAGTTGTGTGTCTTTGAGTTCAAGTTATTGAGCTCTATTTTTTACGTATAAATGCGTGTAGTTGTTTTTGTCGTGTAGCTAATTGTAGATTGTATTTTTGTCATCTAGTGCATGCCTAGTGTGTTATTCCGTACTTAGTTTCGTTTTTGTTTAGATTTCTGTGCCTCGTTATTCTTCTTATTGTGATTAGTTTATTCTTAAGTTCAGTTTATTTTTGCATGAGAGATCATTATGGGATTGTCAATTAGAAAGACTTATGTCTTCTTGCATGTCACACATGATATGTTATGATTGAGTGTAGTAGTTGTAGTATATCACAGCTCTTTTGTAAGGCGTCGGGATTTAGTCCCAATAATAAGTGTGGGAATGGTTGTGCTCGATGCTGTTTTGGTTATTTTTAGCCCTTCATAATTTTAAAGCTAATGTTGTCGCTCGAATTCTCACCCTCGCTCCTCAATTATAATACAGGAAATGTCTGGCGCCTCGAAACGTGGCCGAGCCGGCACATCCCGCCAGAGGGATCCCTCGTCGGAGTCCGATTCAAGTGACGACAAGGTTCAAATATGGATGATCTAAAATGCGAATCATCCATTTCTGACATTCTCCAGTGTCCCCAATGGGCAAAGGCGGGAGTTTAGGGAGTTACTCGTCAGTCTCGCGAGTCGCGAGCTCGACTCGGGAAGGTATCTCAATTGGGACAACCTGGGTCGCGTTCAATGTGACCCGCCTCATCCAAATGCTTCGTCAGATACTTCTGCTAGGCTCCAAAGACCAAGAGGCGGGGCCCATTGATTTTCTTATAAAAATAAAGCAAGCGGCCTTCTTACGTATGGGATACGCCCAAGATATCACCAAAGCTGCGTACGTGAAAAGTGGCTTGATCGGGCAATGGCACTACTTGGTGCATGTATTTATGGTCTGTTTTGCGCCGTAAAAGTCCGAATTTGATTACATAGTATCAAAGATGCAATTGGCGGTGATAGCAGTGGTATATAACAAGTGCTTTAGTTTTTCAGAGATGTTCTTTGCTGAGTTCGTGCATCAAATCACAGCTCCAGTACGTGAAAGATTTTTTATGTACCCGCGCTTCGCGATGATGCTTATCCGTCATTTTTTGTCGAATCTGCCACAACTTCAGGATACACATGGTGTGGCTATTATAGATAATAGAATATTTGTTGACTACCAGTCGCATAATGCCCGCAGGGCTGAGCAGGTCAGGCCTCAGGTGACACCTTTGTTCGGAGCAGTCATTGACCCAGATTTTGTGGCTCCGGAAGGAGAAAACTGGGCAGGAGAAGCTCCTCAACCGCAGCAACAGCCACCACAACAACAACAACCACAACAGCAACCGCGCAGGAGGCAAAGAGCTCCAGCAAGACAAATTCAGGCATCAAGGCCATCCTCGAGCAGGCATTCAGAGTCTTTGGCAGCAGGTCCATCGACGGACGCTGTAGGCTCTTCAACTACAGCCCCAGCAATTGATCAGACCACACAGACCCTAGAAGAGATATGGGCACAAGAACTGCCTCGGACCTAAACCTTACTGAACAACTAGTTCAGGATGTTTTAGATCCTCCACGAGAGTTCGATGATATCTTTACGGAGATAGATGAATACCAGCCACCGGAAGGTGAGGGTATGGACATTGAGGTCCAGGGTCAAGAAGCTGAAGAAAGAGAGACCATGCAGACTGAGGCTGAGGGTCAAGCAATGAACGCCTCCGAGTGTGAGTCTGAATCTGAGGAAGTAGAAGAAGTAGAACGTGTTGATCTGGCTGTCAGATTTGGCAGATATGGATCCAGGCTAGTCGTCAGCACGCGAGAGATGGCTAGTAGAGCCGGTGGGGATTCAGAGGATGATGACTCTGATTTCGAAGAAGAAGATGAAACTCCCCTTGTTCCTAGGCATAGGGCGAGGAGGCACCCATTTATGCAGGGAGCTCCATCCACATCAGCTCCTGAACCTGTAATACCAGCTGCTCAACCACCCATCACTCCATCACTGTCTACATCCATTCCAGAAACATCATCGACATTCACCGATAATCAGCAGTTTACAGAGCTGAAGGGAAAGGTGGATTTCCAGTCAGCAGTGACAGAACTTCAAGCCCATAATTCCAGACTTGATCAGGAAAATGTTGAATTGAAAACAATAGTTGCCGATCAAGCGTCTGAGATAAAAACAATGAATCTCTCCTGGAGTAGTTAATGAAAAATCATCAAGCTCAGGGGAAGAGTAGCTGCATAGAAGCTGAAGTGCTAAGAGAAGATGATGACGGCAATGATCCCGAGGCTGGAAGAGAAGGTGAGCTAGCAGATCTTTCAACTGCTCAGCGAGCATCAATTCAGGGGGAGCCCAGTTAGTCTAGAATGGAAGAAGGAGTTGAAGGTCAAACTTCAAAGACTATTGAGAGCGAAATGATTGAAGCACTAATGGATATTGAAGAAGAAGATGTGATTTTTGATTTTGATGATGAAGTTGAAGTTCTTGAAGAAGGGGAGCTTGTCTAAGAAGACGTTGCAGAGTGGAAATCTGATGAAGAGGTCATGGAAGATGAAGACGACAACGTAGATGAAGTAACCATTCCTTCACAGTCTATCAAAGAACAATATGTACACAATGATCAAAACGTGATTGACATAGATGAAGTTAGTTGGCATCTGTGGATGATTCCGAAATTGATTCAGCTGATAAAGAGCAAAGCAGAGAAGAATTGATAAATCTTTGGTTTCGAAAGGAAGAAAAGAAATCAGATCTGAAGATGAAGAAGAGGATGAGTGTACTAGACTCGGGAAACCTCTCAGGTGGAATGCTTAGCTGGTTCTTTGACAGGGAATTGCAGCCTTTTGTACTTAAAAGAAGAAACGGGCCTCAGTATCTGAGAAGAACCTTAAGAGTCTTTAATACATTGCCCAAATGTGAGGTGAAGGAGTTGGCCTGGAAAGAGCTTATAAACCTTGGAGACGACCCCTATGTTGAAGTGATTGCTAAGATTATCAGAAGGGAGGGTAGATCTGGAAAGTTTGAAAGGTTAAAGCCAAGGTCAGGCAAGAGAGTAGAGGACGAGACGAGAATAGATCCTCATACGGGTAAACCTTGGGCCAAGATGGTTTACAGACCAGTCCGATGCTTGAAGAAAGTTACGTTAAAGTCTATGCCATAGGATGTACTTGCAAACATGAAGTGGTGGTACGTAGACAACGAAACAGCTGAAGCCGTTATGGAGGATCAAGAGGACAAGGTGATTTTGAAGGTATATGATCCTCTACATCTGATCAACCTATCCAAGGATGACCTGCAAAAGCTTCATGATCAGCCAATTTTCTTTCATGAAGGCTCGATATCTGAAGGCAGGAAGTTCCAAAAGATAGTTAAAGTTTGTATAGTTCAGGGATTGTATGCAGGTAGTAGCTTATATAGTTCTAGTACTTATACAAAATATAAATAGTTAGAAGCTATCGTCAAGGAGGAGTCTGTTAGTGCATCATGTGTGACGATAGCAGTCTAAGTATAGATAATATTTTGTAATAGTCAATTTGTTTGTTATTGCATATTAACAAGTGTTTAATATATATTTGATTATAGGTGTTTGATAGTGATGGTATATATGTTTGAACCTGGTGTAATGTGTTACAATAAGTTCAAACATAAGTTGAAAGATAAGTTCAAACATAAGTACAAAGATAAGTTCAAACATAAGTTTGAAGCATAAGATTCGAATTTGTAGAGGACAAGTTCGAAAGGCTTTGGGCTTATTGGAACTTGTCCTGGGCAAATTCGGACCAGGTTTTATAATTAAGGGTTAATTCGATTAATTAGTAGACTTTTGCAGAATTTCAGGGAGATTAGTGCAGAGGGCGATCTCGAACTTGCAAGGATATTGAGAGTTTGTTCTTGGAGAGAATCACGTGTCGGGGCGTTCCGTTGTTCGTCTATCACAGTGTGCGTCTCCGTGTTTCGTGTGCGTGATCTATCTGTCAGGCCGCAAACGAGGATTCCGCACTCGTTGGAAGGTGTCGCGTCAAGATAGGATCCGTAGGAAGGCGACCTTACATTTCTTCTACTTGTGTGTGTGGTGTTGATAAATCGTTTGTCATTATTTAGTTTTATACGCAGTTTAAATCAATCTTAAATCTTAGCTAATTATTAATCGACGACTTACTATCATTATTCCACCAAATTGTCCCTGAGTTCCATACCCGGACTTACGTAAGCTATACTAGTATATGATAGGTAATACTTGCCTATTTGTCTACTAGTTTTAGTTTATTTGATTCCATTTCATAATTAAAATTAAGGTGTGCTAACGGAACATCAAGTTTTTGGCGCCGTTGCCGGGGACAATAATGGTGATTTTGAGAACGGTTGAACATTTCTATATTAGCGTTCATTTCGGGGATTTATCCACGAGAGTTAATTTCATTGTCTTTAATTCATCGCATTATAATTTCTTGTTCAAGATTACTCGTTGGTTTCCCTTTCTCTTGTAGGAGTTTATGAACCGAAATCTCCTCCCGGATTTAACCGAACCATTGACCGATCCGTTGAGATTAATTCGAAGGAAAAATAATCAAAAGGAAGGAGAATCCTCGGATGAACAAGAATCACCATTGAGACCACCATCCGCATCCCCAATTATAGTAGAGGATCTTGAGGCTTCGGGACAAATACCGAACCAAAATTCGAAGCCGAAATGGCGGAAGAAGATAATCGGACTATGAGGGAATGTTCCAAGGCTACCAACATCGGGTCAGGATCGGCCTTCTTACGCCGTCCATGTTCAAGCGGGACATTACGGGATCAAAACAAATTATCTCCAATACTTGAACCGAATGTGCCCCTTTTATGGACTTGACTCCGATGATCCTAACGCGCATCTAACTCGGTTCTTGGACGTTTGCGACATGATAAAGATTCGGGAGATGCCTGAAGAATCCTTGTACCTTCATTTATTCCCATACATTAAGAGGAGCCGCTCAAACGTGGTTTCAATCACTAGCGCCACTATCAATCCCAATTGGGAGGAACTTGTAGACCGGTTCCTAATGCGGTACTTCCCTCCCTCTAAAACTGCTCATTTGAAAAATCATATCAGTAAATCTTTGCAGGAAAGCGAGGAGTCTTTATACAAAGCGTGGGAAAGGTAAAAGGGTCTTTTGAGAAAGTGTCCACATCACGGGTTTGACACCTACAATCAAGTTTACACATTCTACACTGGGCTCTTAATTTCAACAAGGCAAATATTGGATTTGAATGCTGGTGGATGTGTGATGGACAAGAAGCCTACCGATGCTTACAAAGCAATAGAAACCGCGGCCACTAATACTCATGAGTGGCACTCTTCAGAACATTGAATCGTACGCGGTGCTTTAAAGCAAGGGGGTGAGGTAAGTTCACTGAAGGACAATATTGCTAAGATGGGCAAATAAATTGTCCAACTACAAAATCCAAGAATAGCAAATCAGGTGTGCCAATTGTGTTACGGTCCTCACACCGCAAATGAATGTACCAAGAGGATGACACTTCTTAGTAGACAATCCACTATCAAGTCTATTCAAGAAGTGTGTCAACTTTGTGGAGGACCACACACGACAAGAGATTGTGGGAATGATGATGTGGAGGAAACATTAGAAGAAGATGTTTTGTATTCTTATGGTGATAGATATGACAACCCAAGGGGGAAGCCAGCGTTTCAACCACCACCTCAACGATACTACAATCCCAAGGTTGACAATTGGAATCATCCAAATTTCCGATAGCGTCAACCAAATAACCAAGCTCCGGTGGTACCACCGGGATTCGAGGGTGCTAGTTCTTCCAACCCAAACCAAAGAAACAACTCATACCAACCTCGTCATCCTAACACCGCCCAATATCAATCTCGTCAACCAACCACCCAACCAATGCAACACAACAACCACAACAAGCCACAATACCATCGCCCCATCCACGAAGCCAAGCCTACCCTTGAGGATATTGTGAGAGGTCAACAAGCATCAATCCAAAATCTTGAGAAGCAAATGGGGCAAATTTCCCAATTATTGATTGACCGCGGTAAAGGGACACTTCAATCAAATACGGAAACAAATCCTAAGGAGCAAGCAAAGGCTATTCATTTAAGAAGTGGTAAAACACTTTATCCCATTTCCAATTCGGTTTCGAATAATGTGGTTGTTGATCATGTGCAGGTTGAAAGAGAAAATGAGGCAATAACGGACGAGGCGAAACACTCAAGCCCACAAAGTACCATTCAAGTCCCACCTCCTTCCAACACACAAGTGCCGGTCATGATGTTATCTCGCAGATGCCCACTTATGCTAAATTTCTCAAGGAGATCATCACCAACAAACGGAAGTTTGAGGATGTTTCATCATTGTTGAGGAATGAAGGATGCTCCACTTTGCTTCAAAACAAGCTACCCGAAAAAATTGCCGATCCAGGGAGTTTTA
This sequence comes from Centrapalus pauciflorus, assembly GCA_020465985.1. Classification (NCBI taxonomy): domain Eukaryota; kingdom Viridiplantae; phylum Streptophyta; class Magnoliopsida; order Asterales; family Asteraceae; genus Centrapalus; species Centrapalus pauciflorus. Next base: position 232,342 of record JAANYP010006260.1, on the reverse strand, counting down.
CTATCCCTTGTCACATCAGTAGCTTAGTCATCACAAATAAAATTGTGAATCTCGGGGCAAGCATCAGTTTAATGCCCACCTCTTTGTATGCAAAACTTAATTTGGGAGATCCGCAACCGACACACATGAGCATCTAATTGGCCGATCGGTCACTCAAGTATCCAAGGGGACTTGTGGAAAACGTTATTGTCAAAGTAGATAAATTTGTGTTCCTCGTGAACTTTGTGATACTTGATATGGTTGAGGATAGCCGTGTACCCCTTATATTAGGGAGGCCATTTTTGGCCACTTCACGTGCTATGATTGATGTGTATGATAAGAAACTCACTTTGAAAGTCGGTGAAGAGTCGGTAACTTTTTCCATTGATAAAGCTATGCAACATCCATCTACATCGGATGATATGTGTTACCATGTACATGCATTTGATAGTGAGTTTGATTTCAATGTGCATTCATTCATTTCAAAGGGTTCAAAGAGCGTATTCTCGATTGATAAAGGGGAATAGATTCTCGATGTTGATGAAAATTTGGACGAGTTAGCACCATCGCTAGCCATGGATCCACCCCCTAGCTATTGTGAAGTCGAGCCAATCCATATTGATGAAAATCCTTTCCATGTCAAATCCTCAATTGAGGAACCTCTATCTCTTGAGCTTAAAGAGCTCCCCAATCATCTTGAGTATGCATTCTTGCATGAGGAGTCCCAATTACCTGTAATCATTTCGTCAAGTCTAACGGGTGACCAAAAAAAAGACTCCTCACTCTTCTTCGTGCTCACAAAGGAGCAACCGCTTGGAAAACTTCTGAAATTAAGGGTATAAGTCCTTCCTATTGCACGCAAAATTTTTTTATGGAAGATGACTTTATACCGGTTGTCCAACGACAAAGACGGTTGAACCCAAACATTAAGGAAGTGGTGAAAAAAGAGGTAATTAAGCTACTTGATGCCGGCTTGATTTACCCCATCTCCGATAGTCCATGGGTTAGTCCAGTTCAAGTGATGCCAAAAAAGGAGGGATGACCATTGTGCATAATGAGAAAAATGAGATCATCCCGACACGAACTGTCACGGGATAGCGTGTTTGCATTGGTTATCGAAAATTAAACGATGCTACACGCAAAGATCATTTTCCGCTTCCCTTCATGGACCAAATGTTAGAGCGCTTGGCGGGCAACCAATTCTTCTGTTTTCTTGATGGTTTCTCTGCATATTTTCAAATTCCAATCCATCTGGAGGACCAATAAAAGACAACTTTCACGTGCCCCTTCGGCACGTTCGCATATAGAAGAATGCCTTCCTGCCTATGCAATGCACCCGCGACCTTTCAATGGTGTATGATGGCCATTTTCCATGACATGATTAAAGGGAGTACGAAAGTATTTATGGATAATTTCTCCGTCTACGGAAACTCCTTTGATTCGTGTCTTGAAAATTCTAAGAGAATGCTCACCCGATGTGAGGAATCAAACTTGGTCCTCAATTTGGAAAAATGTCACTTCATGGTGAGAGAGGGAATCGTTTTGGGGCACAAAATCACGGAAGCCGGGATTGAGGTAGATAGAGCAAAGATTGACACTATCTCTAAGCTACGTCCCCCATCCAATGTCAAGGGCATAAGAAGCTTCGTGGGTCATGCGGGCTTTTATCGTTGTTTCATCAAAGATTTTTCAAAGATCACACTCCCGATGAGCCAACTTCTCGAAAAGGACACCCCGTTTGTCTTTTCCAAAGAATGTCGTGACTCTTTTGAACTCTTCAAGGGTAAGCTCACACACGAACCTATCATGATAGCTCCCGATTGGTCCCAACCTTTCGAGCTTATGTGTGATGCTAGTGATTTCGCCATGGGGGCCGTTTTGGGCCAACGAGTCAATAATCACTTCCAAAAGTAAGACTCTAATGAACGCTCAAGAGAATTATACTTCTCGCCGTTGTCTTTGCGTTTGATAAATTCGGGTCCTATCTTGTTCTGTCCAAAAATGTAGTTTACACCGATCATTCGGCTCTTTGGTTCTTGTTCTCCAAACAAGACTCCAAACCTCATCTTATCAGTTGGATTCTTCTCCTACAAGAATTCGACATCGAAATCAAAGATAAGAAAGGAGCCGAGAATCTCGCGGCTGATCATCTCTGCCGTCTTGAAAATCCAAATCTTGAAGGGCTTCATGATTCATCCATCAATGATAATTTTCCGGATGAATCCCTGATGAAGCTCGTTTTTGATTCTGAGGCTCCTTGGTTCGCTGACATTGCAAATTATTTAGCTAGTGGTACAATGGTTAAAGGCATGTCGTTCCAACAAAAGCGAAAGCTTCTCTCCGATTGCAAGTATTATTTTTGGGAGGACCCTTTCCTTTTTATAGTTGGAGCGGATCAAGTGATTCGCCGTTGTGTGTTTTGCAAGGAGTGCCAAGAAATTCTTCATCACTTTCACGTTGGACTGACCGGTGGTCATTTGGGACCAAGTAACACCACCAAAAAGGTGTTCGATTCTGGTTTCTATTGGACTACCATCTATAAAGATTCGTATTCCATGGTCCAAACTTGTGACCAATGTCAAAGATTCAGAAACATCTCTGAAAGAGATGAAATGCCCCAAAATCTGATCCAAATATGTGAGGTCTTTGATGTTTGGGGGATCGATTTCATGGGGTCGTTCCCCCCTTCTCAAGGAAATAAGTACATTCTTATGACCGTTGGCTACGTTTTGAAATAGGCCGAGGCTCAAGCCTTTCCATCAAACGATGCCCGAGTTGTGCTAAAGTTCTTGAAAAAGCTCCTCTCCCGATTTGGTGCTCCTAAGGCCTTGATTAGTAATCGAGGGACACACTTTTGTAATTCCCAAATGAAAAAGGCCTTAGCTCGTTATGGTGTAAAACATCGCACCGACACTTCATATCACCCACAATCGAGTGGGCAAGTCGAGGTCACAAACTGTGGATTTAAAAGGATCTTGGTGAAAATGGTTGGAAACAACCATAAGGAGTGGTCCGATAAGTTGGATGACACACTTTGGGCGATTAGAACGGCTTTCAAAACTCTAATCGGCACCACTCCATTCCATTTGATATATGGGAAGTCTTGTCATCTTCCCGTCGAGATTGAGTATAAGGCGTTTTGGGCCTTAAAAGATTGCAATCTTGATCTTTCCTTGTCCGGTGAGCTACGCAAGGCTCAATTGCTTGAATTGGACGAATTACGCCTCCAAGCTTACGAAAATTCAAGCATTTATAAGGAAAAGAGCAAGATATTTCATGATGCTCATCTCAAGAATCGTTCGGACATCAAAGAGGGGGAACGGGTTTTGCTTTTTAACTCTAGATTAAAACTTTTTCCAGGAAAGTTGAGATCTCGTTGGTCCGGCCCTTACACCGTCAATAAGGTATTTCCGTATGGCACATTTGAATTGCTTGATCCTAATGGCAATGAAACAATCAAGGTAAATGGCCAACGGTTGAAGAAATACTTTGAGAACTTGGATGTTATCGGTGAGGATGTCGAAGCCCTCACATTGTTGCATGTCGAAAATTAAAAAGTCGAGGCCTAGTCAAGCTTAAGACTCGAAAGTAAATGAGCATGTCATTCATTTATGCTCCTTGTTTGTTTAGTATCTGCTTTTCCGTGTTTTCGTTGTTGAAAAACTTCATTTTTGTTGTTTTAGTTCAAGTTGGAAATTTTTCTGTGTTAATAAGTTGAGACCTGACAAGAACTCGCCGAGTTCAGTCCATACTCGTCGAGTTCCTTGCCTGATAATGATTCTGTAATTTGGTTTATTCGTCGAGTTCAAATCACATACTCCCTGAGTTTCTCTAAAAATAACCATTTAGTAACTCGGTAGAACTCTCCGAGTTCTGTCCATACTAGCCGAGTATGTGGAGCAGAATTGATGCTATTCTTTGTGCTTTAAAATAATTTATTAATTTTCTAGTCAAAAGAGCATCTCGAGGTCTGACACCCGCGTAAGAACTCGCAGAGTTCCAACCTGTACTCGCTGAGTACTTCTGCACATTTAACCCTATTTTCAGTTTTATTTCTTCACTTTTGAAACCCATTTTCTCTCCTCCCTTCCCTGCGCCGACAACACCAAACCACCACCATATTCCTCCGTTTTTAGCCATTTTCTCCCCAAATCTTCATATTTTTGTTTCCCTAGGGTCCAATACAAGTGTGGAAACATTTTTCGGGTATTTTTTTGGGTCAATCTCGGCGTCATCCGCCGTCCGCCGCCACCGCCTCGCTAGAATTTTGCCCGATTTCTATAATCTTTGCTGGGCTATTATCGAAAAAACCATTTTGGAACTTTTATGATTCTTTTGGTTTAATCACTCAGTTGTTTTTCCAACCGATCAAAACACTAACCTTTTCATTTTTTATTGGTTTGACCACTTTACCTGTTTTAACAGGTGATTTGGTGACGTGTCAATTACGTGACATTTTTTATCATTGTAAAAACCACTGGAACTTCCAAGATTTTTTTGGTTTGACCACCATCCTCTTAAACTAAAAATTAAAACTCCTAGAACCGATAATTCAATGAAGTCAAACATATCATTTCGTATTTTTTATCAATAACAATAACAGTAATATATCAAATTAAAATCAATTCATTTTTATTTTTAGGTTTTTTCAAGATCTTATAAACAAAAAAACGCAATTTAAGTTTCAAAATTGCTTATGAAATTTTATAATAAATTTTAGTTTTTAGTTTTCTATTTTTATTTATTTTCTAAAAATTTATAGTTAATTGCATAGATGGTCCTTTCACTAACCCAAAAATGCAGTGATCGTCCTGTTTACGAAAACGTGCAATTTGGATGTTTTATGTACCGAAAAGTTGCAATTAAGGTCATTTCTAACAGAATCCGTTAAATGTCTCTGTTAAGTCAATGGCATTTTGAATTTCAAGCCATTTCTAACCTTAATTGCAACTTTTCAAAATGCCCTTGACTTAACAGAGACATTTAACGAATTCTGTTAGAAAGGACCTTAATTGCAACTTTTCGGTACATAAAACACTCAAATTGCAACGTTTTCCAAATAAGGACGATAGCTGCAATTTGGGGTTAGTTAGAGGACCATCTATGCAATTAACTCAAAATTTTATTTAATTATATTATTACTATCTTTAGTGATTACTAATTAATTTATAAAATTTATTTTTACGATCCTTTAAAACATTGAAACCCTAACAAAGAACAAGAAAAATAAATCAAAATCAAATCAAATGGATTTCAACAGGTGAAAATTGAATAAAAAACACCAATATAAACATTACTTGATAGGAATCTTATTTGAAACTATAATCAGTTAACATAATTGTAAACAAATTTGATGTACACTACAAAACAATAGAAAATCAAAATGATTAATATCTGTTTTGATTAACATAATGATAATGAATAACTGATAAAGTAGAAGACGATGATAATGAAGAAGCAGAAGAGATCAATGAAGTATCGTTGGTGATAAAAACAATATGATGATGAAAAAAAAAGAAACAGTTTTTTGAAATTAATGTTTATTTTAATCATTTGATGTTATGAACAATATAATAATATAAATTACAAAAATCTGAACATCAATTAAATTAGAGATTAGATTACGAAAACTAATAGAGTGGTTAAATAAAAAAACTTATGAAAGTTCGAATGGTTTTTCCGATAATAACTCTAATTCATAACAACAATTGACCGGTCAAACAGGTTACCGAAAAAATATGTGATTTGATCGGTTGGGAAAAAAAATTGAATGGTTAAACCGAAAAAATCATAAAAGTTCACATGGTTTTTTCGATAATAACCCATCTTTGCTCCTTCGTCTCATATCTCTATTTTGGTACACTCCTTGTCCCTTGTTACGAAATTGTCAAAAATCTCTCATGCTAATCTTCATTTTCTTTGCGTTTTTAGTGTGTTTATGTTAAAAGTTCATGATAACCCTTGCAATTCTTGTTATGTGTTGTTCTTAATTTATAAATTTCGTACTTGTTTGTGTATTCTTTTTTATTTATTTTCTTGTTTAAATTATTATTTTTGAATTTTATGATATTCGTGGTAGATCTTGCATTTTTGTATGTTTTAGTTCTTTTAGTTCTCATGGTTATTTTTGTTTAGTTGTGTAGATTGTCTTTGTTTAGTAGTTTTATTTCATAGGAGTTTAATGTAATTTATGTGTTTAGCTAGCTTAAAGTACGTGTATTTAGGCTAGAATTTTGTTTATTTTGTTCGTTAATTATTGGTCGTTTATTTTCTTTTTTTAGTTAAAATTGCAATTTTTTCTTGAATCTTCTAGTTTGTGTTTCTTGTAGATAACAATTGTTTTCAAAAATTGTGTGTCTTTGAGTTCAAGTTATTGAGCTCTATTTTGTACGTATAAATGCGTGCAGTTGTTTTTGTCGTGTAGCTAATTGTAGATTGTACTTTTGTCATCTAGTGCATGCCTAGTGTGTTATTCCGTACTTAGTTTCGTTTTTGTTTAGATTTCTGTGCCTCGTTATTCTTCTTTTTGTGATTAGTTTATTCTTAAGTTCAGTTTATTTTTGCATGAGAGATCATTATGGGATTGCCAATTAGAAAGACTTATGTCTTCTTGCATGTCACGCATGATATGTTATGATTGAGTGTAGTAGTTGTAGTATATCACGGCTCTTTTGTAAGGCATCGGGATTTAGTCCCAATAATAAGTGTGGGAATGGTTGTGCTCAATGTTGTTTTGGTTATTTTTAGCCCTTCATAATTTTAAAGCTAATGTTGTCGCTCGAATTCTCACCCTCGCTCCTCAATTATAATACAGGAAATGTCTGGCGCCTCGAAACGTGGCCGAGCCGGCACATCCCGCCGATCCCTCGTCGGAGTCCGATTCAAGTAACGACAAGGTTCAAATATGGATGATCTAAAATGCAAATCATCCATTTATGACATTCTCCAGTGTCCCCAATGGGCAAAGGCGGGAGTTTAGGGAGTTACTCGTGAGTCTGGCGAGTCGCGAGCTCGACTCAGGAAGGTATCTCAATTGGGACTACCTGGGTCACGTTCAATGTGACCCGCCTCATCCAAATGTCCCAAAACAGTTAGAGGCTGTATACGCAGAGTTATGTCTCGAGTTTCACTAGACATTTTCTTTCAATGAGGCCGTGACGAACATGAAAGCCCATGATACCATGCGGTTTAGGCTCGGGGGAGCGAGCCCTTCTATGTCTGTCATTGAGCTCTGACGGCGTCTAGATCTATACTCTAATTCGGATGTCCGAAATAAGGATTTGATGACTATCTGTCTGGGGGGACTAGGAAGGCACTGACCCATTTTGATTATGTAGCTTTCTGGAGCGAGATCGCCATGGGAAATTACCATGTCTCCAGGGCCTACGAGTCCAAGTTCCGCAACCCTTTCCATTGGCTACTTCATAGATGCATCACCGTTGATGGCTTCATCCGGAAGGAAGGTCACGAAAACCACACAAAACCTGACCTTTGGCTCCTCCATTCTATTCTTCATCCAGAAGAATACATGTCTATTCCCTACCGATTGGCAGTATACTTCTTGCATGTTGCCATCGGTCGCACGAGAGCCAGTGCCGTCTGCAGCCGGCGGTTCATTACCCGCCTGGCTCGATGTTTTAATATGCTAACCCCCTCGGTGCTCCAAGGGCTTTGAGAGAGCGACCAGGCAGGAGACACAGATGAGCTATACTTCCGGAGAGCCAAGGTCACGCAAATGCCGATTGGTCTAGAGGAGCTGATACTGATGTGTCCGATCCTTCCCCCAAACCAGGATCCTCCTCAATAGCAGCCACATGGGTGACAGTATCCACAGCAACCACAACTTTCCCAGTCGTCCCATATTGATTTCGGCCACGGCCCATACCCTTGGGATACTCGGTTTGATAGGCCGGACGACTGTTATGCTCATATGTCTTTAGATTGGGATCAGCTACAAGAGGACTATGGCCTGCTGCAGGAGCAGCATCTGCTCCGGCAGAATCTCAGTAACACCGACCATTTCGGGTCGATGTAAAATCAGCAGGCCCAGGAGACTGGACCTTACTTACAGCACATACAGACGTCCGTAGATAGTCTCTTCAGTTTACAGCCACCGGAGCATCAGTCAATGCAGCCTCCAGCCCCGCTCCCATATCAGTACTACCCATACATGCCTTGGGACGCTCGCCAGTATCCTCCACCACCTCATGACGATGAATGATACCCGGTTATGTTTGGCTTTCTTGGAAAGCCATGTATTTGAATACTTTTAATTTGGTTGTTTGTGATGTAAAGGCGAAATGCCTCCAGACAATTTTTTTCTTATTCTGCATTTTGTTTTTCTTTCCTGCAAGTTTTTATTATTATTGCTCATACTGCTAGTGTTTCTATTTTCCCTTGTTGTGATTGTTTAGTATGTTTGTTTATTCTTGTTATTGCTTCATACGTGTTCTCTGCACATATTTTTGTCCAAGTTGGTGCGCCTTCCGGGTCGTCACCTCTCGAGTTCTCCCTTCTTGCATCTTCAGGGAGATTTCTCGACCCATTTGCTTTATTTATCATTGCTAGCTTGCTCGTTTATTTGTTTATTACATTGAGGGAAATGTATAATTGTCAAGTGTGGGAATAAAAGAACCATTGATGGTTCTTGAGTGGCTTTTGCTTTCAAGCATATTTATATTCTATCATACGTCGCATCTTTTGTTAGGTCGTAAATCTTGTGGCATTTCTTGTTTATTTGTTCATATTTTTAGGATGCAAAAATTTTTAAGTTTCATTCAAGCATGTTTAGGGATAAAAGAAATTCAATTCTAAAAGGTTTGTTTTCAAATTAGCATGGCTTGCACATTTTAACCCAACTTATCACTTTCATTCGTGAGCATTTGTGCCTTATCGAGCTTTAAGCATATACTTTAGTTGCTCGCATTTCCTTTGGTTTTATGTGTGATATTTTTGGTTGTTGTATGCATGTTAGAACTTGCTTTTGCATGCATCTCGAAAACACAATGATCAAGTTGTATGCGGTTACGTGATAGAGACATTTAGGAAGCCCGTGTTTTGGCTTCCGTTTCTTTTTCCCGTCACAAAAATTTTTCCCTTAGCCCGTTTTTGTGCCTTTAACCCTTCTTTCTTTTATAGCCCAATTGCCGTTAATTCAAAAAAGAGCGTATGCTTTTGTTGCTGAGGTGGCCGTTGTTAGGTTATTGTGGACAATGTCCATGAAAAAAAGTCCAAAGCAAGCATAGCTAATAAGAAAATCTCATAGAGGCATTTGCTAAATAATATTCAAGCTAGAAGTGTCTAGTGTTTTGTTCGAGAATTGTTGAAGAACAAAAGTTTTCCCGTTCGAGCCGGTTCTTGTGTTGTTAACCACTCTCTTTCTTTTCCTTTCAGTCTTTTTCCCCTCTTTTCTTTTCCCTTTTAAGCCCTCTTGATTTTCGCTTATGTCTTGATCGAGTGTTGTAGATTTGAGGCTCTAGCAAAGTTTATGTTAATGCATATTTCAATGTGTTACAATTGAGAGACTTTGTCAACCTAAGCACTGAGGCTCTAGCAAAGTCTATCTCTATTTTTTTGTTTTAATGGTTCTTGATTCTTTTGTGTTCCTCGCTATGTGTTCATGTAAGTCGGAAATGCCTTTGGATTTTCATCCTTGTTCGAAAGTTGTCGAGTTTTTATGCGTTTCTCATTTTTTAAAGTCAATATATATATATATATATATATATATATATATATATATATATATATATATATATATTTATATATATATATATATATATATATACACACACACATATATATATAATATATATGCTTGTGTAAGAGTTGCTTGAGGACAAGCAAAGGTTAATTTTGGGAATGTTTGATATCTTCCAATTTGAACAGGTTTTATCGGACGATATCTCGTGTTTTACATAGTATTTTTCTTGTTATTCGTCTCAAATTCGATCTAATATGTTCATGATGTCATTTCAGGGTTTTGTTGAGTAAATTGAAGTGAAAGGTGCTGAAACAAGCCAAACTCGGCAAGTTCACAAGCCAAACTCGGCGAGTTCTCCTCTGAACAGAATGGTCGAACTGCACAGAACTCGACGAGTACAACCCTTTCCAAAACCGAATTTCTATCAAGAACTCGGCGAATTCCCTTTCTACTCGGCGAGTAAACCTGAAACCTGTTAATTTCTGAAATTCCTGAATCAAGCCAGATTAAATGAGGAGTCGACAAGACACGAACTCGGCGAGTTCCCTTCAAAAACTTGGCGAGTTTGTCCTCCTGGAGATCAAATTAGAAGATGACAACACATACACTCGACGAGTTTTGGACCTATACTCGGCGAGTTCCTCCCAACCAATAAAAGGATTTTTCCTGCACATTTAATGGGGGACGAATTTTTATCAAAAATTACACACACTATTTCTCTGGTTTCTTGAGGAAAAAGGAAGGCAAGGAAGGGTTTCAACTTGGAGTTTTTGATTCAGGGATTGCATCTTCATCATCATATACCATTAGGGGAGTTTTTCGTATTTTTAAGTTAATCTTAATGTGTGAAATGCTTGCTTTTCGTAAGATGGTGTTTTACTCCACTTAAATGGAGTAGTTTTGGTATGCAATGGAAGGTCTTGCACTACACAGATCTATCTAGACGCGACATCGTCAACGAGTGCGGAATCCTCGTGAACGGGTTGACGGAACCAACTCTCACACGGAACACGGAGACTATCAACAAGCTGTACGAACAACAACGAACGCACCTACGAATTGATTCTCTCCGAAACAACACTAAAAACACTGATAAACTCGAAATCGCCTTTTGCTTAATCTCTCTCGAATTCTGCAAAAATTCCCTAATAATTCGAGTCTATTCCTAATTATAGAAGACCATTCGAGTTTGCCATGGGCCAAACTCGAATCAGGCCCAAGGCCCTATCGAGTTTGTCCCCTTGACATTCTCGAATTTGCCTTAAAACTCAAATTCGAATCTATCCTAGATTCGAATCCCAATTACTTAGTGAATTCGAATTTAACCTAAATTCGACTTTCACATACTTAACCTATATCTGAACTTATGTTTTTAACTTATGTTTGATTTTATCTTTGATCTTTATGTTTGAACTTCCTGTGATACATTACATCAAGTTCAACCATACAAACAATAACTATCAAACATATATAAACACTTATATCAAATACTCGTTAATATTCAATGCTTTGCAGTATTACTTAAACCAAAATGCTAATCCACTTAGACTGCTATCGTCACATAGGATGTACCAACAGACTCTCCCTTGACGATAGCTTCTAACAATTTACACATTTGATTAAGTACTTTATTTATTTATTTAAATTGCTGCCAGCATAAAAACCTTTCTCGATACACACTTTAACTACATTTTCATATTTCCTAGCCTCACTATCCATATGAGTGTCGCTTGAGATTCTATGAGCATGAAGTACTTGAAGGTCATCTTTAGAAAGATTTACAAGGTGAAGGGGATCGTAGACTCTAAGAATCACTTTTTCTTCAAAGTCTTCCATCACAGCTTCTCCTGTCTCTCTTTCCACATACCACCAATTTAGATTTTTCATGACGTCCTGTGGCATTGGCTTTAGAGGAACCTTTCTCAGACATCTAACTGGTCTGTATTGTATCATCATCCATGGACGGCCAGTTAGAGGGCCAATTCGAGTATGGTCCATTACTCGTTTACCTACCCTCGGATTGAGCCGTTCGAACTTCCTCGACCTTCCTTCTTTTCTGATTATCTTTGCAATTATTTCAGCGTAAGGGTCATTGCCGATGTTGATTAGCTCCTTCCATGCTAGCGCTTTTATTTCGATCTTTGGCATGGAGTTGAACACTTTCAGAGTTCTTCTTAGATACTGGAGACCATCTTTTCTTTTGATAATGAATAGCTGCAATTCCCGATGAAAGAACCAGCTCAATATACTTCCTGAAAGTTCTCCAGTACCCGGCACACGTATCTTCCTTTTTAGCTCCAACTCTCTTTTCTCTGCCCTAAACCATAGTTTTCTTTTCTCTTCATTGGTAAGTTCTCTGGCAGGTTCTTCACTTGTTGATTCAACATTTAAAGCAGCGTGTACCACTTCTATGTCAATCATCTGATCTCCTTCCGTTATGTAACTATCTGTGATGGGGTTTTGCTGAACAATGATCTCATTTGCTTCATCATCTTCATCAGCACAAACTTCATCATCAGATTTCCAATCTGTTACAGCTTCGGGCACAAATTCTCCTTCTTCTAACTCCTCCATTTCATCCTCAAAGTCAAAGCCAAGGTCCATAGGGTCGTCATCGAGATCCATTAGAGCTTCGATCATTTCGTGTATCTCTGACTCTGTGGCTTTTGATGAACTGGCCTCTCCTTCTACAGCTCCCGATTGACCTGGCTCCCACTGAGTCTCAGCATCTTGAGCAGCAATAAAATCTACTGGCTCACTATGTCTTTGCGTGCTGGGATTATTCCCATCATTATCTCCATCATTATTATCATCCCTGGGCAGCTATACTTGATCACGACAGCTTGTCTCCCCCTGAGCCTTTAGATTTTGCATTAATAGCTCAATCAGGGAGCGCATCGATCGTATTTCAGCCGATTGATCAGCAACAAAGGTTTTCAACTCCAAGTTTTCTTCCTGAACTTTGCCCACAACTTTCTTCAGCTCGGCATTCTCGATATCTATGTTGGCATTATGCTTCTAATTTCAGCGAGAGCCGTTGTCAGACCAAATATTTGAATTTGTTGGAAGTCTACTCTGCTCTTCAGCTCAGAAAATCTTTGATTCTCCATGAAGGTGGATGAGGTTGATGGAAAGGATTGTATTGGGGTTGGAATGATTGGTGATGGAATGCACGGTTCAACAGTTGGTGGTGATGGTGGAATGGTGGATTGAGTAGGTGGAGGTTGAGATATTTCTTGCTGTGCAGCAGAAGCTGAGGTAGCTCCCTGCATAAAACGATGACGTTTAGCCCTTTGCCTAGTCAATAATGGAGCAACTTCTTCTTCCTCAAAATCAGAGTCATCAGACTCCCTTGACTCTCTCCTCCTTATAGCCTCTTCATTGATTACCACTAATCTCGATCCATAAGTCCGTATGTGAATGGACGGATCTTCTGGTTCTTTCTCCACTTCTATTTCCTCCATATCTTCAGACTCAGAAGATAAGACTGCTTCTACTTCTGGCACGGATTGATACTCATCAATTTGCCTAAGAACATCATCTTCTCCTTCCGGAGGCTCTAACAATTCTCCAACTAACTCTGCTGTAATTTCTTCATTGGCATTTGGACCAGCTTCCCAAATCTCATGCAGTGTTTGACATAACTGATCAGATGTCGGAATAGATACTGCTGGTGCACTTGAAGGTCCAGCCTCTTGTGGCTGTTGAACTTGACTCGTGGAAGGCCTATCTGCCTGAGTTTGACTCGCTGAAAGTCTTTGGCATCTCCTCTGTTGTTGAGGCCTTTGTTGTTGTTGACGTTGCTGCTGTGGCTGTCGTTGCAGAACTTCCACCGCCCCTGCCCAGTTGGCATCTTGAGGGGCTACAAAATTCGGATCGACTATAGCACCAAACAAAGGTGTCTCTATCGGGACATCTAACCTTCCTCAGTGAGAGGAGCAATCGACAAAAATACTTTTATCAATAACTGCAACGCTCTGAATGTCGTTTAGCTGCGGCAGATTTGGCAGAAAATGCCTGATGAGCATCATGACAAAACGTGGATAAAGAAGAAATCTTTGCTGCTCCGGAGCCGTCATCTGATAAACGACCTCTGAGAAGAACATTTCTGAAAAGATAAACTTTTGATTATAAACCAAAGCGATCATGCCAGATTGAATCTTGGACACTATGTAATCAAATCCCGCTTTCTTCGCCGCGAAGCATACCATGAACACGTGCGCCAGATATCTCCATTGGCCAATGAGCCCACTCTTCATATAGGATGTCTTAGTAATGTCCAAACTATATCCCATCCTTACAAAGGCAGCCTGCCTAATACTTAACGGGAAATCTATAGGCCCATTCTCTTGCTCCTGAGTTCCAAGCTGCAGAACTTAGCGTAGTATATCCGCAGAAAATACCAACAGCTGTCCAGCTATCCTTGTCCTTAGAACTGTTGGGGTGACAGAACAATCGACTTGCAAGTGCTCATAGAATTGGCGCACATAAGGAATGACAATTTGGATGTTATGAGGCAGTGCATATGAGATTCTGGACTCCACTAAGAAATCCACCATCTGACGGAAACCCTGTGCTTCAGGGATAGCATGGTCAGCTGAAATGACCATATTATGCTTTGGAAAAAATACTCTATTCGCCATGTCTGCACAATATATCAAATAAAGTATTAGAATTATTAAAAAAGAATAAACTTGTTTAACTTCAAATTTGTTTTATTTTGAACTTGTGTAAGTACAAAATCCAACACAAATGAATTTCTACAAGTTTAATTAAAATTTAAATTAAATAATTCAAACATAATGACAAAATCGAAACAACAGATTCGAATGACCATAAATTCGAATTTGATGTACCATTCGAGTCTAATGACCCATTCGAGTTTACTGACAAACTCGAATCAGGTCATGAACAGATTCGAAAGTGTCGGCCACCATCATCACTAAAAACCATGATTTTAACCATTTTGGACTCAGAAAATCACATGTATTAGTCCTAGTAGGTTCTAATTAATGATATTCGAAGTTAATTTGACTTTTTACCGGTTAAAAGTTTGTAATTTTGAAAAACAACTTTCTACCAATAAAACATCAAAATCTAATGATTTTGGCTTAAATTGAGTATAATACTACTTAAATCTTGTACAAATCACTTGATTATACCAAGATCTATAAGTAGGATCGAACCCACACGGACAGAAACTCGAGAAATAGCTGATTTCTTGAAAACGGCAAACTCGAAAGTTAGATTCGAAATCGCTTCAATAAACTCGAGAGTATAGATTCGAGAACAGTTGGTGTAATGACTCTCACTGTCGACCTATTTATACCACCAACCTTCGAGTCTAATGCCTTTTTCGAATCTGCTGACAGATTCGAGCTCAGCCAAATTCGATTTTAGGTTAAACTCGAATTAACCCCTGACATTTTGAAAATTTCAAAAATTTTGAAATAAATTCAACTTTTTCAACCTTTTTCAACCATATTGTGTAACGGAATAAACTATGCCAAATCTTTTACCCTAAGCACAAGATTTTCACGCAATGTCTATTTTATTCAACTATGAATGCACCCTCAGTAATTTTTGACCTTTTTCCTAAGTAAAATAAAAATAAAAATAAAAATAAAATAAAATAAAATAAAATAAAAGTAAAAATAAGTGAAAACAAAAATCTTTAAACTTTTGAACAAAAATTTAACTTAGACTTAAACTACATTTATTTAAAATTTACAACCTATGCTAAACACTTAACAAATTATTTTTGATGAGCATAGTCCAAGAAAGGTTCAATCAGATAGCGGTGTCGGATACTCACCTTCAGTACTTAAACTTTCACACTTAGGAATTTTTGATTCCTTTGATTGTTTGTCATGATATACCCGTTTAGCTGATTGTTGGTAGTTACCCCTTTAAACATGCTACATTTCGGAATATCCCTTGGCATTTTTATTTATCATGAAATTATCTAATGTGACTCAGACATAGACATACTTTTATGATCAAGGCATACATACAATGATTCTAACTTTTTGGTATTTGCAAACTTTCTTTAAAAGACAAACATCGGAAACAGGTTTGTATTTACATACAACAAAGTGTCTTAGTTTGACTTAAGGTTTATTTTTAAAGCTAGCAAGACAGCGGTGAAAGGTCTGTACCGACGTACAACAAAGCGACTTATCTTGCTAACCCGAATCAAAACAGAGCCAACAGGTCTGTACTTACGTACAACAGAGTTACGTGTTTTTGACTCTCAATTCCTTATGATTTTTCTATGCTTTCCATTTTAAGACGTATTTGATGTTGCTATACATCCCCAGAAAGTTTGCATACCTCATTTAGACTCAAAGTTTGTATGTCTCGTACATAAAAATTAAGACCGATTGTTCATACATCTAAGTTAGTGACACGCTTGACTTTTTCATTAATATTTTATTAGCCTTGAGACTCCCTATATGTATTATGTCTACCAACACATCAAATTAAAATAAAGTATAACACTTAGAATTTTAGGTGGATTATGTGTGAAAGCCTAAACACTTAGAGTTTGTAACGATTGTGCTAACTTTCGTCACTTTGAACCTATGCATCTAAGACTTAACTCCTTTTCTGATATTCTCTCTTTTTTTTATGGTTTTCTCTCTTTTTTCTTTTGTTTTTCATAAGAAATAGCAATAAAAGAATATAACCTACTAACTTACTAAAAATAGAAACTATCCTAATTTGGCAAAGTTACTATAAAAAGAAAGAAAGACTACAGCTATAAAAGAAAGTAAAACTTCTACTAAGGTCAAATTACTCTGGGTTGCGCATTCCATTTAGTTGAATCAAATATTCAAATCGTGACTTATCAAAGGCTTTGGTAAATAAATCAGCATTATTATGTCTATGTGCTTTGTTTTATTATGTTTAACTGGATTATTTGTTATAGCAATTGTAGATTTGTTATCAATCCTAATAGGAGTTTGAGTGTAAGCCAAACCGTAATCCCACAATTGTTGTTGTATCCACAGAACCTGCGAGCAGCAACTACCAGTAGCAACATACTCGGCCTCGCACGTTGACACGGCTACCGACGTCTGTTTCTTGCATTGCCAGGAAACCAGTCTCCCTCCTAGGAATTGACAACCTCCAGTTGTTAATTTGCGCGTCAAGCTGCATCCTCCGTAGTCAGAATCCGTGAACGCCTCCAACTCTAGATCTCCCTCCGCGTGATACAAAAGTCCCAGCTTCGGTTTCGACTTGAGGTATCGTAGAATCCGCTTCACAGCTTGCATGTGCATCTCCTTCGGATTAGCTTGAAACCTAGCACAAATACACACAGCAAACATAATGTCAGGTCTTGAAGCAGTTAAATACATAAGTGATCCAATCATGGCCCGATATAATGTCGGATCCACATCGGTATCACTTTTAGTACCCGGTCTGAGATTGTCATTCACTTGAATCGGCGTGCTGAAATGGGCTGTCAGTTTCGTCCCTTCCATCCCGAAGCGCTCTAATATGTCATAGACATACTTCGTTTGATGGATAAACATTCCTTCCTTCTTCTGGTCAACTAGCAACCCCAAAAAGAAATTTAACTCACCCATTGCACTCATCTCGACTTTCGACTTCATCACCTTCTCAAAATCTTTGCACATTTGCTTGTCTGATGATCCAAAAATGATATCATCGACGTACACTTGTACCAAGATGAAGTGTTCTCCCTTTCTCTTAACGAACAGCGTACTATCTATCCTACCCCTTTGAAACATGTTCTCTAACAGATGGTTGGATAAAGTCTCGTACCACGCCCTTGGTGCTTGATGCAATCCATACAGAGCCTTATCTAATCGATATACTCTGTCTGGATATTTTGGATCTGTAAATCCGGGCGGCTGTTCTACATACACCAGTTCCTTCACTTTCTCGTAGAGGAAAGCACTCTTAACATCGAGTTGATATACCTTAAAGCCCTTGATGGAAGCAAAAGCCAGAAACAACCTAATGGCTTCCAGCCTTGCTACTGGCGCAAACACCTCATTGTAATCGATTCCCTCCTCTTGGTTGAAACCCTTTACAACTAACCTAGCCTTGTTGCGAGTGACTATACCCCGATCGTCTCTTTTGCACTTAAAAACCCATTTGGTTCCTATGGCAATTTCCCCTCGAGGTAATGGAACTAACTCCCACACTTCTAGCTTCCTAAATTGCGAGAGTTCTTCCTGCATCGCTTCAACGCAGGAGTTATCCTTTAGTGCCATTTGCACATTTTTCGGCTCTACTTGCGAGATGAAACACGAATAGAGGCAGGTATGATAGGCCTCGGAGTCATTTATCATCGACAACAACACAGTGTTGTTATTTAAACTACTCCTAATCCTCACACCCTCATTAGGATATTCTATGATGCTTTCTAACGGATGGTTCTTGTTAATCCTAGAAGTCTCTATCTTGTCAACTCTCAGATTATCTCTTAAGTTAGATCCTATTTTACCTAGTGGGGGAACAACCTCAGACTCCACATTTTCCTCCTCGTGGACAGTTTCCTCAGAGTTTGAATTAGTTGTCTGAGTTTGATTCTCAGTTGAAGGTGCTTCTGAATCCGTAACTTCTGGATATCCATCTACAGTCAAAGTAGGCTCGGATGTGGATTGAAATGTAGTCCTCGGAAAGGTATGACCTTCGTCATTCAGATTCAACGTCGCCAAGTCCTTTTCGATCGTACCTGCATTTTCATCCAAAGGAATGTTAAATGACTCAAACAATTTATCATAGTCAAATATCCATTCCGGACCTGTTTGGGGTTCATGTGTATAACTTGTGACTTCAATGTTATACACAATCTCTACTGTACCATTTGTTTTGTTAAAAACCCGTTTGTTTGGTGAGTTCAGCACATAACCTAGGAAGTATCCATCGTCAGCCTTTTCACCAAACATAGGTTGATGTTTTGTTCGCAATAAAGTACATGGTACCCCAAACGGTTCGAAGCCAGTTAAATTAGGTGGTCGTTTATTCAAAATTTCATAACAGGTTTTGTTTAAAGATTTGACAGTTAGGACCCAATTTAAAATATGACATGCGGTATTCACTGCCTCCCCCCAAAACATGGTAGGAAGCTTTGAATCCGAAAGCATAGTCCTAGCTGCCTCAATCAATGTCCTGTTCTTTCGTTCGGCCACCCCATTTTGTAAAGGCTCATACGGTGCACTAAATTGATGCACTATGCTCTTTGAGAGGCAATATACACCAATTACAGGGTTTTTAAACTCAGTTCCATTATCACTACGAAGCCTTTTAACCCGTGTTCCATAGGAATTCTCCACTTGGTCTAAGAACCCGATGAGCTTGGATGCCGTCTCGTCCTTTGTACCTAGAAAGAAAACCCAAGAAAATCGTGAGTAATCGTCAGTGATAACTAAACAGCACCAACTACCTCCTATACTCCTTTTGTTGATTGGTCCGAAAAGATCCATATGCAACAAATCGAATGTAGAGGTTATGGAATTCTGAGTCTTGGACTTGTGTGCCTTCTTAAGTTGTTTGCCTTTCTTGCAAGGTAGACACTTGTCCTTGAACTGAAAACTCTTCATAGGTACACCTTGCACCAACCCATTTTTGGTAATATAGTTCATTTTTCTTAGGTGCAAGTGTGCCATGCGTCTGTGCCATGAAACTTATTCAGTCTCCAAAGCTTTAGATAATAAACAGATTGGACCCATCGAAGATTCAGGCTTGTTCATGTCGAGCATATACAAGTCGTTCTTCCTTGGAGCCCTCATCAATATCCACTCTTAAGGTATCTTGAATCCCGGTTTTAGCACTAACGCTTCAGTGTCAGTGAACAGCACTGAATTCTACTTGTCACAGATTTGAGATACACTAATGAGATTATGAACCAGTTTATCAATGTGATAAACTTGATCCAATGTAATCGTCCAATTAGTGACTTCTCCAGTACCAGTGATGGTTCCTTCCTTGTTTCCCGTGAATGATACAAATCCCCGATTCCCTCCCTTGAAGTCTGTAAGTAGACTTCTTTCCCCTGTCATGCGCCTGGAGCATCCACTATCGACGAACCATTTGTTGTTTGGACCTGTGGTTATCTCCTGCACATAAAAGAAAATAGGTTAGTTATCACGGGGAACCCAAGCCATAACTGACTTGGTTATACCATTCTCGTCCACTTATTTAAACTCTTTCAAATACCCATCTCGCCTTTCTGGTGACTTGGGTCATTGAACAGGAGTTTGTTGTGGTGCCGAGTGATGTAAATTCACTCTTTGCCTTTGAGTAGGCAATTGTTGTGGAGCTCTTGAATAATTCCGATTATATTGCATTTCAGATTGAGATCCCTGAGCTCTAACCGGTGTGTGATGTCTAACAGGAGTATGTGACCTAACTGGAGTGTAAGCTCTACTAGGTGTTGTACTCCTATAGCCTTGTTGAGGTCCTGACCTAGATTGATTAGGGACTCTATTCGGTGAATTAGTCCTAACCACTTCATTTGGTCTACCTTTTACCGGTATTTGTTTCACAACCTGTTTTGGTGTAGCCTGCACAGTTTTCTCGGTACTCTGAGAACTACTAGTGCTCGCCACACTTGTTGAAGATTTAGGTTGTTCTTGCTTCCCTGTCTTATGTGTAGTGTCAACTTTCCTATGCGGACAGTTAGAAGCTACATGCCCCCTCTCGTGACATCTAAATCATGACATCTTGTCAATAGACTTCTTGTGTGAGCCCTTTGACTTAAGTGTGTCACTAGTGTCTAGTTCTTTTTGTGCATCTATTGTGACTGGTTCATCATCCTGATCATTAAAATCAATTTTATGTTTTCCTATAGGTGTTTCACTAGAGGAGGACACGAATTTGACTTTCTGAATCTTGACAGTTGTATCAGTCACCTTAGGTGTATTTTCTTTTACAGGCTCAGACACAGATGCAGGTATTTCCTCTAAGTCTTCTGATTTCTCAGTTTTCTCCTGAGGTTGAGGCACATAGTTTGCATTAAAAGGTGGAGGAATCTCATGAAATCCTAGACCTACAGGCTTTTTAGATTGGCGTTGAGCATCTAAAACTTTCCATAGGTTCAGACTTGAGTTCCTAAACTTTTCTAGCTTACTATTAGCCTCTGCTACCTTCACCTTAGTTTCAGCTAGCTCTACTTCCTTGGTCTTAAGATCTTTGGTCAAAGCCTCTACATGCTCATACATCAGTTCTAATCTAACACACTGCTCACTCAGCTTGTCTTTCAGAACTATTACATCTTGAGCATCAGCTTTAAGTTTATCCCTAAGATCTTGCTTAATGTCATTCAAGCTAGCATTATCAGATTTTAAAGATTCATTTTGAGCATATATGTTTTTATGTGATTCTAATACTAGATTCAACCTGTCGTTAGAAGTAACACATAAAACACATAATTCTGGGAAAAGAGAGTAATTCAGACTTACCTTTGTGTGATCTGAGTCGACGTTGGCCATTTTAGCCGCAAACTCCAGAACTGTCTGATCATTCGACTTCTCCACCCACATTGGACTGCTTTCGTGTTGACTGCTGTCCCTTGTGTTCTGCTCTTCCCCTTCAAATGCACTCTCAGTGACTTCAGCCATAAAGGCTCTAGCATTAGTTTCCGGATGTGAGCTCCAGTCATAAGTACCATCCAGCTGTCTGTCGGATGTGACGTTTGATAACAAAGCAGCTATGTTGGCTTGACCAGATGATGAACTCGGAAGATATCTCTGTTGAGACTGGTAACTGTCCATGCGACTGATTCTGCCCTTGGTAATTATCTACCTTCGGTCTCTGACATTCTCTGGCGCAGTGTCCTAAGCCCTGACAGTTATAGCATTTCACCTTGGACTTATCAAAGCCAATCCCCTTATTATTCAAGCTCAAATTTCTTCCCGTGCGCTTGATGAATCGTTTAACCCGTTGGGTTACCATGGCCAGTTGCCATTTGAGATCCATCTCCTCAAGGTTGTCAGGGTCTACCTGATCATAGTCTTCATCCCAGAGTGCAGGATCGTTTATTTTCCCTTGTACGCAGTTCCCATATGCGGCCACAAATGACGCCAAAAGATTCAAATGTTCTTCGGCCGACTTAGCGCTCATGGGCATCTTAGAGTAGCCCTGAGATGTTGATGCAGGTGTTGCCTGATGTTGCGGTTCTTCCGGTCTCCCAAACCCTAAGTTTGTCATTATTTAGTTTTCTACGCAGTTTAAATCAATCTTAAATCATAGTTAATTATTAATTGACGACTTACTATCATCATTCCACAAAATTATCCCTGAGTTTGATATCCGGACTTACGTAAGCTATACTAGTATACGATAGGTAATACTTGCCTATTTGTCCGCTAGTTTTAGTTCATAATTAAAACTAAGGTGTGCTAGCGGAACATCAAGCGCTTTTACTGTAATTCTGCAACAAAAACCTCAACTCCAATATAATAAAAGTATTCTAAGTTCAAGCCTCGAATTTAGTGCATAAATAAACTAAAACCATAACATTCAGAGTACGCAAAAATAAATTATCTAGTTATGACAACCAAATCGAAGGTCTAGGGATCTACCCATCCCAATTACAAATTCAGCAATAATAACAAAATGTGCAGAAGTCTATCTGATACCACGAGTCCTCAAACTCTTGACCCTGAAGCTGGTGCTTTCCCCTTATCAGCTAAACCTGAAACATTGCCCCCACAACCGGGGTAAGCCGTCGCCTAGCGGGTATCAGATTTAATAGCACAAATAAACATGAATAACATGAATGATACAAGTATCGGCACAAAGTCAACATGTGTAGCACCCGGCCTTCCCAGCAGTGAATTCATATCTTTAAGTTTTTAAACCAATATAAAATGTCTAGTCTTAATAATAATGTAATCATTATAAGCTCATACACTTTGTATAAAATTGCTTTGAGCGTTGAATTCTCTTATATGTTTTAATTCATTATGTTACCAACTGATATCTATACTCTATTAACTAAAAATAATAATAATCATAACCAATGTGATCGGTCCGTTTAAAATAGTTAACTAACCTTTATAATCGTGATTAAAATAATAATTTTGTTAAGCAAATTGACTTCAACACTTTTAATTATACATTCGATAAATTTAATTATTAGTCCTTTGATAGTCCAACAATACATTTGAATTTAAATAATTGTCTAAGCTAATAAAAAACTAGTTAAATGATTCCAACTATAAGCCCAAAAGAAATAATAAAAGCAATAACTACACTCAAACCCAACAATTATTTGTATAGCAGCCCAATAATAATCTAATAAAAAATATCTAAAACCAATCAAAAAACCTTATTAAATTTACTAGCCCAAAATAATAAAAAAAACACGCAGCCTAATTAAAATTTTAAAACAAAACCGAAACTTAAAATTTTAATATATATGTATACCAGCCCAAACACAATTAACTTGAGAACGCCCAATAAAATTTTTTAACCTAATTTCTAAAATTAAACCCAACCGGGTTTACAACAAGAAAAATGGTCCTTGCTCTTTTTTTTTCCCTTCTCAGTGAAGACAACACGAAAGGAGAAGGGAAAGCAGCGCCGCGGCCACCAGAAAAGGGAAAGTCGCCGGGCCGACTTGCCCATCATCCAACACCTCCACCACTACTCTCCTCTCTCTCTCTCTCTCTCTCTCTCTCTCTCTCTCTATAGAAATCCAGGAAAAAAATAGAAGAGCAGAGCTGACTACTGTTGATCCCGACAACCATCGCTGCTGGCAGCCTATCCGGCCGGTTCTCGCGCCATTCACACACACAACCCTTACACTCTATCATCTCACTCTTGCTGGAAACCAGAAACTGAAAGTGAAACAGAGAGAAGGCAGACAGAGCAGCCATCGATGGCCGCCACCGCCGCCGACGTCATCACCAAACAACAATCAAACCGGAGTTAAAACATTTAAACATTCTATGATTCTTTTAAACAAAAAAATGATGAAGGTGATGATAATAAATATTATTGGTTATTCAATTCTGTTTTAGTAAACAATATTTATACTCCTTTTATGAATTCTAACATCACTTGAAAATTAAATACGGGAATGAGAATGAAGTTTTCATTGTTACCTCAAAAGGTTATCAATGGTTTTTGTTATGATGTTGTTGATTTGATGATAATGATGTTGCAACTTGTTGATTTAAATCTTGAATTTCCAGCCCAAAATCATAAAAAGAATACCCAATTGATATGAATGTGAGGGTTTGTGATGAGATGGTTGTAGGTTTCATATATATATATATATATATATATATATATATATATATATATATATATATGGATGTATGAAGAATGTGGGGTGATCATGATGATGGAACTTGCATGCATGACCATTCTATTCTTTTCTTTTTTTATACACTATATTCATACAAACAATAGTATATTATATATATATATATATATATATATATATATATATATATATATATATATATATATATATATATATATATATATATATATATATATATATATATATATATATATATATATATATATATATATAAATCAAGAATATGATGATGATTTAAATCCTATTTTCTCGAATTAATATATATATATATATATATATATATATATATATATATATATAAATCAAGGATATGATGATGATTTAAATCCTATTTTCTCGAATTAATATTTAAATTAAACGACCGAAATTTAATTAATTACCTCAAAATTGGTGGGTGTTAGAATCTCCTACAAGTTGTATTGATCTCGTCCTCGAGATCACGTAGATTTGAACAAGTCGGGGTACTTTGTCATCATCTCCGTCTTCGACTCCCACGTATGATTCGGTCCACGGTGGTGCCGCCATCTCACTAAGACCATCTCTATCTGTCGATTTCTCACCTTGCTGATCTTCTCATCAACTATCTGCTCGGGCTCCTCGACGAATCTGAGTCGTTGATCGATCTAAACATCCTGAGTTGGCACCATCTCCTCGGCATTCTTCAGACATTTTCGCAAATAGATGCCGTGAAAAACATCGTGCACACCGGCCAACTCTGGTGGAAATCCAATCGGTACCCCATTGCACCAATACGCTCTATAATCTGATAAGGTCCAATAAATCTAGGGCTAAGCTTTCACCTCTTGTCAAACCTCATAATACCCTTCTAGGGTGACACCTTTAACATCACAAAACTACCAACCTCAAGCTCCACAGGTCGATGTCGGTTAATGATGAACAATCTTGGTAACAAACGAGAAATGCAGGCACTATTTCTCTACTAACCTCAGAAATTCAGACACTATCAAAGGCATGGATCTAGTTAATCTCTATGGATCCTTGCTGATTGATGAACAATCAAGGCAACAAAAGAGAAACGCCTTGGAAATGTCTAAGAAATGTGTAGCCTTAGTGGGCAGTGTGAGACAACCTATAAATCAGATGAGTGATGTCTTCACCCAAGCTGATCAACAGGCTGATGATGAATTGGAAGTAATGTCTGAAAAAGAGGATGAGTGTGAAGATCTTACTGAACTTGATGATGAGCAAATGATTGTTATGCTTGTCAAAAAATTCAATAAGAAAAGATTTGGAGGTAAAATGCTACAGAGGAAATCTGGTGCTGTAAAAAAGAAAGCATTTGTTAAATCCAAGGCTGACCTTTTTAAATGTGGCAAAAACTGGTCATATAGCTGCTAACTGTGTGTCTAAAGCTGTTGGCTCATCTTCTAAACCTTACAAGACAAACAAGGACGATGGCTACAGGGTTAAGTACCTTACGACCATGGCCAAGTTCAAAAAGTTAGAAGACTCAATGGCTTCTAATAAACAAAAGGGACTAATGGCTGATACATGTGATTTGGGAAGACTCTCACCCATCATCTGATGAGGAAGACAATAACTGTCTGGTAGCCAACACTGATGCTCCCTCAACAAGTAATTTCAAACAAGATCTAGCAGAAGTTAAAGCTCTGAGCTCCTTGGAGAACTTGAATCCCACAATGATGTATAAGGTACAAAACTTTAAAGATTACAGTTCTGAAGAAAAAGTTAAAATGTTTGATTACTTACTTGTGGATTTGAAAGCTTCTATTGAGAAGAACTATCAATGTATCAATGAGCAAATCTGTGCTCAAATCCAAGCTCATCTTGGAGGAGATCTTGATACAGAAGCTTCAATTGTTGAAATAAAAAATCTGGAAACAGATTTGTCCTCTCTTGGTGAGCTTCCAAATACATTCATTCAAAATGTAAATGGAAAGCTCATTTCAACAAACAAGTTTGTCAGGCCTCAGAATACTAACAGTTTATGTGAAAAAGCTGAAAAGGCTGGTGATGAATGTCTTCTCCATCAAATTATCCTAATAAGTGTCAAGCTAGTTCACATAAACAACAGAATGTGATACAAGTTAAAACCACAGCAGTGGATGCTAATCCTTTTCATAAAACATGTTCTAAGGCCAAAGTTGATGGTAAAAGACATGTTCCACCATTCAATGCTGAGTTCTTTGATAAGAAACTCTCAAAAGGAAAGTAGCCTACATTCAACAGGGGTAAATCTCATGTTGGAAGTAAATCTGCTGTGATTTCAAATAAGTTTTCTAATCATAGTGGAAACTTGGTTATAAATGAAAGAATACCTTTTCTTAAAACCAAGAGTGATGATCACACCACTTCAAGTAGGAAAAAATAATCACACCTCAGTAAAGGCAAAGGCAAAGCCATTGCACAACCTGAGAGAGAGAGAGCTGAAAATAAGTTTTCCAAACCCGAGGAGGGTCAGAAAATAGTTAAATTGCATGTATTTGATTTATGTCCTCCCAAAAAAAGGAAAGAAGATACAGGCAAAGTTGTTGCTGTTGAACCCTCAACTAAACCCGTTGATCTGTTAAAACAAATAAAATATTTGCAAAACCTGTTGACAAGCCCAACAGAGATAAACTAGAATGTGTTTTTGGGAGTTCTTCTTTCAAAAAGTCCAAAAAGAGAAAATGTTATAAATGTGGAAAGAAAACTCATATGGCCAAGGACTGTCCTGAAATAGAGGACATAAGGCCTGCTGACACTGTTAGCTCCAATATTGTCAAATGAAGCAGTGTTGGAAGCAACATGTCATTGAGGAGACTATCTCAGCAGATACGATCCAAATTGGAAATATTAGTGTTTAACCAAGTGGTCCATCAACAAATGTTGATGAGGAAGGAGAGACTCAAAAGTCATGTTTTCCTTATAAAGAAGAACAACAAAGAACAATTCAAATCTACCTAACAATGGGGAAAATCAACGTTACTGGAAATATGGGCATCCCTATGATCTCCTTTATTTTAGCAACTAAGCAAAGCAGAATAGACTAATTCAAAAAGAAAGTGGCAGCTCTCCAACCAATCAACATTGGTCTTTTAACCTGACTTCTACGTGGGCTTATCACCTTCCTGCATGGGGTTGACAACACTTCTGTAATTGGGCTCTTGCACCTTAGACACATAACAATGGACGAGTTCCCCTAAGAACTAATATTTCCTCCTGTTACTCTGCAGCTCAAACAACCAAGCCAGGTATGTTACTTGGACAGTGGCTGCTCTGGCCACATGACAGGTTGCAAGGAACTGCTGAGTGCCATCAAGCCTGAGAAAGGCCCAAAAGTCACATTTGGTGACAATGTCCAGGGATCCACAGAAGGATATGGAACCCTTCATGCAGGTGCTGCAATCTTTAACAGAGTAGCCTATGTCAAGCTAAAACATAACCTTGTAAGCATCAGTCAATGATACGAGTGTCGTTACCTTGCCAAAAATAACCACTAATTACCTTGGAAGCTAGGGTAAGTAAGGATCGTATCCACCGAGAGCGAGAGGTTAATTTCACGTATTCGAGCGACTAGCGTTGTAATTTAAATACTTTGGAAAAAGTAGTTGGTTGAATAGGATGATAAATTGCTTTTATAAACTTAATTACTTGCGCGATTAAAGAGAGAGACTTAAGTGATTATTTGATTAAATACTTTAACAAATATAACCATTCCCGGTTTCCACATCAAACTTCGTGTTTAATTTTACAAGACGATATAAAGATTACATAGACATAATCTTTTCTTTCTAATTGTTATAAAAACCGTTACGCGATCTTGGGCATAGCGCGTGTACATTTGATTTCTCGTCATAATTATATAAATAGCTCGGCACGAATATTAGAATACCAACGAACTTTCTTGTGAAGCGCAACCAAATAAACAACAATCAATTGTTCACAATCAAAGAATAAACCATAAAACATGCAAACATAATAAATCGTTCATTAAACTAAACACTTAGCGTGATGCTTCCTCCGAGAATGATTATTGCGAGCTTAGCCGGACATGGTTGATTCAAAGCTCAACGGTTGTGAGTTCATCTTCGTAGCAATGTCGTAGATTGACTCGTGCTTGCTTCGTTAAATGCTGGAAACCCAAAAAACGGCTGTCAAATTATATTATACGGTTGGGCACAGCCGTAGGCGCAGGCCTGCCACCCGCCCCCCCCCCCCCCCCCCCCCCCCACGCCTGGCTCTCTAATTTTTTTTTTATTTTTTTCTCGATTTTTGCCAACTTTGAATGAAAATAGTTACCTGCACAAGCACTAAATTTAATCAATAGTAGCACATTCTACGTCATTTTTCTATTAAAAAGAAGTCTTTTACGCTTTGTAAACATATTATAACCCGGTCAAACTTCCCCCACTTAATCCTTGGTCATCCCGAGCAAGCGACGAAAATCGGACTTTAAACGTATCGGGTTTATCAAGCGTGAAAGATATCATAAATGCATTTAAACAACTACTAGCCTTCATAAACATATTGACATTCAAAGACATAAACTTCATTATTTCGGATATCTCAAGATTTTATGACGATATTTACTCAAAAACTCGTCACTACTATTATCCTTTTAGCTCAAGGTTACAGAATTGAATTCACGTGGGTCAGTGGACCATCTTTTTCCTCGCTGCATGCTTTTATCTATTAATTTATCTTTTCTTTCCTCCTAGTCTTTTTCATGCAATATCTATATTTTTCATTCAAGTTTTAACGTGACTTTCTAATTGATCCGTGTAGCAGGATTTGTGTCAGTCGCTCCCAGACCATTTGGCCTTAGGGCAGGATTTGGGCATGATTGTACCCGTCAGACTTAATCTCCTGAATCAACTAGGCCACACTTGAATTGAGGCATAAGTCGTGTTCGCTTCCTCCCCCTTATTGCAGGAATCAGTAGCAACTATTAGAGTTTTTGTTAGTTATCGATCATTGCCTCATGTTATATCCTACTTCTAAATTTGTTTACTCTTTGAATTCAAGCATTCATGACTCTTTGCAACTTGTTAAAAATCATTTACTTCTATCTTTGTACTTGAACCCGTCCTAATTAGCATCATCATGTTTAGGTTGCAAGCTCAACAATAGAGAATTATAGGGGAAATTAATCGAACTATCTATTAAACTCTATTCTCACTTAAACAATGCTCAAACCAAACATGCTTATTTGATAATGGAAAGGGCACGCAAAGCTATAAATAAAATCACTCGAGAAAGGGAACGGGGGAACCTGACTGCTGTGGCGGAGGTGGTGCAAAATGCCCGCAAAG
The DNA here is from genome assembly GCA_020465985.1 of Centrapalus pauciflorus. Lineage (NCBI taxonomy): Eukaryota > Viridiplantae > Streptophyta > Magnoliopsida > Asterales > Asteraceae > Centrapalus > Centrapalus pauciflorus. The sequence continues at coordinate 203,076 of JAANYP010006260.1, read as the reverse complement.
AATTCGCCGAAGGGATTTCGGTCTTCCTGCATCAACGGTGCCGACGGGTACGTGTTCACTGGGTGCACCATGCTATCCCCTTGAGTTGTTGTCGGGATTCAGCCGTAAGCGGGAAAGTATTGAGGTGTTCGCTCCTCAATGTTCAACCTCTCAAAGTTCTGCCACTGGTAATCTTCATGGTGCTGGTGTGGCAGGACGGCGTTATAGTTCATGTGATCCCTTACCGCATCCGTATATGCCCAGTGCTGCTGATAATAGAAGGCATTTTGGAATGTCGTAGCTTGCACGCCAGTGTAAATTTCATCAATGCGACTCGTTTGAGTTTCCAAATCGTTTTGAAACTCATCCATGCATCTGACTACATCCTCTTGGAAACTCCCTAGACGTAACTTCATCGCGTCCAGTTGGGCAATAACTTGAGCCATATCATTTCCTTCCTCGGCTGCGTGTAACCGCTTGGCTTGATTCTGATGATATGCTTCCGCTTCCTCAATACCGTATGGCTCCCTATGCACTTTTCCCGTGTCTGAATCGAAGATCTCGAACCCTTGATCCGCTTGGCGTAATGTGATACTTTGGATCGTGGCAGCTGTGATGACTGCGCCTGAGACTGCTCTTGGGACGAAGATAAGTGATATAGCAGCTTGCGCTCTCAAGAACTCTGATATGATCCATCCATGAGGAATGATTTTCCTCTCTCTTGTAACGTACATAGACCATAGGTCATTCATCACGATCCATGCGAATGAGAGGCTCGGCTCTCCCGTCATTAGCGCGTATAAAATTGTCACTTCCTTGTGTCTGATCTTTTTCAATTCACTATCTCTTGGAAGTACATTGTTGGTGACGATTTTGAGCAACCACTTTGCCATCGGGCTCAAATCTCGCCTTGCGTAGGCTATGTATCCCGCGGCGACATTATAATCGATCTTTAAGATTTCCGCCAATTGTGTCATCCATTCTCCTTCCAATGTTCAGTCCGTGAACGCTACTTGTGCGTCTGTCTTGTACTCATAATTGAATACTCGTGCTTTGTCCATTCCTACCCCTATGTCTACTCCAAAAATATTCCTTATAGCTCGTGTCGTCATCAGAAACTCATGTCCATTGACACACCCTATTAGAGTGATGTTCCCCATATACCGACCTTCTTCTCTTCTTAAGGTTGACATCCATTCCACTACCTCCTCGTAGTAAATATGCTCACCCCCTAAATCTAGAGCTGCTTCCCACCCCAATCGATCAAAGCACCGAATTACCCCATAATTTTCGAATTCATCTTTCTTCACTCTTTTCTAGACTAAAACTTTCACCGAGAATTTCTTAGTCATAAATAGTTGTTGTCGCATATTGGCAGGATGTTGCGACAAGTAGAAATCTAGATTCCACTCTACTCTCGGTCGGGTAGATGAACTGGTGCCCTCCCTGACTCGTTGTCTGGTTCGTCGTGACATCTGCAATTACCACCAATTTAGTATATAATTATAGCACTTTCATATCGTTTAATTTTGTGAAGAAGACCACAAGTTACATTCTATGCATCATCAATTACATGTGCAACATATATATCTTGGTGAATTACTCAATCTAAACATGTCATCATATTGATCATTTAAGCAAAAATGCATAGAATAGCAACGAACTTTTACGTGACTTTAATAGCATGACATTTTCAAATTAAACCATGATTCTGTTTTGTGATACACTTTGCAACATATAATCAATGGCTGTATTCTAATTAATCGTTCATACAAAAGGTCAACTCAAAAGTCAAAATTGATCCAAAATCTCCATTAAAGCTAACCTTTCTTCCTTTCATAGGAGATTCATAAAAATTCATACCTTATTTGGTGGAAATGATGAAAAATACTTTAATCTAGCTTGGTAATGGCTTGGATCCTAACTTGGCTCTTTCTTCCCCAACTTAAGTTGAAAACTCAAGATCTTTGCCCAAGATTGCTCCTAATGGTGTTCTAAATCCTTCCGAAAGTATATTTTGAGCAAAAGATGAAGATTTTTGTGAAAAACAGTCAAAAAGGGGTAGAGCCATAATGGGGGTGCAAGGTATGCTCTTAGTAGGGTTTGAAAGAATTTTTCTTATTTAATTGGGATGAAAATCGGGCAGGCGCACCCCTGGGCGCAGGCCTGCGGCGGCGGCTGCGCTTAGGTGGCCTGTTTGGCTCAAACAATTTTCGTTTTTTCTTGTTGTTTGGGTACATGCTTGGCTCGAAAAAAATGCAATTTTTCGCTAAAAAAGTTCTTTTAGTAAGCCTATTACGTGACATACTAACACATAAGTGTGTTTCCCCTTCCCCAACTTAAAGAAAAGTGTCGTCCCCGAGACTAATTAAAGCTAAAAACGAAAGGGTTTAAAGGCAACTTATTTTTAGGACACACATCATACAAGCAAATCACTTTTGGAATTAAAATGCATAGCATAGGAGTAAATGTCACTACGAGCACTGGTGCCAACATAAACACCGAGGCTAAATTGTCTTAGGCTCATGGCCAAGTGCACAACCAAAAGTAAATTATTTAGAACGCATATTGCTGAATCGTTTGTTATCGCTAAATCATTTAGTGATGGAACCTAGAATTCGTCAGGAGATGTCATATGAGAGGTGCGAGCGGAGTTTGGTTGTGAACTTCGGCGGCCAACAGCCCGTTCTAGCTCCTCCACCTGAGATTGGAGACTAGTGAGTCAACGGGAGTGAGCTCCCACCGAAATCCCTTGAATGTTGAAGTCTTGTTTGATCTTTTCCACCTCTTGGATTATCGCCTTGTTTACCGTGATAAGTCCTTCCACCGCATCTTTTATAGCCTTTAGACGAGTTTCCAACACCGCATTATCCGATGGGTGTTGAGTGGATGGTGCCTCTACCTCGGTTCGTTCTTCAACTAGACGGGCCTTTCTCTTGCCGTTGTATTTCTCGTATATGTAGAAAGACCTTGCAGAAGGTATCACCCAAACTGTACCATGTGCAGGATCGCGGATTTGGAAGGTGTCTGAAACATGCTCAAAGATTAACCTAGCCATCGTGTGACGATTGAACCATACATCATTAGGTCCCAAGAGTCTCGGGCTACATCCTTCCGATATAATGCCCATGTTTATGATCAACTCACTAAGCATGCGGGCATATTGGATTTCGATTGGAGTTTTAGCTAAGGTGACCTCCCATAGAGTTTGCATGATATTGTAGGCCAACGAATTAACCGGTTTACCCGTCAATAGTGCATGGATGAGCATGACCTCTCTAGTACGTACGGATGTGGTATTTGCTGACCGCGGTAGGATATTGAACACGACTAACTTCCATAATACTTTAGCCCAAGGTCTTAAGTCGTGCCGATAATACTTTTTATAGATTCGAGCTTGCTCAATTGTATGGTTGAAAACCTTAGAAAGTTTCCTAGCCCATCCTTCCGAATGTCTCAATACACCACTAGATAAGTCTCGCTCGGCCCAGAATTCACGGGTCAAGGGAATGTCCGTGTCGAAGTCGAAGTAATCACATAAGTCGGTTCTTGAAACCACCACTTCTTTCCCATTAATTGTTCCTCGAAGTTCGAAATCATGGTCTTCCTCGGCTTCCCATCGGATTATAGTACGCATCCATTGGTGAATTTCATGCTCGTGGACATATGGTGTTTCTAACCGGAGCGCACCCGACCAACCTAAGCGGTCGAAACTTTCAATGATGCCAAAATTCTTGAAGTCCGTTTCCTTAAGAGTTCTTTCTATATAAAAGTGTACCCGTGGTTCCGCAACGGGAGAAGATCGTGGAGGTGACGAATATTCGATGTCGATTGGAATAGGCATATGCACCCTCATTCAGGGTGTTCGTGTGATTCGGCGACGAGGGTTGCTATTGAATTGGTGTGCCATATATTTATAGAAAAATAGCAAGCATGGGTTTAGAACAAATAATGCGCAAGTAACCTTTGTCCTATATGCATGATGAATACGTAGCATGGCAATTTCACTATGTAGGATAATTAATTTTACATAAATGCCATGGAGATATTTGGATTTCTTGAAAGTACTAGCGCCAATAAGAGCAAATTTTGCAATTCATGCTTCTAAATGTATGCACAATAAATCTAAAAAGGTTTCTATATAATCTATGGCATGGTAAGACATTTATTTTGAAGTCATGAACATGTCACAGTGACTAAATTCCTAAAAATCAAGTTCATCAAAATGTGAATGCATAGCATGAAATTCCTATGTTCTTGGAGATATCAATCTTATAGTGAAATAGAGTTATAATTATGACTTAAACTATCTTAACATATGAAAGATGAAATTACGGAAAAATATGTCTCTTTGAGCATTCAAACATTTCTTGAAGACTTGAATGAAGGAGATGAAGAGGATAACAACTTACACTGAGAAATTTTGCACAAGTAGTTAGGAGAATGAGGAGAAGGATTCTGATTTGAGAAGTTCCACAAGCAAGAAATGGCACAATTTTCGTGTGAGTTTGGAGTGGAATGAGTGAAATGAAGAGAAAAGGGGTTAAAAGTTCGCTAGTTTTCATCATGGCGCAGGCGCACCCCTGCGCTGGCCGGTATGCCTTGGGTGCAGCGCGAGGCATAGCCCTGCGCTGGCCGGTGCGGTTTTGCTTCCAGGTGGGTTTTGAGTTTAAGCTGCTTTTGGTGTTTGGTCCCCCCTAATGCTAATCATTTTGTGTACGAAAGAAAGATTCATTCTCCGAATTTAGTCATCTTTTTCTTGATTCTCCCTTTTTGCAACTCTCCCAATAGTGTACAATTTTCCACAACGTAGTTGGTAGCTATGTGTGTCCTTTTGTAGCGTAGACAAGCTTATATGCAGCTAAGTCTTTTAAAGGACGATTTAGGAATTACCAAAAATACAAACTAAATAAAACTAATTTAAAACACACATTCCTGGTGAAAACGATTGCCCTTAGCATGTGCAACAAGCCTTTAAACCCCTCGGTAGCCCGAGTGGACGAGTTAAAGTCTCGTTAGGGTTTCTATGGAACACACCCACAAAGTTCACTGGATTGCCTTCCAGAAAGCGCTAAGTCTAATGTCTTCAGCCAGACAAATGATTCTAACCGATGCTCATTTACTTTAAATGGCTCACCACCTTTTTGATCTATTATTTCAACTACACCGTGGGGTAAATGTTAGTTACCGTATATGGGCCTGACTACTTACTTTTTAGTTTGCCTGGGAAGAGCCGCAGGCATGCGTTCAACAACCATACTTTATCACCTTTATTAAACACCTTTCATTTAATTAGTCGATCGTGGAAAGCTTTTGTTTTCTCTTTGTATATTTTAGCACTTTCATATGCTTCCCTACGTATTTCTTCTAATTCATTTAATTGGTGTTTTCGATTGAAACCTGCATCTGTGAAGTTTAGATTTGTATTTTTGATTGCCCATAATGCACGGTGTTCAAGTTCAACCGGGGTTTTGAATGAAGTGCGATATGCCCAAAGTGCATCGTCTAGTCGTGTTGACTAGTCTTTACGATCAGGTCGCACTATTGTTTCTAATACGCGCTTTATTTCTCTATTGGACAAATCTACCTGTCCACCAGTTTGTGGGTGGTATGAGGTTGCGATCTTGTGAGTTACTCCGTAGTGCTTAAGTAGTTTGCTGAAGTACATATTCTTTAAATGAGAACCCTCATCACTAATTATGGCTATAGGAATTCCATGACGTGAAAATATGTTTCGTTTAACAAATTGGCAGATTACCTTATGGTCCTTAGTTCTTGTGGCCTCGGATTCTACCCACTTAGAGACGTAATCAACTGCCGCTAAAATATATTCGAAACCATACGACTTAGGGAAGGGTCCCATGAAGTCCATGCCCCACACATCGAATATCTCTACTATAAGAATTGGTGTCATAGGCATTTGGTCTCGTTTTGAAATTCCTCTTATTTGTTGGCAGCGTATGCATGATTTAACAAACTCGTATGAGTCCTTTAAGATAGTCGGCCAAAAGAATCGACATTGTAAGATTCGTTGGCTTGTCTTTTTGGCACTAAAGTGACCTCCGCATGCATACGAATGACAATGATTTAGGATGTCGTAATACTCATTGTCTGGCACACATCGCCGGATAATTTGATCTACTCCTATTTTGAATAAATCCCGGCTCCTCCCAAATGCATTGTTCAGTTTAGGAGAAGAAGTACTTTCTTCGATGTGAACTTAAGTGGCCTGAGATTTTCCCTGTGACAAAGTAGTTTACTAAATTAGCAAACCATGGCACTTTTGCGATGAAGAGTAGTTGTTCATCTGGGAAGTTATCCCGAATGGAATCCAGCATATCGGTGGTGATTGCTGGCAATCTCGATAAATGATCTGCTACAACATTTTCTGAGCCCTTTTTGTCTCGAATTTCTAGATCAAACTCCTGTACTAACAGTATCCATCGAATTAGCAGTGGTTTAGCGTCTTTCTTAGCTAAGAGATGTAGTAAGGCACTGTGATCGAAATACACAATCACCTTAGCTCCCTAGACATAAGATCTAAACTTATCTACAGCGTAAACTACTGCAAGTAATTCTTTTTCAGTTATTGTATAATTCATTTAAGCTTCAGAGAATGTTTTACTTGCATACTATATTACCACAGGCTTTTTGTCCACTCTTTGGCAAAGGACGGTGTGATTTACAGTTTCTAATCAATCAGACAACAATTCAATTATCAAGAACAACAACAGTAATCAAAACTAACTGAATGATTGTATTTCCAGATTGTCGATTACAGATTGATGAGGATGAACTTCAAAGTCAGTAACCGTATTCTTCCTGAATTCTATGTGTGCAAAAGTAATTTGTCAGATTTACCTATTTTGAAAGTGAAGCACTCTATTTATACACATTTATACAACTATTAACTATTTACAAAATGAACCCTTTACTTTGTATTCCATCAACTAAAATGTATTCTAACAATCTCCCCCTTTGATGGAATGTGCAAAGTCTTTAAGTTGACAATCCAAGCTTCTGCTCAAATCTTCTGATGCTTTTTCTATCAGAGAGCCTCCATTCAATCTTTGATATGAATTCTACCATAAGTCTTTTGTCGTTAACTGACAAAGCTCCTCTCTTTGTTTTTCTCTTTTTATCAGAGGTCAGCTTTCCCTTTAAACCACTCAACACTTTATGTAGTGTACCATCTGAAAAGTTGTTGAGTTCAACACTCCTCATGGCTCTTAGCTTCTTCTTTCTGTCCTTGTACATTACAGCAGGATGCTTTACCATGATGACTTGAAATTCTTTAAACTCTTTAGCAAATTTGATATCTCTGTGTGGAGCTGTGATATTAATCTTCCTCATACCTCGCTCAACACCTATCTGCAGATCTTGCACTGACATCAATACCAGTTTGGTATGCATGAAGTGGAAAATCGTCTTTAAGGCAAATCCGCAGTGCTCATTTCTCTTATTTCTGCATAATTCATCAAATAAATCTTCAATGTCGACCAGGTGCATATTAAACATATTGGCCTCAGTGAACGTATAGGTATTTCCATCAGCTCTCGTGACAGTGAATGTTCGATAGAAAATCTTAACGAATCTGTCGTTTTCAATTTTAACAAGATCAACTATCCTGAACTCACTCTTCACTTTTTCAATTTCTTGTGTCTTGTTCCTTAGAAAACTTGCATAGTTGACAAGATTTGGCATGTTCGGCTCTAAAACTTTAACCAACTTCCGAAATGTACACGGAGCTTGTCTCTTGCAAAAAATTCATTTTTCCAGAATGTCTTCAAGATATGGCAGTTTGTTTCTTCTCCTGATGAACTCCGCTGATCGTTTCGCTGAAAGCTCAAACTTTTTCACTTTCTTCTTGCTTATCTCATCTTTGTTCAACAATGTAAGCATATCACTGATTTCTCTTTGTACTACTTGTTGTGCTTCAAATCTGAGTCTGTGTTTCTTCTGCGACTCAACTTTCATTAAAAAACCTTTCCATAACCTCTACTTCATTCAATTCAACCCTTTCTTGAATAACCACATTCTCGACCTGAAACTCTTCAAGTTCTTCCTTTACTTGAATTACAACCTCAGGCTTTTCAACCGTCGGTGTCGGTATAGACTCTTTCAAGATCTCCTGTACTAACCCCTCTTCTTGTTCAATCCTTTCTCCCCGAAAGTCAGTATCAGTCAACGTGATCACATCATCATCCTCAGATACTTCAACATACTCCTCTATCTCTTCTTCTAAACCTTGAATCATTAATGTATGTTCCTTAACCACTTGAACATCATCATCTGAATCATTGTATTCTTCAAAGTTGTAGATATCTGACTGAATGTACAAAGGAACTGGAACATCTTCATAAAGAATCAATGCCAGCTCACTTTGTACATCAGCAGGTTCTTTTTGAGCTCCCTGCTTCTTTATCTTTCACCTCTGTTTCCTTCTCAGGATATGTTATCATTAAAAGTCCGGATGTAGGCTCAGCAAGCTTTCTCCTCTTCTCCCCCTCATGAGGAGCATCATCCGAGTCTTCATCATGCTCATCATGCTTACGCTTAGATGATGAAGCTTGCGCCTTACATGTTTCCTCAACAGCTGCTACCCTCTCAGCATGATTTCCCAAAGCAGTTATCACCGTACTTTCCAAACTTATCATCCTCTCCCTCATTTCATCAAATTGTTCAAAAACGAACTGTTTCAGCTCTTCCTTCAATTCATCGATAGCTTGATTTGACTCAGATTGCTTAATCGATTCTTCTGCCACTGACTTACCCTTTAAAAACTTGTGAATGTTAGACATCTGAGCCATCACTTCAGATAACTGAGCAGAGATATGAGTATTCACTCCTACAACAGCTGCATTCAAAGCTTGATTTAATGATGATTCAGTAACGAACAGGGAAAGAGTCAGCACTAGGTCACTTAGACTTCCAGTTGTCACAACAGTCGAACTTGTGAAAAGAACTTCTGTTTGGCCAGTACTTAGAGTTGGCAAAGTGGTCGCTCTGACTGGACTTCCACACTCTTCAAACGATGGAGCAACAAATGTTTCCGTAGCTAAGGATGTTTCAGTGGGAACACGAAGTTCAACCACACTTACTTCAACTGATGAAGTCGACTCAAGTGTCCTAATCTGTATAGGATCTAGACTTTGTGTTTGAACAAAAGTCGTACACTCGGGCAGAGGTGTACTAGTTTCAATATCCATCAAGTCCAAATGACTTTCGGATAGACTTCATGGTTCATCCCGGTGTTCAAATGAAACAGTCTGCTCTTCAATGCTAACTCCCATAGGGGAGCTAACAGCATATGTGGTTAAATCCCGGCTTTCCAGGTGAAGTGCATCCCTCACACTCTCCTGAGCAATACTCACTATATCAATTAAAGCAATCCATCCCTCATTATGATCACCATTATCATCACCATCATCATCATCATCATTTCCTTCATCTTCACCCTCTTGTATATCCGACAATGTCCTCTCAGAATCAGATTTATCAGCCTCTTCCACACCACCCCTTAACTTCAGCCCCTTGCTGAGGTTCCTCACTCCCTATTACTCCTTGGGTAAGAGAACCCGGTTCTTCGGTCTCTATTGGAGCATGATCTATCCTATACAACTTTACATGCTCACTCTATGGATCTGCATACTTCAACAAAGATTCTGGAATCGGCATGATATTTGCATTTGGAGAATCCGGCACCTCATGTAAACTCATCATCACATAGTCTGGGCATCGGTTGGAGTTAGATCTTTTAGGTATATTTTCATTTGCCCTTAGAATCCCTCGGTTAAGAATCTGAATAAATCTCTGAAGTGGAACTAACTTCCTTGCTCTATTTGTTGTTTTAGCCAGTACTATCTCTTTTAGATCTTCCCAGATGCATTGAGCATAGTCATAATGTTTATTGAAGGCAATCCCATGGAAAATCCGTAGACAGTGAATGCTTCACCTGTCTTAAAACATTTGACTGGAAAGAGTAATCTTGGATTTAAATTGGTCAATGGTTACTTTAAAATGGTGGTTTCCATCAGCAGGAAAAAATTTGACTGTATGCCAAAATTGTTGCAGGTAGACTTGTGGGATAGAGGGTTTGTACTGAAAAAGATATCCCAAAGGATGGCCTTTGAGAATATCTACTATGATAGGATGACTAACTTTGATAACCTTTGAATCCAAACGATGGTTGTTGTCTTTGAAGGGTAGGCAATGTTTGGGTTTAACAAGTTAGTTATCTGGTATGATTATGGATGGTGAAGGTCTAGCAACGGAGGTTGAACGAACGGGTGTTGATACAAGTGTATGATTGGAGGATGAATGGGAATCTAATGAATTGGAATTCTGGGAATGATTTGGAGATGCCATTTGAAACCTGTAATCAAATAAGAATCATGTTAGACAAAACAGGCAAACAAATGAAATCATTCAAAGTAGAAAAATATAACATTTCGTCAGAAATTATAAAAATTTGTGATTTTCTGTTTAAGGCATCAGGATTCCAGACAATAATAAAATATTATTGACAGGATTCCAGAGTCAATCGTTTAGAGACCAATGTTAGAAAAGCACAATTTCATTACAATTTCTTGAAAAATGTCACATTTTTCTTAAAACATTAAAAAATCCAACACTTGGTAAAAAATTTCATTTAAACTCGAATGAAACTGCAACCATCTCGAATGACTCTTGATAAATCTTGGATGATATATGAAACAACTCGAATGACTCTTGAACCAACTCGGCTTAGTCTGTATATCAACTCGAATGAACTATAGTCTTCTTCGAATAAAACAGGGTGATACTCGAATAAGACTAGAATCAACTCGAATTACATATATATGAAACTCGAATAGAACATGAGGGTTCTCGATTAAGTCTTAAATGTTCTCGAATGTTCAATTAGTAAGACTCGAATGAAGAATGAAATTCCTCGAATACAACATAAGACCAACTCGAATAGACTACAAAAATTCTCGGACAATGTACTAATCGAGACTAATGTTTGTGAAATATTCTTAAGTGTCAATCTAAACAACTCAAGTAACACTTATACTTTCTCGATCAACTCTTTAGTCAACTCGATTGACTCTTGGTCTTTCTTGAGTAGCATTGTAATCAACTCGAATGACTCTTGGTCTTTCTCTAGTAGCATTGTAGTCAATTCGAATGATACAAAGAATTTTCTCGAATATACCTTTGATCGAGAAACTTTATTTGAAATTATTTTTCAAGTATATTTTCACAGATTTTCCAAATATCGATTCCAGGGACCTTTTTATTGATTAAACACTTGTGTCCCACTCGAAAATCAATTTTAAACACTTTTATTTTACTGAATTTCGATTAAAAACAACATTTAAGTTGTTAAAAATTCAAATTTCAGAAATTCTGTTTGTGTGATGAAAAGTGACTCATGAAATTTCATATTCATGTTCATGTTTACAATGCGAAACCTATCACACATTTAATTTCATTTTCATGAACAAATATTATGAATCTCCATGAACTCTCAAATACAAAAAAAAATACGAACACAGATACAAATATATCCCAAAACTGAAATAAGCTACGTACAAATACTATAAGCAGAAACAACAAAACATTTACTCACAATTTTGATGAAAAACAAATCTTGATTCAGTCGATTAGATGTGGGTTATTGAGTTTTATTAATGTTGAAGAAAGCTTGGTGAAGAAGATGAAACAAGAACCGGCTTTTCTGAAAAAAATAATTTGAAATTTTAATTTCAAATTTATAAGATACAATATCCGGCCCATATTTGAAAAGAGGAAATCGGCCCAACTTCAAGTCACCATATATTAACCCAATTATCGACAACAACCTAACATCTTTTCAACAAAAAAATTTTTAACAAAATAAAACAACAACAAAACAAAAAAAAAAAAATTTCTGATAAAAAATTTAAAACCAGATTCAAACAAAAGCAAGAACATCAAACAAAAAAAAATTGAAAATACACATAAACAAGAATTAACAAAAAAAAAAAATTAAACTCATAAAAAATATAAACTAAAAAAATTTAAAATGCTCCCCCTTTAATTTCTGAATGTAGCTCCCCCTCAAATGTGTATCATATTTCTCGACTCAGCTCCCCCTACGAAATAACAGATAAATTTTATCAGTTTTACACAAAATCAGATAAAATTTATTTTCTGCTCCCCTTGCACATGACAATCCAGATCTTGTTAAATTCCAAAGAATATTGAACTTTTCAAAATTTAAGAATTTAACATCAGATTAGAATCAATTAAAAAATGTAAATTTAAACTTATAAATTGTACCTATTGAATTATTAAATCTTAATGATTCAACATAACCAATTTGTATACCAAAAAATTAAACCTTTTTTCATCAAACGCTTTGGTAAACAAATCAGCTAGTTGATATTCAGTAGGAACAAAATATAATTCTATATTTCCATTTTCAACAAGATCCTTTATAAAATGGTACCGAATGTCAATGTGTTTTGTATTTGAATGTTGCACCGGATTTGATGCAATAGCGATTGCGCTCTGAGAATCATAGTAGATAGGTATTTTCTGTGGTGTAAACCCGTAATCGCGCAGTTGGCTTTTCATCCACAACACCTGAGAACTTCATGAAGATACAGCAACGTATTCAGCTTCAGCTGTAGACAATGAGACGCAATGTCGTTTCTTTGATGACCAGCATACGGGTTTGTCACCTAAGAACTGTACTGCTCCAGACGTACTTTTTCTGTCCATCTTATCACCTGCGTGATCAGCGTCAGAAAAAGCAGTTAGATTAAATGAAGATTATCTTGGATACCCCAAACCAAGGTTTGGAGTTCCTTTGAGATATCTTAAAATTCTTTTCGCAGCTGTTAAATGTGATTCTTTAGGATTCGCCTGATATCTAGCACATACACATGTAGCAAACATAATATTCGGTCTACTTGCAGTTAAGTACATTAATGACCCAATTATCCCTCGATAATGAGTCACATCTACAGGTTTCCCCGAAATGTCCTCATCGAGTTTTGACTTTGAATCCGGAGCCATGGGAGTTTTCATAGGAGTACTGTTAACCATGTTAAATTTCTTTAACATGTCTTGAATATATTTTGACTGATTGATAAAAATACCATCAGCCAGTTGTTTAACTTGTAACCCTAAGAAAAAATTTATTTCTCCCATCATGCTCATTTCGAAGTTTTTGGACATTAAAAATGCGAATTTCATACAAAATTCCGGATTTGTAGACCCAAATATTATGTCATCTACATATATTTGCATTACTATGATATCTGGCCCCTGACGTTTTATAAATAGGGTTGTGTCAACTGCACTTTTGTTGAATCCACATTTCAACAGATATGTTGAAAGTGCATCATACCAAGCACGTGGTGCTTGTTTAAGGCCATACAGTGACTTATCTAAAATACATAAATGATCATGTTTCGAATGATCAATAAAGCCTTCGGGCTGATATGTATATACTTCATCGTTTAGTTCCACGTTTAAAAACGCAGTTTTAACATCCATTTGATAAACAATAAAGTTTTTGTGAGCGGCAAAATCTGAAAACATTCTAATCGCTTCGATTTGTGCAACTGGTGCAAACGTTTCATCATAGTCAATCCCTTCTTGTTGGCTGTATCCTTTGGCAACGAGGCGGGCTTTATTGCGAATGATTACTCCATGTTCGTCCTTCTTGTTTTTAAAGATCCACTTCGTGCCTATGATGGATTTGTCTTTTGGGCGCTCAACAAGTCTCCATACCTTTAACCGTTCGAACTGATTCAGTTCTTCTTGCATTGCAACAATCCAATCAGCGTCCAGAAGTGCTTCTTTCACATTCTTAGGCTCTATTTTGCTTAGAAAATTTGAAAATAGGCACTCGTTTATGGTGGTTCTTCTAGTTTGGACTGAAGCGGATGGATCAACAATAATGTTTTCTATTGGGTGATTTCTCGTCCACTTAAAAGTATGTGGAAATGGTTCTATGTGGTGTTGATTTGGATTACGATCTAAATATGTTGGTCGGGGGGTTACTTCAGATGTATTAGGTAGGGTATCTGAGTTAGGAGCTTCTGAATGTTCGGATGTTAAGGGGGTTTCAGAAGATTCTGGAGGTTCAATGGGTTGTGCACTTTTAGTTGGCAAGTGTACATCTGTTGTTGAGGCTTCTCCAGTTTCTTCTGACACTTGTTGATGAGAAAGATCAGAGACTACGACGGGATGTTCAATAATCATGTCAGGCACCAAATTTAGAACATTAGTCTTGGGCTTCTCAAAGTAGTCTTCATAAAAATTCTTAAACAACTTATGTAATTCAAAATTTTCAACATTCTGTTCAGATGACTCCATTGAAGTCTGCGTGTTAGGTTCGGGTCCTGAACTGGTATGTTCAGAAGCCATTACCACTCCTTCATCAAATTTGACATTGACGCTTTCGTTGACAGTCTTGGTTCTCTTGTTGTAGACACGGAAAGCGACCGACTCCTTTGAATATCCGATGAATATACCTTCATCTGCCTTTTGATTAAACTTTCCAAGATTGTCTTTGTCGTTTAGAATAAAGCATCTGCATTCAAAGACATGGAAAAATTTAATATTAGGTATTCGTTTATTTATTAATTCATAAGGAGTCTTTCCGAATCTTTTATTTATGATTGAACGATTCTGTGTGAAACAAGCTGTTGCAACTGCTTCGGCCCATAAGAATAACGGTAAATTTGAATACGCCAGCATTGTCCTGGCTGATTCAACTAGTGTCCAATTTCTTCTTTCAACGACACCGTTCTGTTGTGGAGTTCTAGCAGCTGAAAACTGATGTGTGATTCCTACAGAATTCAAAAACGATTCAAGCGATTTGTTCTTTAATTCTGTTCCGTTATCTGAGCGGATTGATTGAATTGTGAGTTGCAACTTCACTGGAATATTCCAGATGAAGTCTATGATAGTTTCGGTCGCATCAGATTTGGACCTCAGAAAGAAAACCCATGTGTACCGTGAATAGTCATCAACTATCACCAATACGTATCTTTTCTTATTAATGCTTTGTACTCTCATTGGTCCACACAAATACATATGTAGTAATTCCAGTGCTCTCATTGAAGAGTGTTCGGGTTTGGATTTGTGTGAAGCTCTTGTCATCTTTCCTTTTTCACATGCGGCACAAAACTGCTCCTTTTGGAATTTGAGAGTTGGTAGCCCTTTAACTAACCCTCCTTTTGCTAGATTGGTTAATTCATTGAAGTTCAGATGTGAAAGGCGACGATGCCATAGCCATGCTGTTTTAGATGTAGCTTTTGACAGTAAGCAAACATCTTTCTTCAGATTAATAGAGACTAAGTCAATGGAATACAAATTGTTTTTCCTGTTTCCTGCCAGTATTTCTTTACCTTCCCCGGATCTGATGCTGCACCGATTAGCTTTGAAATTGACTTCCAATCCTATATCACACAGCTGTCCAATGCTAAACAAATTGTGTCCAAGCCCAGCAACGTAGAAAACCTTTTGAATGGTAATTTTGTCGTATGCGAGACTCCCATATCCTCTGATCGGACAAAACTGATCATTTCCAAATCTGACCGTCCCACAGAACTTTTCTACAAAGTTCGTGAGTGTGTCTCTTTGTCCCGTCATATGCTTGGAACATCCGGAGTCAAGATACCAAACATGGTTTACCTATAAGACGAAATAGCACATGAGGTACCCACTTGTAGTTGGGTACTTTTGTTTTAGGTAAATCATGCAAAGTATTATTTGTTTTATCAACAGATATGACTTTTAGCTTAAAATTTGATGTTGATTTAGGTACCCACATTTGAACAGTTCTTTTAGGTATCCACTTTTGTACAATTCGTGGTGGAACTGTTTTTGAAATTATTTTCTGTGGAACCTTTTTCTGTTTAGAACATGAGTCCTTTTTCTTCGGTTGCCAGACGAGCTTATCAGATTTTACAATTAATGGTTTACAAGCACCAGAATTCAAATCAATTAAGTCTGTTCTAGAGAATTTTATACAAGAATTATTAGCAAATTTATTATTACAGAAAGAGTTTTCAATGTTGCTATTTCTATCTGTAACAATATTGTTCTTCACGCGCCACTCTTGTTTTATATTCTTGTTTTTCTGTTCTCTCTTCTTCTTTCTCCAACTTTGTTTTCTTGAACCGTTCACAATGATATCTGACAAAAAAGAAACATGAGAATTAGTAGACTTAGACACTTGGTTCTTCTGTAAATTTCTCTTACCTTTTGAAGATTGGACTCTAAGTGCAGTGGAGTTCTTTGTTGAAGATGATTCACCTTTTTCAAAGTTAGGAGTATCAAAAATTACTTTTGTTTTCTCCTTCTTTTGTTGTAAAGTTGGTGAATTTTCAGATGATTTTATTGAATCTGTAGAATTGCAGAATTTTAACAGGTACTTTTTGACCATCTGATTGTTTGTTATGTAAAGGTTTTACAAAATCATCAATTTTAACAAACATTTCCTCTAAGGAATTGAAGTCAGAGTTTATAAACAGATCAAATTCCTTATCTGAATTGATAGAACCTAGAGAAGTTGAAGATGATGGATCAGACAACTTTTTGTTCTTAGGCTGATTTTGTTACTTTTGTTCCATTGTTTTAAGTTAAGCCTTTATAGATTTATTTTCTGTCTCAAAATTTTTAATTTTCAATTCTAGATCAGAATTTATCTTTTCTATAACTGAAGATGGCAGGTATAACTTTTGAGATTGAGTAGGTGATTCAGACAAATCCTTTTAAGAATATGTTTGAATGTACTCTTCTTTAATATCAATTTTATTGCTTGCTTCATTTATTCTGTTATAATCAACAAAATTTTGCATTTTGTCTGATCGTAATCTTTTTGTTTCTTCACTGGATTCTACTTCATCAAATGCTTTCATAAACGCCATTTTTAATCCTAAGTTCATGTATCTGACATCATATAGAGTTGGTGAACTATATATTGCCTTTGTCAGATACTTTGGATTTTCCCAACCAAAACCAGATTTAGAATTATAAAATTCTGTGTCTTTTGGTTGATTTAAATAAATTGTTTGATCTGTTTGCCTTCTTTTGATAAATTCATCTTCCATCTTCTTTATTTTCTCATAAAGTTTAGTTCGTTCTTCAAAAATAGCATGATATTTTAGAGAAAAATTTGAAGCTTCTAATTCTGCTATTCTCAGTCTTTCTTGTAAGTCAGATATATTATGATTAAGATCTAGTATTTTGCTTTGAAGTTCTTTTTCTTTATCTTGTAAATCTGAAACTGCTCGTAAGGCTAATGCTTTATCTTTGGAAAAATCTAAAACTAAGTTATGTTCATTACGAAGTTTGTTTTCCAAAGAGTGAGCATTTTTAATTTCAGCCTTGAATGATTTTTCAAACTTTTTAAGCATAAAGGCCATATGAGTTAATTTCTCTTCTAGCACACAAGTTTCATCAATATGAGAGTCAAAGTTAGAATGTACCTCCAGCTTGTCTGAATCATCTGATTTGTCTGACTCTGAATCTTCATTATCCTCAACGTCAGTTTTTCCAGTTGCCATCAACGCAACTTCTTCTGTCTCTTCCTCCTCAGATTCTTGTCTTTCTTCATCCTCTTCATCTGTTAAACCAACCCATACTTCATCCTCAGCTATCATGGCTGATTCACTTAATTCTGACTCATTGAGAATCTCTGATTTCAGGCAAATATGAGCATCCTCCTCTAGAATATCTTCATCTTCTAGATAACTGCAGCCAGTGGTCATCCTCCGCCATAAGAGCTTTTCCAGCCTCTTTTTCTTTAGCTAAGAGAGCCTTTCTTGTATAGTAGTCTGAGTTTTTGACTACTGAAAGTCTACATTCACGGGCATAATGACCTCGTTTTCCACAGTTGTAACATTTCTGCTCTGAATCTTTCTTTCCTGACTTGCCTGATTTTTCATATTTGTCAGCCTTTCTTCCACTGCTTTCTCTAGATTTTTCATATTCGTCTTTCTTCTCAATTTTTCTCGAGCCAGTCTTCTAGCGCATCCTATTGTTGGTTGGCTTTCTGTAGAACTTCTTTTGAAACGCTTTGGTTAGCAATGCCATCTGCTTTTTCATTTCTTCAAACTCAGAATCTGCAGATGAATCGGAGGATTCTGATTCGGAAGAGGTACTGCTGACTACTGCCCTTTTCTCCTATTTCAATTTATATTTGTACTTCTTTTCTGCAAGTAGAGCCAATGGGTCAGCAGTTTCTTTCTCGGCTTTCTTCTTTCCTGATAATTTCCTCAACACAACCTCTTGGTAGTTATTGAGGTTCTCAAATATCATATGAAAATCCATTTCTTCAATTTCCTTTGTCTGTTGGATAATCATGGCATATTTCTCCCATTCAGGGTTCAGAACGTTTAAGAACTTGACATTTATGTCCAGATTGGACTTTGTCACTCCATTTCTTTTCATTTCACTTACCAAACTCACAAATCTCAGGTAAGTGTTTTCCAATAGTTCTCCTTCACGAGCTCTAAAATTTTCAAATGTCATCAGGCTGTTTCGAGCTCTGTTTGTTGCAGCTCTGTCGGATCCCCTCATAAGTTTACACACTTCATCCCATATGGATTTGGCAGTTTTTGTGTTTGTGAGACATGTGTAAATATCATTGGGGATTGAGATCAGTAGTAATTTCCTGGCAGTTTTATCCCCTAGTTTTCTTTTCTTTTGAGCTTCAGTCAAGTTAGTAACCTCGATTGTCCTTGGTGGATTCGGGGGATTACCGATGGGTACTCCAGGGATTGTTTCCATGAATGTGGTTGGTCCTTCTGTTAAGGATTTAAGCATCTCTTCAGACAGATCATGAAAGCTTATGAATTCTAGAAACCTCTCCCTCCATTGGACGTATTCTCCCCTGTAAAGAATTGGGGGTTTGGTTTATGATCCCATTGCTAGAGCGTCCTTTGACATTTTGATTGATACTCTGGAAACTGTCCAAGATCTGATAAACTTTGATTTAAATTGAAATTGTTGAACAACAGTTGAAAGTTGATCAACCTTTATAAGAATGATTAGTGAAACTCTATTGAATCAACTTAAATCTAAAACAAATTAACTTGTTAGTAGCAATAATCAACTCGAATCAAACTCTAAATAGACTTGTATGATGTTTTGTAAAACTCGAATGATGTGTTGCAAAACTCGAATGATGTGTTGCAAAACTCGAATGATTTTTTGCGAAACTCGAATAATGCTTGTATGAAACTCGAATGAAATTGAGTGAAACTCGAAGTACTCTTCTGTAAAACTCGAATATCCTTATGTAAAACTCGATTGACCTTTCTGTGAAACTCGAATGATGATGTGTAAAACTCAAATGAAATTCGAATTCTTAGTAAACTCGAATGAAATTCGAATTTACTTATTAAACTCAAATGAAATTCGAATTTACATGTGTTAAACTCGAATGTAATTGAGAGTAAACTCGAATTTAATTGAGAGTAAACTCGAATTGACTAAGATCCAACTCGATTGATTAATCAAGTCAACTCGAATCAACTAAGATCCCGATTGATTAATCAATTTAACTCGAATAAAATTAGATCCAACTCGATTGACACTTGTTGTGAACTCGATTGACACTGTTGTCAACTCGACTTACAAAGGTATTCAACTCGAATTGCACATACTCTATGTGTATTTCGAGTTTCTTAATTTTTCAGATTATTCAAGTCTGAAATTCAAATTAATTCGAAAAATTTAGCCATTTTTACTCAAATTGAAATCAAAGGTGAGGATTTTGATTACAAACACTTATTGTGAAACATTTTTGTCCAAAAATAGATCTAGACTTGACTTTTTCAATAGAACAGTGAAAAACTTTGAGTTTTTCAAAATTTCATTAAAATCTCTAAATCTTTTACTGTGTTTGATGAATCAAAATAAGTTTATAGTCAATTGAATCGACTACTAATCCTCTTCCTTCGATCCAAGTTTCACAGTATAAGATCAACAGATTGAAAACCCTTGGTGATTTTAGGGTTTTTCGAAAAAAAAATCAAGAACAGTTCGTAAAAATCAATTTCATAATCAAAATTCACCCCTATAGGCTCTGATACCAATTGTGATTTACAGTTTCTTATCAATCAGACAACAATTCAATTATCAAGAACAACAACAGTAATCAAAACAAACCGAATGATTGTATTTCCAGATTTTCGATTACAGAATGATGAGGATGAACTTCAAAGTCAGTAACCGTATTCTTCCTAAATTCTATGTGTGCAAAAGTAATTTGTCAGATCTACCTATTTTGAAATTCAAACTTTCTATTTATACACATTTATACAACTATTAACTATCTACAAAATGAACCCTTTACTTTGTATTCCATCAACTAAAATGTATTCTAACAGACGGCACCTACTGCATGAACACTTGTGTCGCACATGATCTCGAAGGGCTGAGACCAATCGGGTGATTACAAAAATGGTGCCCCCGTGAGCTGAGCTTTTAATGTGTTAAATGCCTCTATACATCCTTGGTTATAGCACTAAAGTCATTTATAAACCTCCTATAGAATCCTGCATGACCTAAGAAGGAACGTACTCCTTTGATATTGGTAGGTGGTGGTAACGATGAAATCATTTGTATTTTTTCTTGATCAACCTCCATCCCTTTTTCAGATATTATATGTCCTAAAACTACTCCCTCTTTGACCATGAAATGACTCTTTTCCCAGCTTAATACCAAATTCGTTTCGGTATGCCGCTTGAGAACTTTTTCTAAATGAGAGAGACACCCTTCGAACGACTTATCAAATATAGAAAAGTCATCCATGAAGATTTCAAGATACCCTCCGACCATGTCTGAAAACATAGCCATCATATATCGCTGAAATGTGGCCGGAGCGTTACATAATCCAAATGGCATTCTTCGGTAGGCGAATGTGCCATACATACATGTGAAGGTCGTTTTTTCTTGGTCTTCTGGGTATACCGGGATTTGATTGTACCCCGAATAGTCGTCTAAGAAACAATACAACTTTTGTCCTGCTAATTTCTCTACTATTTGGTCAATGAATGGCAAAGGGAAATGATCCTTAGAGGTTGCAGCATTCAAATTTCTATGGTCGATACATACTCTCCACCCCGTTACAGGGCGAGGTGCAATCTTTTCTCCTTCTGGAGTATCGACTACAGTGATTTCTGATTTTTTGGGCACCGTTCTTGTGGGACTAACCCATTGGCTATCGGATATAGGGTATATGATTCAAACATCTAGCCATATTAGTACTTCTTTCTTCAACACTTCTTTAAGGTTGGAATTGAGCCTTCGCTGAGCATCTCTGCTTCCCTAAGATGTTAGGTCATTGATAATCCTATGCATGCACACTGTTGGGCTAACCCCTTTAGGATCTCCTATAGTCCAACCTACCGCTTCCTTATGTCTCGATAATACTTCTAATAAAGCATTCTCTTGTGCAGCTGTAACATCTGTTGCAATGATTACCGGTAATGTGCTCTCAGGACGAAGAAAAGCATATATGAGATGAGATGGAAGTGGTTTCAACTCCAATTTAGGTGGTTTCGCTAGAGATGGTTTTGCTGATGGCGGTAAAGTAGTAGGAAGTTTTTCGATCTTGTTCTCCATGGTGGTTGTGTGGAATCCACTGACTGTACACATTCAAGTTCGAACTCGTGACATTCGGACATGTCATCTAACTTATGCTCTTTATAATACAGAAGCAGTTCCACTGGATCCTTACATGTTATTGTTGATAATTGTTGTTGTATTAAATTATCGACTAAATCGATCATGTAGCATTCTGAATCCGAAGGTGCATTAGGTACGTTATTAAAGACATTGAGTCGGAGTTTATGGTTTCCAAATGTCATGTCTAAAGCACCTGTTCTGCAATTGATCTGAGCATTGAGTGTAGCTAAGAAGGGACGTCCTAAGATGATTGCCGGTTGGCTTTCTTTGTAAGTACTGTCTGAGTCCAATACTAAGAAATCTACTGGATAATTGAAGTGTTCAACCTTAACAATTACGTCAGATAACATCCCCCGTGGTACTTTAGTGGATCTATCTGCTAATTGCAGGATGATATCTATAATCTGTAGGGTGCCTAGATCATGTTGGTCAAATAAATTACCAGGTAGAATATTAACACTAGCCCCTACGTATAGAAGTGCCTTCTTTATATGAACTTCGCCAATAGTTACCGGAATCAATGGTGATCCTGGATCTTTTAATTTAGGCGGTAGTGAGCTAGTGATAACTGCACTAACCTGTTCAGTGATGTTGATTTGTTTAGGAATAGATATTTTGAATTTACGTTTCTGAGTACAAAGGTCTTTTAGGAATTTAGCACAAGAAGGGACTTGTTGTATAGCTTTGACTAAGGGAATATTCATTTTAACTTGATTAAAATTGTCCCATAAATCTACAGTTTTAGGTCCTTTCTTACCATAAGGAAAAGACGCCAGATTTTCTAAGGCTGTTGGGTAAGGAACAATTTCGATGTCTGAACTGCCTTCCCCAACTTTAGTCTCGATTGGTTTCTTGGCTTCTAAATCCTTAAAGGTCACTATCTTAAGTTTTGTTTCTATCTTAGACTCAGATTTAGGTGGTTCCTCTTTATAGACAATTTCTACCTCATCGTCTGTCTCACTTTCCTTAGGCATTTCTATCTTATTATCTACTTTTTTCCCA
This sequence comes from Centrapalus pauciflorus, assembly GCA_020465985.1. Lineage (NCBI taxonomy): Eukaryota > Viridiplantae > Streptophyta > Magnoliopsida > Asterales > Asteraceae > Centrapalus > Centrapalus pauciflorus. Next base: position 180,411 of record JAANYP010006260.1, on the reverse strand, counting down.
CTCCGAAGGGTAGTGATTTTGGCTCCTTCGTTTACTTCGTACTTCTTCTCCTTACCATGATGATGCGATGGGTTAACCGTGGTGTTACTTGGAAGCTTCCATTCTTCTCGTTTAGTTAGGGACTCTGCAATTTGTCCCATTTGCTTTCCAAGCATATCCATAGTTTTCGCATGTACCATGGTCTGTTGTTTCTTGAATTCCATAAATTCAGAAAACTCTTTCGAATTTCCAGACATTGGTCATGCTTCATGTTCTTATTTAGGGTCTTGATGTTTGTAATATCGATCATCCTTCGTAACTGAGGTTGATCCGTATTGGAATTCTTGTTTTTGTTGACGAGGTTGCTCATATCTTGGCTTCATGGGAGCATCATTGTCTTAATTGTCCCTCCAAGTAAAGTTCCGGTGTTTTCTCCATCCCCGATTGTAGGTATCCGAATATAGGTTATCCCGTTCTCTTTGTTGTCGATAACCAAAAGCTTCATTCGCATACTCCGCATGGGCGAAGGTATGTGGGTAGTTTTTGGATTGATGGGAAGGATCTCCACATGTGACACAACAGACCTGTGCCACTGTGGTCTTTCCCATTCCTTTCATCAACAGGTCCATCTTTTTGCTTAGCTCGGATATATCGGTTTTGACTTCTCTTTTCCATGCATTTTCTATGCCCATCACTTGGACACCAATACTATTCTCCGAACCTGCTTGGACCTTTAAACATTTGCTTAACTGGGTTAACAGCTCCCAGGCTTCATCATCTTCTTCGGCTAAAAAGGTTCCGCCAGAAGCGGCAGTGATCATATTGCTACTTTCTTGACTAACACCATCAAAGAAGGTTTTAATTAACATCCATTTAGGAATTTCATGGTGTGGGCATGTTCTTAAGAGTTCATTTAATCTATTAAATGCTTCGTGAAATAGGTCTCCAGGCTTTTGTTTAAATCCAGTTATTTCTTTACGTATTTCTGTAATTTTGCTAATTGGATAATATTCAGTTAAGAATTTCTTTTTCATTTTATCCCAACTAGTTACACTATCAGTGGGAAGTGACACAAACCAGTTTTTTGCTTTTTCCTTCAAGGAGAAAGGAAATAGTCTAAGTTTAATTGCGTCTACGGTCATTCCCCTAACGTGATTGGCCTTACATATAGCAGTGAATTTAGCTAAGTGCTCGTACAGTTCTTCGCTTGGTGCTCTGCGAAAAAGCCGGTAAGATGCTAAATAGCTGAGGCCTAATTTCGGGTTCATTCTCTGTGATTGGATAAATGTCGTAGAATGTGCTACTAATTTCGGGTTCATTCTTATTGTGAGACTCTACGGTTCTACGATCTCCCTTTGGTTTTTGATTTTATTCGACTTCGACAAGAATGTTGTCGACCTTCTCGTCTTCTGAACTAACTACTTCTTCTTCAACGTCTATCTTACGAGCAATGTTCTTATTTTTGTTTGCTTGATTTGTGGCTCGCCTATTAGATCTAGCCATTTTCTCTATTTCCGGATCAAACTTCAAGGGTGAAATTCTTCTGGAATAACGTGTGTGCATAAACCTGTGAGGACTAGATGAAGAAATAGAAGTTTTCTTTTTGGTAAAAATCGATGCTTGTGCCACGATTCCCTTTTCTTAATAATACTAAGGCAATAAATAAAGCTTAAAACTAAATAACTAGAATACTAGCAAATAAACAATTTAAAAACTTAATAAGCAACTTAAAGCAAATAAGCAAATAACTTAAAATAAACTAAATTAATGTAGAAAACTAATTAACTAAACTAAGTTAATTACCAAACTACGTGACTTTAAGCGCAACCGCTCCTTGGCAACAGCGGCAAAATTTGATACGAGTGTCGTTACCTCTGTTAGTGCATCCTGTGTGACGATAGCAGTCTAAGTATAGATGATATTATGTATTAGTCAAATTGTTCGTAATTGCATATTAATACGTGTTTAATATATGATTGTTATATGTTTGATATGTGTTTGATATTGATTGTATATATGTTTGAACTTGGTTGTAATTAATGTTTTACAGTAAGTTCAAACATAAGTTCTAGAACAAGTTCAAAGACAAGTTCTAGAATAAGTTCAAAGGCCCTGGTTCGAACTTATGGTTGACAAGTTCGTGGGCTTGGGCCTTCTCGAACTTGTCTAGAGCATGTTCGAATCTGAGACCTATAATTAAGAGTTAATCAGTTTTGATTAATAACTTTTACAGAATTATTCCACCCAGGAAATTACGAACTTAAAGAGATTTCAGAGCGTTTTCTTGGAGAGAATCACATGTAAGGACGTTCTAGTTTGCGTCTATCATCGTGTGTGTCTCTGTGTTTCGTGTGTGTGATCAATCCGTCAAACCGCTAACGAGGATTCCGCACTCGTGTGATCATCTAGTCCTCATAGGTTTATGCACACACGTTATTCCAGAAGAATTTCACCCATGAAGTTTGATCCGGAAATAGAGAAAACGGCTAGATCTAATAGGCGAGCCACAAATCAAGCAAACAAAAATAAGAAAACTAATTAACTAAACTAAGTTAATTACCAAACCATGTGACTTTAAGCGCAACCGCTCCCTAGCAACGGCGGCAAAATTTGATACGTGTGTCGTTACCTCTGTTAGTGCATCCTGTGTGACGATAGCAGTCTAAGTATAGATGATATTTTGTATTAGTCAAATTGTTCGTAATTGCATATTAATACGTGTTTAATATATGCTTGTTATATGTTTGATATGTGTTTGATATTGATTGTATATATGTTTGAACTTGGTTGTAATTAATGTTTTACAGTAAGTTCAAACATAAGTTCTAGAACAAGTTCAAAGACAAGTTCTAGAATAAGTTCAAAGGCCCTGGTTCGAACTTATGGTGGACAAGTTCGTGGGCTTGGGCCTTCTCGAACTTGTCCAGAGCATGTTCGAATCTGAGACCTATAATTAAGAGTTAATCAGTTTTGATTAATAACTTTTGCAGAATTATTACACCCGGGAAATTATGAACTTAAAGAGATTTCAGAGCGTTTTCTTGGAGAGAATCATGTGTAAGGACGTTCTAGTTTTCGTCTATCATCGTGTGTGTCTCCGTGTTTCGTGTGTGTGATCAATCCGTCAAACCGCTAACGAGGAGTCCGCACTCGTTGGACGGCATCGCGTCATGATTCGATCTGTAGGTAGGTGACCTTACAACCTCACCAAAAATAACCACTAATTACCTTAGAAGCTACGGTAAGTAGGGATCGTATCCACAGAGAGCGAGAGGTTAATTTCACATATTCGAGCGACTAGTGTTGTAATTTAAATACTTTGGAAAAAGTGATTGGTTGAAAAGGATGATTACTTAATTACTTGCGCTATTAAAGAGAGAGACTTAAGTGATTATTTGATTAAATACTTTAACGAATATAACCATTTCGGATTGCACATCAAACTTCGTGTTTAATTTTATAAGACGATATAAAGATTACATAGACATAATCTTTTCTTTATAATTGTTATAAAAACCGTTAGGCGATCTTGGGCATAGCGCGTGTTACTTTGATTACTTGTCATAATTAAATAAATAACTCGGCACGAATAATAAAATACCAACGAACTTTCTTCCGAAGCCAAATAAACAACAATCATTTGTTCACAATCAAAGCATAAACCATAAAACATGCAAACATAAGAAATCGTTCATTACACTAAAACACTTAGAGTGATGCTTCCTCCGAGAATGATTATCGCGAGCTTAGCCGGACATGGTTGATTCAAAGCTCAAGGGTTGCGACTTCATCTTCGTAGCAATGTCGTAGCTTGACTCGTGCTTGCTTCGTACTCGTATTCGCTCAAACGGGACATATCTTAGGGTTTTTCTCTCATAAAAAACGTGACCCTTTTTCATTCCTTTGACTAGGTATTTATAGATAAATGCTGGAAACCCTAAAAACAACTGTAAAATTAATTTAAAGGGTTGGAGGCAGACGTAGGCGCAGACCTCCGCCCCCCCCCCCCCCCCCCCCCCCCCCCCGGGACCCCCGGGCCGCTGGCTCGCTAAAAAGTTTTTTGATTTTTTTTTCGATTTATGCCAACTTAGACTAAAAATAGATACCTACACAAGCACTGAATTTAATAAATAGTAGCACATTCTACGACATTTTTCTATTTAAAACAACTCTTTTACGCTTTGTAAACATAAATAAATATAACCCGATCAGTCAACTGTGTGATGCTGGCCATAAGGTTAACTTTGATGAGCACCTAGGGTACATAATGGATTCCCACTCAAGAGTTATGTTGTGTGCACAAAGAAAGAAAGGGGTATACATTGTAGACATAAACTCTGCTGATCAAACAACTAAAACCTGTTTTGTCTTAAGAAGCAATGCAGATATTAACTGGTTATGGCACAAAAGGCTATCACACCTAAACTTCAAGATTATCAACAAACTCTGTAAGAAAGGGTTAGTAATAGGTTTGCCTTCTATAACTTTTGTTAAGGATAAACTCTGCACAGCTTGTAAGAAGGGTAAGCAAAGAAAGACATCTTTTAAATCTAAACATAATTTCTCTATTGATACTCCTCTCTTCTTTATCCACGTGGACTTGTTTGGACCTGTTAATGTCTCAAGTCTATGAGGTAAAGATACACCCTAGTAATGGTTGATGAGTTCTCCAGGTACACATGACACCAAAGGAGAAGCTGCAAGAGAAATTATAGGGTTTATCAAAAGGATGGAAGTTCTGAACTCTGCCCAAGTCAAGTAGCCTAGAAGTGATCATGGTACTTAATTTAGAAATACTACTCTTGAGAACTTCTGTGAAGAAAATGGAATTTCTCAAATCTTTTCAGTTGTAAGGAATCCACAACAAAATCGAGTGGCTGAGAGGAGAAATAGAACTCTCATTGTAGCTGCTAGAACAATGCTATGTGCGTCAGGTCTTCCTTCATCCATTTGGGCTGAAGTTGTCAACACTGCCTGCTTCACTCAAAACAGATCCTTAGTGGTAAAAAGGTTCAATTAAAATCCCTATGAATTACTCAAAGGGAGAAAACCAAATAAAAGTTATTTCCGTGTATTTGGATGCCCTTGTTTCATTCTGAACCAACGAGATCAGCTGGCCAAAATTGAACCCAAAGCTGAGGAAGGAGTGTTTGTTGGATATTCAGCAGTTTCCAAAGCCTACAGAGTATACAACCCCAAAAGAAGTGTGATAGATGAATCTATCAATGTCACCTTTGAAGAGTCTACGAATCATTCAATCAAAGGTGTTCCTGAATCAGTTTCAAGAGATTTCAGCTTTGATGATCTCATGCACTCAAATGCAGAAGAAAAGAACTCAAAATGTGCCACGTCATCCAAAGTGGAACCTGTTAACCACAATGGACATGATGATGATTATATTGGTACACCCTATGTGAATAAGTGCACTGATATAGTAAATGTACCATGTACAGAACTGATCTTTCGCGGATTTGGCAATTAAAATCAAAAGAATGAGGAAAGCCTAAGTTATACCAAATACCACTGGCAGTGTACCAGTCGTAAATAGTATAGCTAGAAGCTGACCTCGGGGATTATCGAACTCAAGGAACGACACTAAGGATCAAGATACCGATACTAAGATTATCACTAATATCTAACCATTGATAAGGGTTGATGGTGATTTATAACCCTAATTACTTAAATCTATACTACCTAACAGATTAACACAATTTATAGAACCAAATGCTAAAACAGATTTATATTAGATATATATTAAAAACAACACTCACTTGGATACGTCTTTTAGGATTAATGGAGTAAATTGGTGTAAAAACACTCAAGATGTTTTTGGTCAAAGAAAATTAAGTTAGAATTAAATCCAACCGTTTTAAATCTTTTAAGCTTAAGAGTTTGAAACTTTGATGTAAAACCGATTCACGGACATCTTTTATTAATTTTAGAAAATCAAGTATGGAATTCTCCAGTATTCCCCAAATTTCTAAAAATCAACAATAAATGTCTTTTACGATCAATTAAGTCAACTAAATCTAGCTTTTATTGATTAAAACTGTCTACACGTCAAGCGCTCGGAAGTAACTCTAAATATTCAATTTAGCCGCATAAACATCAATCAAGTCTAAGGAAATCAAAGATTAAATTAATCCTATAATCACAATACTGCTAAGAATTAATTTGCATACAATGATTTCACAATTTATTAACTAATCACTATCTCATAATCACAATAATGCTAGAAACAGCAACCAATTAATAAATCACTTAAATTTGATTAAGTTTATAAAAATCAGCACTAATAATCAATAATCATGATGACAATGTTGCTAGAATATCAACTATAATTCTGATTTTATGCATATTAATCGTATGAATCAAGATTACATCAATGAATCAAACACTTTTCAACCAAAACCATCAAATACTCCACTAATCCATGTAAAAACGTAACTAAGCAAGTGCTTGGATAAACTACTCACTAATCATGATAAAAACTACAGAAATAACGAGATCTAAACTAAACATATTAATTTCAGTAAGTAAATACGGAAAGAATGTACCAAAAACCAGATGAAAAACGAGATAAACCCGCAACTGAATGCTTGAATCCACTCTACTAGCCGAATGCTTCCCTAATCTACCCTAAACTAAGCTGAAAACATAAAACTACCAAACACCTACTAATCGGACTATAAACTGTGTGAAAAAGTTCGTCTCAAAATTGCATAAAAAATAACGAAACGGCTGCTGACTTTTATATTTTTCTGTGATCGCGGCCGCGCTGAGAGGATCGCGGGCGAGATAACAAGCATGGGCGCGTTCGGGTGATCCCGGGTCAGCGCGGTCGGGCTGAAACGGTCGCGGCCGCGATCAGGTCAACGGTCAAAGTCAACAGGATTCCAAGGAAGGTCGGCTCAGCCCGTAAATTTGACGAATAAGCTCCATAATCCATTCTTTTCCATTTTAGGCAACCTTCGAACTGCGAAACACAAAACATGGACAAATCAGAGTCGTATTTAAACAATTCAAGGCAAAAATAACCCAAATCTGAGGCAAAATATGACTAAAAATATGTACAAAATATGTCATAACAAATAACCCCACACTTGAGCGTTGCTTGTCCTCAAGCAAACCTGCTCAAAAATATCCTAAACTAAGCATCATTTCACATACCTCTCTCAGATATATCGCGCAACTAGACTCCATAGCAATAAAGATCCGTAAAAGAAAGTAATAGAAACTAACAATCACAAGAATGAGCTATCTAAACCAAGAGACGCAAAAAACTATGAAACATGTCAGATACTTTCGTACCTAGCAGCATGAACTAACAACTCACAAGGATATCACTCAACACTCATACGTGTATAGGCTAATGTGTATATATGCACAAACATCCACTCGGTGCCAAAAATGTCAACAATAATAGCATAGGCTTGAAAGTAAATCACATCTTCATCACATGTAATGAAAGCTTAGCACATAAAGGACTTATGGGATGTAAGGGGGCTTAGGCTAAGGGAATGGATAATATGGGAAAAATCGGTGTAAATAAGAATGGAAATGATCTGATTAAAGAAACAGCAGCTAAACATAACTAGAAGAAAAACTATACTGAATAAGAACCATAAAAACAAAAATTAAAAGCTATCTACACACAGTACCGAGGCATCCCTCAACTGGATTTTAATCCTCATAATTCCAAGGAATTTATTAATTCTTTTATTTTCTTTTCTCTTTCTTTTTCTATTTTTTTTATTTATTTCTTTTCTTTCTTTCTGCTTTTCTCAGAATAATATCCTTGGATTCTAAGACCATATAAGCTGTCATGACCGAAGCTCAAAAACCACTGTCAATACATAACTAGAATCGGTGCTCAACGATTTAGATCAGCAAAGACCGTATGAAAAAGCAACGGGGAGCACCATAAAGCAAACATACTCTCAAAATACTCAGACATATGCATAAACGCTCAATAACGTAAACCAAACAAAGCCAGACAAAAACTGCTGCTGCTTCTCAACCAAGATCCCAAATAAGGATAAAAGCAAGCAAAAAGGCTAATAAAGGCTAAATAATGGGGGTGTCACCGAAATGAAAGGTAAAAGGCTCAAAAAGGGTGACTATGGGAAATAAAAGGGTGAAAAATGAACAAAAGACAGCTAAAAATGGGATATCCTAAATTTGCCTTTATATGTGTGCTAAATTTTCAAAAATTGTGATTTTGACATGTATTTAAACTCAAGTTCTACTTTTATTAGTCAACACAGGCATAAACACACATCAAACGAAAATGAGCATAATGATGATGCTATATGGCTCAAAATCTCACGCAAAGAATGTAAAGGGTACTATGCGTTATATCCATGCTATTTCGGTTCACAAAGTCACAACATGCCATCAAACGTCTCTCATTGTTCAAATAACATCAAACTCATAATTATAGTCTCGCATACAGTCCAAACAGAACAATATTACTAAAGAGTATAACGCACATCAAAATGAGAGATGAATATGAAAATTTGCTAAGTATAAGATTCAAATGCATAAAATGCATTAAAGCAGGCTAACTTTGGACAAGCAACTAAAAAATGCCAATTTTTTATCACCCCACCCCACACTTAAAATAGACAGTGTCCTCAATGTCAATCAGTAAGCATAAGTATGGAAATGAGCAATAAATAAGAACAGAAAACTCCCTGAAATGCTGAAAACTGCCAGGCGGATCTAGACTGATGAAGCTGAACTGAGTGCCAGCAAACATCACTGCCATGGTCCGGCCTCGACTGATCACAACCACAACAACCACAAAAAACATTAGCAGCCATAACAGATTTAAGAAAAGTAAATGCGGAATATATACATCACAACGACAAATAAACATGCTAAAAAAAGTAAATAAATACATGCCAACAAAAATAAAATAGAAAAGTACAAATATCCAAGCTATAAAACTGCCACTACTCTGGAGGAGGAGGATCCTGACTGCGAACGAAGCGCACGCGAAGACGAGGGCGGACCTTAGAACGCTAAGGCTCTGGGGACGGACTCCGCCGACGGGTGTGTGAGCTGGAAGCACCAGGCTGGGAGGCAGGAGACTGTATAAAGATATCTGTCTAAAATGGCTCAGACTCGGTAGGCGAACGGTGTGGAGAACGGTAAGGCTGGGTAGTGGTGATAGTGGCGGGGGTAGGGACAATAGGGTTGTCAAATGGGAGGGTAGGGGGAAAAGAAGAAGAAGAGGGAAAAGAGAATGGGAATGGAGGAGGAACGGAGGCAGATGGGGAAGCAAATGGGCGGGGGCGGGGGATAAGAAGAGGAAACGAATGGTCATAAACGTAAGAAGAAGAAGGAATGAGGAAGAGACGAGGAGGAGGTGGGGGAGGAAGCTGGTGGGCTCTGGCATAAGCTGAATCGATGAGGAAATAATGGTGATCCGCTAACTCAGCTGCGAGACCCAGAAGGACACCGCGCTAAGTCAAAGGCGTCGACGCATCAATCCTCATCGGAAAAAAATGGGGGGCATATCGGAGGCGGAAGGCTCAGGAGAGGACGAAAGGGGAGGCTGGGAAGGTAAAGGGGAAGTGGTAACGGGTGAGGGTGAAGGTGGAGTTACTGAGCCCGCCTGGGCAATCTCCGCCTCATCACCCTGAGGCTCCATCTCATGCTCCTCCATGGCGTCGGGATTAACACAACCCACGAGACGTCGGCGATCGGCCGTCAGCATACCCATCGTAGCCAAAGAGTCAGTCCCAAAAATCATCCTCTGCGCCTCCGGAACAACTGTCAACCCCTGCTCAACAGCGGCATCAGCAAAAACACCCAAGTTATGCGCCAACCGCGTAATATACACATCTCCTGCCATCGGGCTCGATTTGACGCGACCTGCGGCTCCCACAAAAAACACAGCTAGCCAATATGCAAACTGTATAGTACAATCTCGATCAAGTAGTCTGCTGAGCATCATCAGATCCCTATGTGAAACTGTGCCCGGCTCCTTCCGGCACGCGATGCTAGAAGCAATGATACGAAAAACGATCCGAAGCAACGGTCACGAATGGCCGTAGCCTTCGATCTGTGCGAATTGTACACGCCCGAAGCGACAGTCGTCCAAAAAGCGGCCTTAGAAAAACCCTATGCTGGACCACGCACGGCAGTACCAAAAGCTAGGTCGCGGACCTCATCTGCAGTATACAGCCCTGAGAGAACGCCGAACTCCCGAAGAGAAATACGACGCTCAACGCCACCCAGGCGAAAACTGATCGAGGTAGCCTCATAATCAGATCCCGCGGCGTTAAAAAAGTACGTCGACAAAAACTCTAAAACGAGCTCTCGGTAAAGTGGCTCGTCAATCTCCAGCAGCGACAACAAGGCAGGTGGTCGGGAAGTACTGATCGGAGGGTGCGTCAAGATCCCTCGAAGATGAGTAGCAATGCCTAACGACTCCATCGCGCCCCATGCCACTCCATATGTGGGGACCAATGCCTTGGCCTCAAGGCGCGAAAACTTCGCCCTGTCCTTTGGGTCCCCAAAGATAAGAAATCGATGGGGTCCCACAGGAGGGCGACGGCCTCCGTCACCACCACCAGGAGGGGGCGGGGGAGCAGCAGCAGACTCAGCCATGGCTTTCTGCAAGAAAAAGAATAGACAAAATAAACGAAACACGCTAACATGCAAACACATAAAAACTACTATAACCCCTAAAAACCTAAAAATACTTGAAACTAGGAAAACCCTAGAGTAAAACTAAAAAAATAAAATAAAAAGGAAACAGAGACTAAATTTGAACCTAAGAAATCCTAAAGATCACCTAAGAAAAGGAAATAAAACCCTAAATAAATCCTAAACAAAGTAAATGAAGAAAAATAAACTGGAATAGAGCCTAAAGTAAAAACCTAAACAAAAATAGAAAGAGAACTAAAACTAAAATAAAGCTAAAATTCAAAATGAGAAGCTTATAAAAAGAATTAATCTACTATACTAAACTAAGGAATTTGCCTTAAATTGAAAACTAAAAAACTAAACTAAAAACTAAAAAGAAAAACTAAACTATCCTAAAACAAAATTGACAAAAATTAAATCAAAACTAAAAATCTAACACTTAAAAATGAGAAACTAAAATGTACTAAATTAACGCTAAAAACTAACTAACAAAAACTAAACTCCTTAAAAACTAAAAATGAAAACAAACAAAACTTAGAATTAAAATAAGAGAAAAATTAGAGTAAAACTAAACTAAAGTTTAGCTAACAATTCGAAAATATATAACTAAAATAGATTTAACAAAGAACAAAAATGTAATTATTATTAGAAAATTAAATATTAAAACTTTATGTATTTAGTTTTATTTATTTATTATTATTTTTTTAAACGGTCGCGGTCGCGACTGCGATGACAAACACGGCCGCGATCGCAAACTCGGCCGAGAACCGACCTGCGAATTCCCGCGATCAAAATCAGAGACAAATACCAATTTATTTCTTTAGTTTAACCGAGATAAGCATGAACTAAACTAAAAATTAATAAAACTAAAGCATTAAGTAACCAAAAAACCCTAAATGAGCATAAAATGAGATGAACACAGACAAAGGTTTCGAAATGTACCATTATTTAGACAAGAGATATGTACAAGCATGAAGTCAACATAAAGAAACAAAAACTAACTAACTTCTATAGAGCTAATCTGAATAGTAAACCCTAAATAAGAGATTTCGAACGGTAATAACAAGAAATCAACACGAACTCGGATTTATTCACCAAAAAGCAAGTAGAACAACTGAGTAATCGATAAAAATGAAAGATTAATACGAAAGATAAAAGAACATACCTGATTATGATTATGAAAACGAGCTAATAATGCAAGAAACGAAGCAAGAGACGCAAAAGTTGAAACCGGAACGAAAATCGCGAGAGAAAGGTATGAGTGCGGGAGAAGAAAAAGTGATCCGTGATCTGCTCTATATATAGAAAATAGCAGCGCGGGCGCGTTCAAACAAGCGCGGCCGCGATGAAAGCAGATATTTTATTGTTTTCCCGCTCATTTGAGCGCGGGCGAGACCACCCGAACGCGGCCGCAATGAACAGATTTCCAGTGTTATTATATAAGTTGGAATTAAGTAAAGTCCAGAGATATAAATCTCCAAATTCAACCTAAATGACCTAACCAATTCATTACTACCCCACACAAGATTGGAAACAACCTTCTAACATTGATCAACACTTTAAGCTTTTATTTTGACTACAAGTGCGGTTCAACTTTTAACGAAACTTGATCTAAAATTAAAGAAAATGCAAACGACAATTGCTAAACAATTATGATAAAATTAAAGCTCATTGCATTGCCAAATAGCTAGAATAAGCCAACTTGACAAAAGCAAGAGAATTTATGAAATGCAATTGAATGAAAACTATGAATTAACTAGATGCAAAAGACTTTGAAAAGAAAAATTCAGAGCTGACTTTTAAAAAGTCAAACTGCCTTCACACTTTTATTGAATTTAGCACCCGAAAACCTGAAATAACGAAACAACGAACCAAGTGAGTCAAAGATGCTATGATTAGGCTTTATTTAAGCTAAACGATAAGAGAAATTAAGCTACGAAAACGCAAGTAATTGAGAATTCAATTATGCTAAACAAGACTCAAAAAGTCAAAAGGCAATTGCAAGAAGGTAATTAAGTATATAAACTTTGAAGAAAACACCAATAACATCAAGCATGCAATCCTAAGACACATACTCAATGTAAAGGGGGCTTATTTAAAGTAAAAACAGTCAAAGACCTATATCAACTAGGACAGTCAAATACATGTAATAATAATGTAAATGAACTACTCTAAGAAAGACTTCAACTTATTAATATGCATAAACAAAAGACATAGCTAACAATAAACAATAAAATAAAGTGATTATTATTGACGGGGTGCCTCCCGCAAGCGCTAGAATGCAAACTCGAGCCTCCAGCTAGACTCCGCCCCAAGATAATCAAACTGAGACGGGGGCCAGGCTAAGTGTAGCCTCACAAACCTGCTCGATGGATGAATCAGTATAGAGCTTTAGTCGGTGACCATTTACTTTAATGTTTCCCGATGAATGCTCTAATTCGACCATCCCATATGGGAACACTTGGGAAACAGTACATGGTCCCGACCATCGAGACTTAAGCTTACCAGGAAACAGCTTCAAACGTAAATTGTACAATAGCACCCTGTCGTCAATGCTGAATTCCATGGTAGATATCTGCTCATCATGCCGTCTCTTCATCCTCGCCTTATAGATTGACTCATTCGTGTAGGCGTCCTCCCGTAGCCCATCCAATTCATTTAGCTGCATCTTCCTTTCATTACCTGCGCTTGACAAATCAAAATTAGACCAACGTAAAGCCCAATATGCCCTATGCTCTAGCTCGACAGGAAGGTGACACGCTTTGCCATAAACTAGCCTATAAGGTGTAAGTCCGGTAGGCGTTTTGTGTGCAGTCCTAAATGCCCAAAGCGCGTCGTCGAGCTTGTCAGCCCATCTACTCCTATGCTCACCTATTGTTCTCTCTAAAATACGCTTGAGACCACGGTTGGTCACGTCAGCTTGGCCATTTGTTTGCGGATGATATGGAGTCGCTAATCGGTGAGTAACTCCATATTTCTCCCAGGCCTTAGAGAACTGTGAATTGCAGAAATGCATTCCTCTATCACTAATGATAGCCTTAGGAGCACCGAACCTAGCAAATAGCTTTCGCAGGAAGGAAACGACTACACGTGCGTCATTAGCGAGGAGCGCCTGTGCCTCAACCCATTTCGACACGTAGTCGACAGCAACAAGGATGTACTTACACCCACGAGAGGACAGGAATGGTCCCATGAAATCAATGCCCCACACTTCGAATATCTCACATATCTGAATGGTAGTGAGGGGCATCTCGTGGCGATTTGATATGTTTCCACTCCTCTGACAAGCATCACATGCTTTCACAAAGTCCCTAGCATCCTGAAAGATCGTAGGCCAGTAGAATCCTGCATCAAATACCTTCCGAGCTGTGGTATTTGCACCATGGTGTCCTCCGGTGGGACCGATGTGGGATGCGTATAAGATCTGCATAGCCTCATCACCATGAACACAACGCCGAATAATCTGATCAGCACAAACTCGGAAGAGGTAAGGGTCATCCCAAAAATAATTCTTCACATCCTTGAAGAATGTCTTTCGTTGCTGATGAGTTAGTCCTTTGACGAGCACATTACCCACCAGATAGTTTGCGTAGTCTGCAAACCAAGGGCATTCGTCAACTGTATGTGCCGAACAAAGGGAGTCATCTGGGAAAGACGCCTTAATCGTAGAATCATCAAGAGGAAGAAGTGAAGGATTCTCTAAACGGCTTAGGTGGTCAGCAGCTAAATTCTCGGCCCCACGTTTGTCTTTGATTTCGATGTCAAACTCTTGAAGGAGCAGAATCCATCGAATCAGACGGGGCTTGGCATCTTGCTTCTGAAAGAGATATCTCAAAGCAGAGTGATCGGTAAAAACCACTGTCTTTGAGAGAATCAGATAAGACCTAAACTTCTCAAATGCATATACTATTGCTAGCAGCTCTTTCTCAGTAGTAGTATAATTTCGCTGAGCATCAGTGAGAGTCTTGCTAGCATAGTATATAGTATGGAAACGGTTTTCCTTTCTTTGTCCCAACACTGCCCCCACAGCATAATCGCTGGCATCACACATCAACTCAAATGGTAACTCCCAATCGGGAGCCACCATGATGGGGGCAGAAACAAGCTTTTCCTTCAGAGTATCAAAGGCATGCACAAACGGATCATCAAAATCAAATGTGGCATCCTTTTCCAAAAGTCTTGTCATGGGACGGGTAATTAATGAAAAATCTTTAATAAACCGCCGATAAAAACCGGCATGCCCAAGGAAACTTCTAACCGCTCTAACAGAAGTAGGGTGAGGCAGCTTAGAAATCGTCTCTATCTTAGCTCTATCGACCTCAATACCCTTAGCCGAGATTTTGTGCCCGAGAACAATTCCTTTTCGCACCATAAAGTGACACTTTTCCCAATTGAGGACCAAATTGGCCTCCTCACACCGGGCAAGCATACTGTCTAAATTTGCAAGGCACGCAGAAAAAGAACTACCAAACACAGAAAAATCATCCATGAATACTTACACTTCCACACTCTTTTCTAGAATATCATTAAAGATAGCTACCATACATCTTTGGAACGTCTCGGGCGCATTGCATAAACCGAATGGCATACGCCGGTATGCGAACGTTCCGTAGGGACATGTGAAAGTGGTTTTGTCCTGGTCCTCGGGGCTGATAGGGATCTGAAAGTAACCCGAAAAACCATCAAGGAAACAATAGAATTCATTCCCTGATAATCTCTCGAGCATCTGGTCAATGAAGGGCAATGGAAAATGATCCTTACGGGTGGCATCATTGAGTTTGCCATAGTCGATGCAAACTCGCCATCCCGTGACCATCCTCGATGGAATTAATTCATTCTTATCATTAAGAACGACGGTCATCCCCCCTTTCTTTGGGACCACATGAATTGGACTAACCCACGGCGAGTCAGAGATTGGATATATCATACCAGCATCAAGAAGCTTCAACACTTCCTTCTTGATGACCTCGTGGATTTTTGGATTGACCCTCCTTTGGGTTTGAATCACAGGTTTGAAATCCTCCTCCATCAGAATCTTATGAGTACAATAAGCAGGACTGATACCCTTGATATCAGAGATTTTCCATGCGATGGCCTGCTTGTGGGATTTCAAAACCTAAATCAGTCTCGCTTTTTCGTCCAGTGACAGGTCTTTGGCTTTAATGACCGGAAGCTGAGATGACCCCTCCAGATAAGCATACTCTAAATGCGCTGGTAACTCTTTCAGCTCAAGAGTCGGAGGGTCTTCATTCGAGGATTTGGCTTTAGTACTTTCCTTTGGATCTGACGTAACAATCTCCTCATGAGTAGGAGATGTCTCTATTGTGTACAAAGGAAAGCTATCACTGGAATCAGAGGGACATATAGATAAATAAGAATCAAGAGATAATGGGCATAGAGATATATTATCATCGATAGACTCGCCATCTTCAAAAGAAGTGGATCTCTCATACCCAATCAATAGAGACTTAATAAGCGTCTCATCATCAATCTCAGAATGCATTTCTATATTAGAAGAGCTATAGGATCGAACAAAGCAAATCGACTCCACAGTGTCATCAGCTCTCTGCATAGCTTTGTCAACATCAAAACTGACATGCTCATCTCCCACTCTAAGGGTCAACTTCCTGTCCAAAACATCGATCATCGCACGGGATGTCGCTAAAAATGGACGCCCTAAAATGAGAGGAACAGAGCTGTCTTCGTGCATATCCATAATGACAAAGTCTACGGGAAATACAAACATATCAACTTTCACCAGCATGTTCTCCGCGATTCCCCGAGGAAATTTCACTAATCGGTCTGCCAAATGAATACTCATACGAGTGGGCTTTGGCTCTCCGAGACCGAGTCTAGCATATAAAGATGTGGGCATAAGATTGATGCTAGCTCCTAAATCAGCGAGGGCATTCGCAACATGCAAATTACCAATATGACATGGTATGGTGAAACTGGCCGGATCATCTTGCTTGATTGGAAGTTTGTTTTGGGGCACAGCTGAACACTCGGCGTTCATCTCTACTGTGTCCAAATCATCAAGCTTCTTACGCTTTGAGAGCAGATCCTTTAAGAACTTTGCGTAGTTCGGCATCTGAGAAATCGCATCTATGAAAGGAATATTGATATGTAACTGTTTGAACAATCCAAGGAATTTGCCGTATTGCTTATCCTTGACTTCCTTTTGCAATCTGCTCGGATACGGAATAGGAGGCTTGTAAGGACTAACTGTAGGGATCACCGGAGGTGGGACGTGGGCGGCACTTGGTGTACTAGGAATGTGCACCTGGTCCGTGATAGTCTCCGGGTCATCCTCAAGAACAACAGAATCAATAGGGGGAGAAACAGAATGGGGAGGAAGTGATGGCCCTACAGTCTCCTTACCACTACGCGTGATAATCATTTTCGCTTCAGCCTTCGGATTTGGCACAGTATCACTCGGAAGACCTCTAGGCTGTCGCTCATTCTGCGCTTTAGCTATCTGTCCAATTTGGACTTCTATATTCTTTATAGCAGCCTGCTGGTTCCTTGTGATCGTCTCTTGGTTAGCCATGAACTTCATCATCATATCCTCTAAATTCGACCTCTCATGTGGCTGTTGTGCAGCCTGAGGACGTGGAGGATTCTGATATGGGCTACCAGACTGGCTATAGAATTGTTGTGGTCGAGTATGCTGCTGAAAATGACCATGGGAGGATGAAGAAGATTGCCCCTGGTTATACCCCTGATGAGAGGCAAACTGGGGTCTCTGAAGCATATGTGGTCTCGGATTCGTGAAACCAGGAGGTGGCTGATTCTGGGAATAATTTGGATAGTTCGGGTTCGGGTGAGCATACTTATACATGCCACCTCCAGAATCGCCAGATGAATAGTAAACCTCCTCCTGATTGGGGTAAGAGTAAGCCGCCTGACACTCATAGCTCGAATATGGGCCACCACAAGCATCACATGATGGATACACAGCTTGCACAGGAGCTGGCATGGCTTGTGGTTGGCTATTCTGCGTGAGCTGCTCAATTTTTGCTGTGAGTGCGGCTATTGCAGCGGCTTGCTTAGAATCTGAGGCTCCCCATCCGAAGTACTCACTGGGTGTCTGATGCTGACTCAATACCAAGTCATCCAAGATTTCAACAGCCTCCATAGGTGTCTTTCTGTATACCGATCCACTACAAGCGGAATCAATCAAAGAATGATACATCGGGTGCACACCTTCATAGAAGACTTTGACTTGATGATTGAGTGTCAGCTTATGGTTTGAACACTTCATGATAGATTCCTTGTACCGATCCCACGCATCACGTAAGGACTCTTCAGGTTTTTGCTTGAATCCCAAGATTTCACTCGTTAGCTGAGTGGTACGTGAGGGTGGACAGAACTTTGATAAGAACTGTGTCTCCATTTCATCCCAGGTATGAATTGAATTGGACGGAAGGGCATCATACCATGTGAGAGCACGTCCAGTAAGCAAAGTACGGGAATAGCATCAATCGAATTATCTCTTTCGGGACATGATTCACCTTATACGAACCGCACGCTTTCCTGAATTTATTCAGGTGTGTGTAAGGATCCTCAGATGCTATCCCACAATACTTGGCATTATTTTGAACTAAAGTGATAAGACTGTACTTTAGCTCAAAATTTACTACATCAAAACCTGGGATGACAATGGCACCTTCCGAGTCGTCGGTGACCGGTCGGTTTAGCTCAAGCATGGTGCGTCGGTCTCCCATGTTTGGCTCAGAAGAATTATCAGATGATAAAGAAGAAGATGAATCAGATGAATCGGAAGAAGGCGAAGAAGGAGAGATTGGAGGTAACTCGACAACTAAATCAATATGACTTTTGTCAGCCAGCGGAGGGACAGGTTGGTCAGTAGATTCAGATGAGCTAGATAAAATCTCAACGAAAGGATGAGAAGGATGGCTAAGACGGTTGTTAAAGGTTCTTTCAGGTTCGTTGTATGGACTTACAACATGCGGATTGGAATTCCGAGTCATAAACCATTCACAAACACTGAGAGGGTGGATAAAATAGATAAAGGATGAGAAAAACAAGAAAAGAACTTCTAAGGGATAAATCCCAAAAGAAGGATCGGCTAATCTACCAGCTAAACCTTTTCACAATATCTCTAGCAGTTCCCCGGCAACGGCGCCATTTGATCTTTTGCGGATTTGGCAATTAAAATCAAAAGAATGAAGAAAGCCTAAGTTATACCAAATACCACTGGCAGTGTACCAGTCGTAAATAGTATAGCTAGAAGCTGACCTCGGGGATTATCGAACTCAAGGAACGGCACTAAGGATCGAGATACCGATACTAAGATTATCACTAATATCTAACCATTGATAAGGGTTGATGATGATTTATAACCCTAATTACTTAAATCTATACTACCTAACAGATTACCACAATTTATAGAACCAAATGCTAAAACAGATTTATATCAGATATATATTAAAAACAACACTCACTTGGATACGTCTTTTAGGATTAATGGAGTAAATTGGTGTAAAAACACTTAAGATGTTTTTGGTCAAAGAAAATTAAGTTAGAATTAAATCCAACCGTTTTAAATCTTTTAAGCTTAAGAGTTTGAAACTTTGATGTAAAATCGATTCACGGACATCTTTTATTAATTTTAGAAAATCAAGTATGTAATTCTCCAGTATTCCCCAAATTTCTAAAAATCAACAATAAATGTCTTTTACGATCAATTAAGTCAACTAAATCTAGCTTTTAGAGATTAAAACTGTCTACACGTCAAGCGCTCAGAAATAACTCTAAATATTCAATTTAGCCGCATAAACATCAATCAAGTCTAAGGAATCAAAGATTAAATTAATCCTATAATCACAATACTGCTAAGAATTAATTTGCATACAATGATTTCACAATTTATTAACTAATCACTATCTCATAATCACAGTAATGCTAGAAACAGCAACCAATTAATAAATCAATTAAATTTGATTAAGTTTATAAAAATCAGCATTAATAATCAATAATCATGATCACAATGTTGCTAGAATATCAACTATAATTCTGATTTTACGCATATTAATCGTATGAATCAAGATTACATCAATGAATCAAACACTTTTCAACCAAAACCATCAAATACTCCACTAATCCATGTAAAAACATAACCAAGCAAGTGCTTGGATAAACTACTCACTAATCATGATAAAAACTACAGAAATAACGAGATCTAAACTAAACATATTAATTTCAGTAAGTAAATACGGAAAGAATGTACCAAAAACCGGATGAAAAACGAGATAAACCCGCAACCGAATGCTTGAATCCACTCTACTAGCCGAATGCTTCCCTAATCTACTCTAAACTAAGCTGAAAACATAAAACTACCAAACACCTACTAATCGCACTATAAACCGTGTGAAAAACTTCGTCTCAAAATTGCATAAAAAAAACGAAACGGCTGCTGACTTTTATATTTTTCTGTGATCGCGGCCGCGCTGAGAGGATCGCGGGCGAGATAACAAGCATGGGCGCGTTCTGGTGATCGCAGGTCAGCGCGGTCGCGCTGAAACGGTCGCGGCCGCGATAGGTCAACTCGGTCAAAGTCAACAGGATTCCAAGGAAGGTCGGCTCAGCCCGTATTTTTTACGAATAAGCTCCATAATCCATTCTTTTCCATTTTTGGCAACCTTCGAACTGCGAAACACAAAACATGGACAAATCAGAGTCGTATTTAAACAATTCAAGGCAAAAATAACCCAAATCCGAGGAAAAATATGACTAAAAATATGTACAAAATATGTCATAACAAGAACCAATCAATGCTGACTTCCCTGAATCCTCAGTTGATGTGTTCAACAATAATGTTTGATCTTCAACTAATGAACAGGCTCAAGATATCAGTGTGCCTGAGAATCTTGAGAGTTGTACTGAGAATGAAGCTGATTCAGGGGTATCTTCATTGAGACATTATTCTTAGTGGATCAGATGTCACCCAAATGATCAAATTATTGGTGACATCAATAATGGTGGGCAGACAAGATGGGATGGTCTTGGAGACTTCTTTATGTTTTCAAGTTTTGTGTCCATAATGGAGCCAAAGAAAGTTGATGATGCACTTAAAGATGCCAATTGGATCACTGCCATGAAAGAGGAACTCAATCAGTCTAAGAGAAACAATGTATGGCAGCTGGTCCCTATGCCTAAAGGGAAAACTATTATTGGCACCAAATGGTTTTTAAGAAACAAAATGGATGAGCAAGGTCATGTCATTAGAAATAAGGCAAGAATAGTTGCTCAATGGTATAGGCAAGAGGAAGGTATAGATTATGATAAAACATTTGCTCCAGTGGCAAGGCTAGACGTAATTCGTCTATTTCTATCTGATGCTGCTCACAAGAGCATGAAGGTATTTCAAATGGATGTAAAGAGTGAATTTTTAAATGGAAAGCTGCAAGAAGAGGTATACATTAAGCAGCCTCCAGGTTTTGAAAATGAAAATGATCCAGGTTTTGTATATAAGTTGGACAAAACACTCTATGGTCTGAAACAAGCCCCAAGAGCCTGATTTCCTTATGAGCAATGGATATTACATAGGCAAAGTGGATACTACATTATTCATAAAGAAAGTGAAAACTGACATAATGCTTGTTCAAATTTATGTGGATGACACTATATTTGGTTTCACTAATGAACTGTTATGCAAGAATTTTTCACTCCTCATGAAATCTAAGTATGAAATGAGCATGATGGGTGAACTTACTTTATTTTCAGGATTACAGGTTAAACAAACCTCAAATGGAATTTTCATAAATCAAATAAAGTACACATTACATCTATTGAAAAAGTTTAAATTTGATCAATGTTCTCCCATCAAAACCCCAATGGCAACCAATGTAAAGTTGGATGCTAATACCGGTGGCAAAGCTGTTTCAGTAACAGCTTGGAGATGTATGATTGGGAGCTTGCTATACTTAAATGTTACTAAAGCAGATATAATGTTTGCCACCTGTCTATGTGCTATGTTTCAAGCTGATCCAAAAGAATCACATCTAGCTGCTCTAAAAAGAATCTTCAGATATCTAAAGAGTACACCAGGTTTGGGTCATTAATATCCCAAAGACTCTATCCTTGATCTAATTGGCTAATCAGATTCTGATTTTGCAGGTTGCATGCTAGATAGAAAGAGAACAACAGGTGGATGTCAACTCCTTGGTGGAAAGTTGATCAGTTGGTGCAGTAAGAAGCAGAATTTTGTTTCTACTACTACGGCTGAAGCTGAATATATTGCTGTTGGAAGCTACTATGGGCAAATTCTATGGATGCAGCACCATCTGGAAGATTATGGCCTTGTATATAGGAAAATTCTTATTCTGTATGACAATACAAGTGACATAGCCATATCCAACAATCCTGTCTGACAGTCTAGAACAAAGCGTATTGAGGTCAGACATCACTTCATAAGAGATCACATCCAAAAAGGTATTGTGGAGGTAACTTTTGTTCCCACAGAAGAACAGCTTGTAGATATTTTCACCAAACCTCTTGATAAAAATAGGTTTAATTCCCTTGTGTGCAAGCTGGGAATGATAAATAAAAGTGACTAAGTGACATTGATGTTCTAAGGCTACTTAATCAAACCTGATAAAATCTTACATAACAGCTTTGATAGAACAGGTTTCATCTGCTCTATACTTAGCAAGTTTGTTGAGATTTGAACAAGTTTGACAAGTAACACGTTTTCCATAAAAACAAGTTTCTTAATACTATGTTTTCTCTCAAAACTGTTCTGTTGTCTAAACCTGAAACCTGCTCACTTTGTATTCTGTCATACAAGGCAAAGCCATGTAATCTGTTCAGCTATTGAAAAGGTTTCATATTAAAACCTGTTCTCATATAACTGCACAGGTTTGAATAGAAAGGTTACAGAACGGTCAGCTTTTGATGAAATACTTTCATCATAGGTTTGAACAACAGCTTTGAACATGAACTTTTAATTAACATTACTTCACATTTAAGTTACTTAAATTATGTATTTATTTATCTTAATTACCTGTGTATAATGTGTGTTACGTGTGTAAGTGGAGAAAAAAAGGTCAAGTTGGTCTGACAAACGTGCTGACGTGGCAAACCGTTACGTTTTCCGTTAGTCATCATATTTCAAATCAACCGCCCAAAATTTTCTCTCTCCCACTATCTCACATTCAAATCCTATAAATACCCATTCCACTATTTCATCTTCTTCTCCTTCCCTACTGCATAAAAACCCTCTACAAAACCCGAAAAGACTTTGTGTCCAAAAATTGTGCATCCTCTCCTTCTCTCAAAAATGGCCTCCCAGAACAACCCCTTTGTTCTTGCATTCCTTGGTGACGATGTTGTCAAGCATCCATCGGTCACCACCATGTTAACCATCAAACCCACCAACTACATGGCAAACTTAACCATTCTTAAAAACTACATTGGGAAAGGCTATGAACAAATGGTGGAGTTCCTCAAAGCTCATCCTCTTAACTACGCTATGACAGCCACTCCTGGTGTCAGGTTTCAGGAGATGGTACATGTGTTTTGGAACACATATTCCTACGACCCTACTACAAAAACCCTAAGGGGAACAATTCTCAACCCCTCCAAACTGTTGAGATCACTACTGCTCTCCTTCAGGAGGTACTTCACCTTCTTGTTGTTGAAAAGTATGACAAACCACAGCCGGAGAATGAACAAATAGCAAATTTGCTACGCTGCTGTGGCGTGTCAGCATCAACGGTGGGAGCAACTCTGTTCAGAAAGGAGCTGGCACCAACTTACAGCTTTCTCTTTGCCTCTGTGGTGATGAGTCGGAGTTGCAAAGTTGGTTCATTCGACCAGCTTAGTCGTGATGAAGTTCAAGAAGCCCTACAGTTTGTGGATGGGACAACCCTCGATATAGCCAAATGGATATTCTCAAATCTAAGAAACTTTGTGGAGCAAGATCAGCGTCCCGCTGCTGTTAATTATCCCAGATTTCTGAGTCTAATCTTCAAACATGTTTGTGGTGAGTATCTCTACAACTCACAACCTTACTTGACATCTATGGTGTTTCCTGTCATTGGCAACAAGGTATTTTACACCTCTGTTCCTGTTGATAATCCTCCTCTGGAAACACCAATGAGAAGGTTACTTGGTTTGGTGGAAGGATATTCTACTCAGGAGGTGAATCCAAACCCTTCTCCCGTACGAAAACCAAATCACGGACTAAAAAGGAAAAATGTGCATTAAAGTCTAGTGAAGTTGGGTCTGTCACCAACAAGTTCAAAACAGCAAAGTCTGCACCCTCAGCCTCAGTGGATGTGGGGGAGCTGGCTAGTTTCCCAGGTTCATCAGTTGAACCAGAAGCCTTTGTGGCTAGTGGCTCTGTGCCCACTGAGACCATGAAAGAGGTTACACCACTTTTTTCTAGCCCAGTCTCCTCACCAGTCCAAACACAACAGCCTGCTACTTCTCCATCCTCACCATCCATCTATTCCATGCTTAGATAGAAATCTCTAGCCAGGAAGAAAACAATTAGCCTACCCACTCAACAAAGCCACTCTGACCCCTCTCAACAGGAGTCAGTTGAAAAAGAGACAACCCCTGCTGCATCTCCTTCTTCTATTTCGG
Source organism: Centrapalus pauciflorus (assembly GCA_020465985.1). Taxonomy (NCBI): domain Eukaryota; kingdom Viridiplantae; phylum Streptophyta; class Magnoliopsida; order Asterales; family Asteraceae; genus Centrapalus; species Centrapalus pauciflorus. The sequence goes on along the minus strand of JAANYP010006260.1, from coordinate 156,159 downwards.
GAGAAGTAGCAGCCTCTATGGAGCCTGTCTCACTCCAACCTGAGTTTACCCAGCGTCAGCCTGAGCCCTCTGGTTCCTCACAACATGAACCAGTTCTACAAATGGAGTCAGCCACATCAACTATCCCTGCCTCTCAACAGGTTGGGGATATTAAAAGACAGGAGCACTCTCCAGTCTATACCGAGTGCACACAGTCTCCATCTCATATCTCTCATTCACATCCTGAGTCTGCACAAGGCGTCAAACCTGCTAGTACAAGCGAACCAGCAGATCAGCCTTCCACTTCTGCTCCTCATGATGCAGTTGTTCCATCCCCAACAGCTGCCGAAGGACCATTCCTTCAAGCTGATGAGCTTCAGGGTACATAACACCCCTTTGTTGAAGCAATTCCCCAAGTGCAAATTCCATCATCAGCTTTCCCCACTGATGATGTTGAAATGCACATCTGCTCTCCCCATGAAGAGGTGCATCAAAACCAAGGCACTACTGAGGGAACCACCCCTGTTCTTGATGAAGGTGTCCCAATACCAGTGGCATTTGAAAGGCAATCATCTCATGTCCCCTCACCTCATGTAGGAGGTCCAACCACTGCTAAAGGTGTTCTTGACCCCTCCAAACTTGGTCACCTGACTATTGCCCAGGCCATGAAACTTCTTTCCAATGTGCCTATCCTATCAACCAGTGAACCACACACTCCTCCATCCTCATCATCTCCTTCATCTCCATCCACACTATCAAAACAACACACCCATACTCCTCCATCACCCAAAGATCTTTCTTTGAAGTAACATCTTTCTTTACTGTCCCACAAACTAAGTTCTTTAGTAACCTCTATGACTACCCTTCCCTCTATAATTTCAAACTCCGTGTCTGCACAACTTGTAGGATTTCTTGATTCGTTCAAGTCATCCTTACCAACACCCTCTCCACAACCTGATTACTCCTCTCAGTTGCTTGCACTCACTGCACAGCTGCAAAAACTTTCATCCTCAATTTCCTCTCTTTTATCTCATCAACAGGACTCTGTGTCCAACCTCGCAGTCGTTTCCCAACAATTGTCAAGTATTGCTGAAACCTACTCTACAACTCTTCCCTCCACCTTGGCCTCCTTAAATACCTTAGTGGTATCCCTGTCAAACACTATGGCAGCAGGCTCTGATGATATGCAAGAATCCATTGAACTAACTCTTGCACAGCTTCGAAGTCTGAGGTTCAATGATACTGACAGGACTGCCATTTTCCAGCTTTCAACCTTTGCCACCTCCTATTCCTCTTCCCTTGAAACCTGTCTCACCAAGTTTGCAGAGGTGAAGGACAACCTGGCTTTCTTAGTGCATAGTCTGGTTCATTCGAAACCTATTCCAAAAACTGCTGTAGCCAAGCCTGTTGGATCCGTTCCCTTAGGCAACCCTGATGTTAAAGGCTCTGTGCCATCTCCTTAAAAGGGGGAGAAGAAATCTTCCTCGAAGACAAAGTCTAAAGGGAGAAATCTTCATCTCCCTCTAAGGAGAAATCAACTTTGGTTGGCCAAGCAGCAAGTCATATACGAACTGGTGATGTTGCTGGTAGTTCCACAGTTTCTGAGAAAACTGTTGAGCCATCTCAGGTTAGATCTCCAAGCCGTGCACCAACTAAGGGGTAGGAATCTATTCTTAGGGACAGGCCCAGCAAAAGAAGACATCTACCCTTGGAAACCTTTGAGAAAGAAGAAGAGGGAGCTGAAATAGCCCTGTCGAAAGAAGCCAAAAGTAAAGGGAAAGATGCTATGGACACTGATGCCCAAAAGCTCCTTCAACTCAAGTTTTACAAGGCTCAAGCCAAATGATTGCATATTCCACTGGAGACTTATTGTAAGTGAAAACAAGAACAGGCTAAGAGTGTTGAAAAAGTGAAGCAGCCTCTGTGAAAGCTGCTCGAGCCTTAGTTGCAAGGAGGCAAGAAAAATTAAGAAGGCCTATCTTGGAACTTGAAAGAAAGCTAGTGGAAGCAACAAAGGATACAATCAGTAGCAAACAAGGTGGAAAAAAGAAAAGTTCAAAGGTCTTAGTGACCAAGGAAAATCCTGTATCCTCTGTCCCTTCATCAGCAAGGATCCAGTTCTACTTTGAAAACATGGCAAAGAAAAAGTTCTTTGATGTACCTTTAAGGACAGTTGCCAAGGAGACAATTTGCAAAGTTGTTCCCATTTCAAGGAATAATCAATAATGGAAGCTTCAAATCACAAGGCATGGTACTGAAGGCCCTGAACTAGAAGCCTATCAAGCTACTGATGTTGCTAATATGGGATACAGAGAATGGGTAGAGCTAGCAGTTGCCCTGAGCAGCTCAAAGTCTGAGACTACTAAAACTGTTAGGGCATATGTGAAAAAGTTGATGGAGAAGGTAAGAGAGCTAGGCTTGATCTCAGAAGACATGATCAAAGGTACTTCACTAATGGATGTTGGTACACCCTGTGTGACGATAGCAGTCTAAGCGATCTAACATTTTGGTTTAAGTAATATTCAAAGTATTGGGAATTAACTAGTGTTTGATATATATGTTTATGTATGTTTGACAGTTATTGATTGTGTGTTTGAACTTGATGTAACATATTATAAGAAGTTCAAACATAAAGTTCAAAGATTAATTCAAACATAAGTTAATATCATAAGTTTCAAATACAAGTTAGTTAGATTCGAATTCTATAAGGTTTGACATTCGAATCTGTGTCAGATTCGAATGTGGTCCTAGATTCGAATATAGGCAGATTCGAGAATGTCAGTGAGGACAAACTCGAATGGGCCTTGGGCCGGATTCGAGTTTGGCCCATAACAGACTCGAATTAGCCTCTATAATTAGGGATAGACTCGATTAATTATGGGACTTTTTGCAGAATTCGAGAGTGATTAAGCATTAAGCGATTTCGAGTTTATCATCAGTGTTAGTTCCGTTTCGGAGAGAATCAGTTCGTAGGATCGTTCGTGTGTCGTTCGTTCAGCTTCTGATAGTCTCCGTGTTTCTTGGAAAGAGTTGTTTCCGTCTACCCGTTAACGAGGATTCCGCACTCGTTGACGGTTCCGCGTCTAGATAGATCTCATAGTGGTAGACCTTACAAGTGGTATCAGAGACTACGGAGTGTTCTTGGTGTTCTTCGTGTTCATCTAGATACATTCTAGGTTTCTTGACGCTATTGGACGGTTTTTCTCTCAAAATCGTGTTTTTCGTGTTCTTCGAGCCTAGCAAATAGTCATCCGGGAAATACTTTGTGCTTTTCACGTTTTTGATCGAAATTAATATTTTTCGTTGCAAAAATATTGATTTAATCTGCAAAACATTAAAAAATCAAAGTATTAGCCATTTTTCGAGTTTGCGGCGCTTGAATCTATTAGGGGTAATTAGGGTTACACTTAGTCTCGAGTCTAACCAAATACGCTCCTTTCGAGTCTGATACAGAGTGTTTCGAATCTAATTCGAGTTTGTGCTACATTCGATAGAGGTCTCGAATCTACTAACATTCGAGTTTGCTTCGAGTTTAGTTTAGTTTCGAATAGGGTTTCGAATCTACTGTGTCTTCGAGTTTGTCTTGACCTTCGAATCTGAGGACTTTTCGAATCTGTCATTACTTTCGACTTTAATTGAATTACCAAAACTTAATCGAATTTAATCCCAAATAAATTTAACTTTAGTTATATTCGAATCTACCTAGATTCGAAAGAATTAATTCAAATTAGTTTCGAATTAAATTAATTAAGTTCAATTCAATTACTTTCGAAAAGATGTCAAATCTTCAAAAATTCCTGGAAATGGACCACGAGGTCGGGAAGGCAAACACTCCGCCTAAGCTGATGAAACTCGAGGATTATTATTGGTGGAAAGATCGGTTTACCGATTTCGTGCGTTTTAATGATATGCGCATGTGGGTATGTATCGACGAAGGATACATTCCACCAATTTCTGAAGTTGAAGGCCGTCAGAGAGTCTTATCATACCAAATGATGAAAGAGGATGATAAGAAACTGTATGAAGCCGAGAACAAAGCGTTTTCGATAATTCGAATGGCGTTGCCTCAGGATATTCTACACACATTTAGGACTCAAAAGACATCTAAGGAACTTTGGGAGTCACTAGAGAAGAGGTGTGAGGGAAATCCTAGGGTTCGACGAAAGCGTACGGAGCTGTTTAAACAACAGTTTGCGATTTTCAAGGCGTTAAAGGATGATCAGCTGAATGATACCATCACCCGGTTCTATCATCTGTTGACGGAACTTGAAAGTCACGGGATTGAGTATACTGACACCGACAAGAACAACAAGCTTCTTGATGCCTTACCAGCCAAATGGGCTATGTATGTGGCAATGATAAAGCTTAATGAGGATAAGTATTATACCCAATCTCTGGAGGATATTGTGGGAACGTTGCGAGCTTATCATTTCGAGCTACTGAAGGCCGGAACTGATTACGAACAAGTCCAGAATCCAGCAATGTATTTTGGAAAATCAACAAAACCTTCAGCGACCGCCGATCTGAAGACTGCTACAGCGTTTTTCACCGGAGAAACGTCATCACCAGCAGAGTCTGATGATACACTGAACAGAGCGTTCTTAGGGTTGGGAAGATCAGAAGAACAGCAATCTCAAGCAGCACAGGCGACGACATCTCAGAGCTATTCTAAGATGCCCATGAGCGCAAAATCAGCCGAAGAACATTTGAATCTGCTTGCTTCATTTGTGGCCACGTATGGGAATTGTGTTCAAGGGAAAATTAACGATCCTGCTCTCTGGGATGAGGACTATGATCAGGTCGACCCTGACGATCTTGAGGAAATGGATTTAAAATGGCAACTGGCCATGGTAACCCAAAGGGTTAAGAGATGCATCAAAAGAACTGGGAGGAATCTGACGATGAACAATAAGGGGATTGGATTTGATAAATCCAAAGTCAAGTGCTACAACTGTCAAGGTCTGGGACACTTCGCCAGAGAATGTCAGAGACCGAAGGTGGATACGTACCAAGGGCAGAGTCAGCATCAGGGACAATTTCAGAATCAGTCCCAACAACGATACCTTCCGAGTTCATCTGCCGGTCAAGCCAATCTAGCTGGTCTTCTATCAAATGTCACATCAGACAAACAGCTGGATGGTACCTATGACTGGAGTTCACATCCGGAATCAAATGCTCGGGCCTTTATGGCTGAAGTCATGGAGACTGGGTGTGAAGGGGAAGAGCAGACCACATGGGACAGCAGTCCGATGTGGGTGGAGAAGACGAATGATCAGACTGTTCTGGAGTTTGCCGCTCAAATGGCCAATGTGGAATCCGACCACACAAAGGTTAGTCTGACTTACTCTCTTTTTCATGAGTTATGTGTATTGTGTGTTAATTCTAATGATAGATTAAATCTAGTCTTAGAATCACAAAAAACCATAACTGCTCAAAATGAGTCTTTAAAAACTGAAAACGCTAGCCTAAACGACATTAAGCAAGATCTTAAGGAAAAACTTAAGGCTGATGCTCAAGACGTAATAGTTCTAAAAGAGAAACTGAGTGAGCAGTGTGTTAGGTTAGAGCTTATGTATGAGCATGTAGAGGCCTTGACCAAAAATCTTAAGGACAAAGACATAGAGCTAGCTGAAACAAAGGTAAAGGTAGCAGAGGCCAATAGTAAGCTAGAGAAGTTTAGGAATTCAAGCCTGAACCTAGGGAAAGTTTTAGACGCTCAACGTCAGTCTAAAAAGCCTGTAGGTCTAGGATTTCATGAAATTCCTCCACCTTTTAATGCAAACTACGTGCCTCAACCTCAGGAGAAAACTGACAAATCAGTAGACTTAGAGGACACACCTGAACCTATATCTGAGCCTATAGTAGAAAATACACCTAAGGTGGCTGACACAACTGTTAAGGTTAAGAAAGTCAAATTCGTGTCTTCCTCCAGTGAAACACCTACAAGAAAACATAAAATTGATTGGTCTGATCAGGACGATGAACCAGTCGCGATAGATGTTCAATAGGACCAAGACACTAGTGACACACCTAAGTCTAAGGGAACACACAAAAAGTCCATAGATAAGATGTCTTGCTTCAGATGTCATGAAAAGGGGCATGTTGCTTCTCACTGTCCGCTTAGGAAAGCCGAAGTTACACCTAAGACAGTGAACCCAACACCTGTTAAGCCCTCAACAAATGTGGCGAGCACTAGTAGTTCTCAGAGTACCGAGAAAACTGTGCAGGCCACACCAAAACAAGTTGTGAAACAAACACCGGTAAAGGTTGGACCAAAGGAAGTGGTTAGGACAAATTCACCGAATCGTGTCATTAATCAATCTAGGTCAGCACCTCAACAAGTCTATAGGAGCACAACACCTAGCAGGGCACACATTCCAGTTAGGTCTCATACTCCTGTTAGACATTATGCACCGGTAAGAGCTCAAGGATCACAGTCTGAAATGCAGTATAATAGGAATTATTCAAGAGCTCCACAACAAATGCCTACTCAAAGGCAAAGAGTGAATTTACATCACTCGGCACCACAACAAACTCCTGTTCAACGACCCAAGTCACCTGAAAGGCGAGATGGGTATTTGAAAGAGTTTAAGTATGTGGACGAGAATGGTATAACCAAGTCAGTTATGGCTTAGGTTCCCCGTGATAACTAACCTATTTTCTTTCATGTGCAGGAGATTACCACAAGTCCAAACAACAAGTGGTTCGTCGACAGTGGATGCTCCAGGCACATGACAGGGGAACGAAGTCTCCTCACAGACTTCAAGGGTGGGAATCGGGGATTTGTATCATTCGCGGGTAACAAAGGAGGAAACATCACGGGTACCGGAGTGGTCACTAATGGGACGATCAAGTTGGACCAAGTTATCACGTTGATAAACTGGTTCACAATCTCATTAGTGTATCTAAAATCTGTGACAAGAAGAATTCAGTGTTGTTCACTGACACTGAAGCGTTAGTGCTAAAACCGGGATTCAAGATTCCTAAAGAATGGTTATTGATGCGGGCACCAAGGAAGAATGACTTGTACATGCTCGATATGAACAAGCCGGAGACTTCGATGGGGCAAATTTGTTTATTATCCAAAGCTTCGGAGACAGAATCGGTATTGTGGCACAGACGCATGGCTCACCTGCACCTAAGAAAAATGAATTATATAACGAAAAATGGGTTGGTACAAGGTGTGCCTATGAAGAGCTTTCAGTTCGAGGACAAGTGTCTACCATGCAAGAAGGGCAAACAACATAAGAAGACACACAAGTCCAAGACACAGAACTCCATAACCTCAACATTCGATTTGTTGCATATGGATCTCTTCGGTCCAATCAACAAAAGGAGTATAGGAGGTAGTTGGTACTGTTTGGTTATCACTAACGACTACTCACGATTTTCTTGGGTTTTCTTTTTAGGTACAAAGGACGAGACGGCTTCCAAGCTCATCGGGTTCTTAGACCAAGTGGAGAATTCCTATGGAACAAGGGTTAAAAGGATACGTAGGGATAATGGAACTGAGTTCAAAAACACTGTAATTGGTGTATATTGTCTATCAAAGGGCATAGTGCATCAATTCAGTGCACCATATGAGCCTCAACAAAATGGGGTGGCCGAACGTAAAAACAGGACACTGATTGAGGCAGTTAGGACTATGTTGTCGGATTCAAAGCTTCCTACCATGTTTTGGGGGGAGGCAGTGAATACCGCATGTCATATTTTAAACCGAGTCGTAACTGTCAAATCTTTGAACAAAACCAGTTATGAAATTTTGAATAAACGGCCACCTAATTTAACTGGCTTCGAACCGTTTGGGGTACCATGCACTTTGTTGCGTACAAAACATCAACCGAAGTTTGGTGAAAAGGCTGACGAAGGATACTTCCTAGGTTATGTGCCAAACTCACCAAACAAACGGGTTTTTAACAAAACAAATGGTACAGTGGAAATTGTGTATAACATTGAAGTCGCAAGTTATACACATGAACCCCAAACAGGTCCGAAATGGATATTTGACTATGATAAATTATTTGAGTCATTTAACATTCCTTTGGATGATAATGCAGGTACAATCGAAAAGGACATGGCGACGTTGCATCTGAATGATGATAGCCATACCTTTCCGAGGACTACGTTTGAATCCACATCCGAGACTACTGCGACTGTAGATGGATCTCCAGAAGTTGCTGATCCAGAAGCACCTATCACTGTGAATCAGACTCAAGCAACAAGTTCCAACTCTGAGGAAAATGTCCACGAGGAGGAAAATGTAGAATCTGATGCTGTTCCCCCATTAGGTGAAATAGGATCTAACTTAGGAGATAATCTGAGAGTTGACGAGATAGAGACCTCTAGGATCAACAAGAACCATCCTATAGAAAGCATCATAGGAAATCCTAACGAGGGTGTGAGGACTAGGAGTAGTTTAAATAACAACACTGTGTTGTTGTCGATGATAAATGACTCCGAGGCATATCACACATGTCTCTATTCATGTTTCATATTGCAAGTAGAGCCTAAGAATGTGCAAATGGCACTTAAGGATAATTCCTGGGTGGAAGCGATGCAGGAAGAACTTTCGCAGTTTAGGAAACTAGAAGTGTGGGAGTTAGTTCCATTACCTCGAGGGGAAGTTGCCATAGGAACCAAATGGGTTTTTAAGTGCAAAAGAGACGATCGGGGTATAGTCACGCGCAACAAGGCTAGGTTAGTTGTAAAGGGTTTCAACCAAGAGGAGGGAATCGATTACAATGAGGTGTTTGCAACAGTAGCAAGGCTGGAAGCCATTAGGTTGTTTCTAGCGTTTGCCTCCTTCAAGGGATTTAAGGTATACCAATTAGATGTTAAGAGTGCTTTCCTAAATGGGAAAGTGAAGGAGTTGGTGTATGTAGAACAACCGCCCCGATTTACAGATCCAAAATATCCTGATAGAGTATATCGTTTAGATAAGGCTCTATACGGATTGCATCAGGCACCAAGGGCGTGGTATGAGACTCTATCCAACCATTTATTAGAGAACGGGTTTGAAAGGGGTAGGATAGATAGTACTCTGTTTGTTCAGAGGAAGGGAGATCATTTTATCTTGGTACAAGTGTACGTCGATGATATCATTTTTGGTTCATCAGATGAACAGATGTGCAAAGATTTCGAGAAGGTGATGAAGTTGAAATTCGAGATGAGTGCTATGGGAGAGTTAACTTCCTTTTGGGGTTACAAGTTGACCAGAAGAAGGAAGGGATGTTTATCCATCAGACAAAGTATGTCTATGACATATTGGAACGCTTCGGGATGGACGGAACAAAATTGACTGCCCATTTCAGCACGCCGATTCAAGTGAATCACAATCTCGGACCGGGTACTGAAAGTGATACCGATGTGGATCCGACGTTATATCGGGCCATGATTGGATCACTTATGTATTTAACTGCTTCAAGACCTGACATCATGTTTGCTGTGTGTATTTGTGCTAGGTTTCAAGCTAATCCGAAGGCGATGCACATGAAAGCTGTGAAGCAGATTCTACGATACCTCAAGTCGAAACCAAAGTTGGGACTTTGGTATCATGCGGAGGGAGATCTAGAGTTGGAGGCATTCACGGATTCTGACTACGGAGGATGCAGCTTGACGCGCAAATCAACAACTGGAGGTTGTCAGTTCCTAGGAGGGAGATTGGTATCCTGGCAATGCAAGAAACAAACATCGGTAGCCGTGTCAACGTGCGAGGCCGAGTATGTTGCTGCTGGTAGTTGCTGCTCCCAGGTTCTGTGGATACAACAACAATTGCGGGATTACGGTTTGGCTTACACTCAAACTCCTATTAGGATAGATAATCAGTCTACTATCGTTGTACGAACAATCCAGTTAAACACAGTAAAACAAAGCACATAGACATTAGGCATCATTTTATTCGTGATTGTGCTGAAAAGAACTTAATCAAATTGGTAAAAGTGGCAACGGATGATAATAATGCTGATTTATTTACCAAAGCAATTGATAAGTCACGGTTTGAATATTTAATTCAACTAAATGAAATGCGCAACCCAGAGTAATTTGACCTTAGTGGTAGTTTATTTACTTTTATAGAAGTAGTATTTCTTTCTTTTTATAGTAAGTATGCTAAATTAGGATATTTCTATTTTAGTAAGTTTCTATTTTTAGTAAGTTAGTAGGTTATCGTAGTTTATTGCTATTTCTTTATGAAAAACAAAAGAAAAAAGAGAGAAAATTATAAAAATACAAAAAAAGAGAATATCAGAAAAAGAGTTAAGTCTTAGATACATAGGTTCAAAGTGACGAAAATTAGCACAGTCGTTACAAACTCTAAGTGTTTAGGCTTTCACACATAATGCAACTAAAATTCTAAGTGTTATACTTTAGTTTAGTTTGATGTGTTGGTAGGCATAATACATATAGGGAGTCTCGAGGCAAATAAAATATTCAAGAAAAAGTCAAACGTGTCACTAACTTAGATGTACGACCAATCGGTCTTAATTTTTATGTATAAGACATACAAACTTTGAGTCTAAATGAGGTATGCAAACTTTCTGGGGATGTATGGCAACATCAAATACATCTTAAAATGGAAAGAATAGAAAAATCATACAAAATTGAGAGTCGAAAACATGTAACTTTGTTGTACGTAAGTACAGACCTGTTGCCTCTGTTTAGATTCGGGTTAGTAAGATATGTCGCTTTGTTGTACGTCGGTACAGACCTGTCACTGCTGTCTTGCTAACTTTAAGAATAAACCTTAAGTCAAACTAAGACATTTTGTTGTATGAAAATACAGACCTGTGTCCGATGTTTGTCTTTTAAAGAAAGTTTGCAAATACCAATGTTAGAATCTTTGTCTGTATGCCTTGATCATAAAAGTATGTCTATGTCTGGGTCACGTAAGATAATTTCATGATAAATAAAAATGCCAAGGGATATTCCGAAATGTAGAATGTTTAAAGGGGTAAATACCAACAATCGGCTAAATGGGTATTTCACGACAAACAATCAAAGGAATAAAAAATTCCTAAGTGTGAAAGTTTAAGTACCGAGAGTGAGTATCAGACACCACTATCTGATTGAACATTTCTTTGACTATACTCATCAAAAATATTTTGTTTACTGTTTAGCTTAGGTTGTAAATTTTAATAAGTATAGCTTAAGTCTAAGTTAAATTTTTCGGTCAAAATTTTATTTTACCTTAGTTTATTTTATTTTATTTTATTTTTTATTTTTTACTTAGGAAAAGGGTCAAAAATTACTGAGGGTGCATCCACAGTTGAATAAATTAAACACTGCGTGAAAATCTTTTGCTTAGGGTAAAAGATTTGGCATAGTTTATCTCGTTACACAATACCGTTGAAAAGGTTGAAAAAGTTGAAGTTATTTCAAAATTTTCGAAATTTTTCTAAGTGTTTGGTGTAATTCGAGTTTAGGACAAACTCGAAATTGGGTGGTTTTCGAATCTGTCAGTAACTCGAGAATGTCACTAGATTCGAGTATGATATTAAACTCGAAAAGGGGGTTTATTCGAATCTGACTATTCGAATCTGTCTGTTCGAATCTGTCTTTTATTTGCATTATTTAATTTAAATTTTATTAAACTTGTAGAAATTCTTTTGTGTTGGATTTTGTACTTAATCAAGTTCAAAATAAAACAAATTTGAATTTAGGCAAGTTTATTGATTTTTATTAATTCTAATAGTTTATCTATTGTGCAGATATGGCTGTTCGAGTTTTTGTGCCGAAGCACAATATGGTCATTCACCCCGACCATCATATCCCTGAGGCGCAGGGTTTTCGACAAATGTTGGATTTCCTAGTATAGTCTAGGATTGCATTTGCCTTATCCCATAATATTCAGATTGTAATTCCCTATGTTCGCCAATTTTATGATCATCTTCAGGTGGACTGCTCTGTCACCCCAACAGTGCTGAGAACAAGAATTGCAGGGCAACCGTTGGTGTTCTCTGCCGATATGCTGCGTCAAGTGTTGCAGCTAGGCTCTCAGGAAGAAGAATCTGGGCCTATTGATTTTCCTCTGAGTATTAGGCAAGCGGCCTTTCAGAGAATGGGTTACAGCCTAGATGTTACAAAGACTTCTTATATGAAGAGTGGGCTTATTGGCCAATGGAGATTTTTGCCTCATGTTTTCATGGTTTGTTTCGCGGCAAAGAAAGCTGGTTTTGACTATATCGTCTCGAAGATCTAATCAGGGATTATCGCTTTACTGTATAATCGGCCATTCAGCTTTTCGGAAATGTTTTTCTCCGAATTCGTACATCAAATCACCGCTCCAGAGCAGCAACAATTTATGCTATATCCTCGATTTATAATGATGCTCATCAGGCATTTCTTGCCAAATCTGCCTCAGCTGAATGAGATCCAAAGCGTCGCAGTGATGGATAAAACGATTTTTGCGGATTGCTCCTCGCATAGAGGAAGGTTGGCGGTTCCAGTTGAGCGACCGATGTTTGGAGCTGTCTTGGATAGGAATTTTGAAGCACCAGATACTGCCAACTGGGCAGGAGAAGTGGAAGTTCAAGCCAGACAGCCACCGCAACAACAAAGACAACACCAGGCCTTCCACAAGTCAGCAGCCAGAGGTACAAGAAGCAGGGCCTTCAAATGTCCCAAGTGAAGCTGATCAGTTGTGCCAGACTCTATATGAAATTTGGGAAGCAGGACCTCACGCCAATGAAGAAATATCTGCAGCATTAGTTGGAGAATTGCTTGAGCCTCCAGAAGGAGAAGAAGATGTGCTGAGGGATGTTGATGAATATGAACCAGAGCAGACTGGTAATAACTTGTCATCATCAGCTACCGAATCAGAAGAGATGGAGGAGATACAGGTTGAAGCTCCAGATTCCGAATCTACAGAACCTCATGTTCAAATAGGAACTTATGGATCAAGGTTGGTAGTAAATGAACAAGCTTCAAGGAGAAGAGGAACAAGAGAGTCTGATGAATCCGATTTTGAAGAAGAAGAGGTTGCACCGTTAGTGACACGGCAACGGGCCAAGCGTCACAGATTTATGCCAGGATCGTCTTCCGCTTCAGCAGAACAATCTGAAAACCCTCAAACTCAAACTCCTCAACCTCAAGAACCTCAAACCACCATTCCACCATCACCACCTCATGATGAACCATACATCCCATCGCCGATCATTCCAACTCCACTTCAATCCATCCCATCAACCTCATCCACATATGCCGACAATCAAAGGTTTCTGCAGCTTAAAGCTCGCGTTGACTTCCAAAATGTCCAAATCTTAGGCCTAACAAAGGAAATCGGTGAAATTCAGACTCATAATGCAAATCTTGATAAAGAGAATGCGGATTTGAAGAAGATTGTGGAACAAGTTCAGGAATAGAATGTAGAGTTAAAGACGTTTGTCGCTGATCAGGCAGCCGAGCTAAGGACGATGCGCTCCCTAGTTGAGCAATTAATGAAAAATTTACAGGCTCAGGGGGAGACATCGTGCCAAGATCAAGAAGTGGGCAAGAAGGATGACGATGATGAAGATAACCAAGGCAATGATCCCAGCTCTCAAAGATAGAATGAGCCAGTAGATTTTTCTGCTGCTCAGGCTGCTCAGTCTCAAGGGGAGCCAAGTCAAGCAGAAGGTGAAGGAGGAGAGGCTGGTTCTTCAAGAACTTTGGATAGTGACATGATAGATGCGCTAAAAGATATTGAGGAAGAGCTAATGGAATTTGACTTTGAAGATGAAGCAGAAGAGTTGGAGGAAGGGGAATTCATTCCTGAGGAGACTGTTGATTGGAAATCTGACGACGAAGTGATAGAGGACGAGGACGATAACGTCAACGAGGTGATCATAAATTCACAACCTATCACGGAATTATATGTGGGCAATAATCACAATGTGATTGATATAGATGACATCAAGATAGCCTCAGTCGAAGACACAGAACTTGAAGAAGCAGAGAAAGAGCCATCTAGAGCTGAGTTGATAAAGCTTTGGTTTAAAGAGGAAGAAAAGAAAGAACAGCTGAAGATGAAAAAGAAGATGAGAATTCCGGGTGCTGGAAATTTCTCAGGAGGGATTATAAGCTGGTTCTTTGACCGAGAACTGCAGCTGTTTATTTTGAAAAGAAGAGATGGCCTCCAATACTTGAGGCGAACACTGAAAGCTTTCAATACACTGCCCAAGATTGAAGTAAAGGAATTAGCATGGAAAGAACTGATCAATATCGGCGAGGACCCGTATGCTGAAGTTATGGCAAAAATAATAAGAAAAGAGGGTCGTTCGGGAAAGTTTGAAAGACTTAAGCCGAGATCAGGCAAAAGAGTAGAGGATGGATCAAGGATAGATCCTCATACGGGAAGGCCTTGGGCCAGAATGGTTTATAAACCAGTCAAATGCTTGAAAAGTGTGCCTATGAAATCGATGCCACAGAACATTTTGAGCAACATGAAATGGTGGTACGTCGATAATGACACAGCAGAAGCAGTCATGGAAGATACACAGGACAAAGTGATTTTGAGAGTGTATGATCCACTGCACTTAATAAATCTATTGAAGGATGACCTGAAGAAGCTACATGATCAACCTGTCTTCTTTATTGAAGCATGGAGATCTAAAGCCAGGAAGTTCCAGAAGGTAGTAAAAGTTTGTATAGATGCTGGTTTATATGCAGGCAGTGGTATATATAGTTCTAGTACTTAAACTTGATGTAAATAGTTAGAAGCTATCGTCAAGGGGGAGTCTGTTGGTACACCCTGTGTGACGATAGCAGTCTAAGCGATCTAACATTTTGGTTTAAGTAATATTCAAAGTATTGGGAATTAACTAGTGTTTGATATATATGTTTATGTATGTTTGACAGTTATTGATTGTGTGTTTGAACTTGATGTAACATATTACAAGAAGTTCAAACATAAAGTTCAAAGATTAATTCAAACATAAGTTAATATCATAAGTTTCAAATACAAGTTAGTTAGATTCGAATTCTATAAGGTTTGACATTCGAATCTGTGTCAGATTCGAATGTGGTCCTAGATTCGAATATAGGCAGATTCGAGAATGTCAGTGAGGACAAACTCGAATGGGCCTTGGGCCGGATTCGAGTTTGGCCCATAACAGACTCGAATTAGCCTCTATAATTAGGGATAGACTCGATTAAAAATGGGACTTTTTGCAGAATTCGAGAGTGATTAAGCATTAAGCGATTTCGAGTTTATCATCAGTGTTAGTGCCGTTTCGGAGAGACTCAGTTCGTAGGATCGTTCGTGTGTCGTTCGTTCAGCTTCTGATAGTCTCCGTGTTTCTTGGAGAGAGTTGTTTTCGTCTACCCATTAACGAGGATTCCACACTCGTTGACGGTTCCGCGTCTAGATAGATCTCATAGTGGTAGACCTTACAATGGAAGCTAAGATCAAGCGTAGAAAACAAAAGAAAGACACAGAGCTTGAGGAGTTGGTTGAGATGATTGAGCAGGGTCTCTATGCTGTTGAGATCAAAGGGATTGATCACAGCTTGCCTAAAGGTGTTAAACATGTAGAAGGCAAGTATATTGAACAGCCTGGGGAAGGGGTATTCTTTGTGGATCCTCTGACCAAGATAATGTATTTCCAAAGAGCTTCAGACCTTAACAAAGCTAGTCTTAAATAGGTTATAGCCTTGAGACTCTCTGATGCTCTTGAAAGACTTGCCTGTTGGAAAGTTATCATATGAGATCAGCTTACAACATGCTATAAAAGAGGAGAACTTGACGGCCTAGAATTTATGCCCCTCAAAAATGAGGTAGAAGATATTGGAGGCAGAAAACAAAAAATAGCTGGGTTGGAACACAAGAAACTCCTCAAAGCTAATGAGGAATATGAGAGAAGAATTAAGGAACAACAACAACAAGGTCCATCAGCAAGTTAAGTGTAGATGAAAAGTGGAAGCTGTCCATTAGTTGGACAGGCTTACCATTATTTGCTCCCAATTTCAACAGTTCAAAAGTGTTGAACTTTCATTGTACATAAGTTGTACTTTTTACATTTGTTTTATTTCCTCTCAGTACATTAGTTGTACTTGTATAAACATGTGTTGTTTCAATCAATATTAGTATGTATAAATTGATCTTTTACTTTACTATAATGTTGTATTTTCATTTCTACAATTGTAATGTAAAAGTATATAGTGATCATTGAAAGAATCAGCTTAGACTGAATATTGCAAATAGGGGGGATTGTTAGGCAAAAAAAGACCTCAATCAAACCTGTTCTATATCATAGGGGGAGATTCTCAATCAAACCTGTTTGATACACTTAATAGAAAATCTAAGGCTTTCTTAATGCCTTATTGAAACCTAATAAGTGATTTGAAAAATCAGTCTAAGTTTGTTTACACTGTTACATTTGTTGTAACTTGGCAGATTGTCAAACATGTCCATAACTTTTGGACAGGTTTGACATAAACTGTCTAAGCTATTCATATCTATTGAAAAGCTTTGACCCAAGTAAAGTGTTCTATTCTCTGTGAACTGGTTTAACAATCAATGGAATTTGTTTCCATGTCATCATGCAAAGTCTTGGACGCGAAGATTAGTTTTCAAATCAATACAAAGTGGAAAATCAGAAGCTGCCAGTTCTGCCAAAGCTGCTCTGATGCATGAAGACAAAGAGGATATGTGAAATGGATGATAGACCATTTCTTATATCAAAATAGCAATACATGAAGAGGAGAGATTTAAAGTTGACATTCCTCTTTAATGTAAAGCTGTATACAACAGAGACAAAAAGGAAAAGACAAAGATTATGCTACATAGGGACAAATTCTGTTTTGTCAGTCGTGCAGAAAAGTATCCTTGTCTTTTTGCAAAGGCACTCCACTATCTATGTAACCAATGAGGAAGTTTCACTGAGATTCGTTGAGTGAGTATATAAAGAAGCTTTTCAGGAATTTGAGATAATCAAGAGAGACGTCTACAAGCTCAGAACGTGCAAAAATAATTGTGTTTCCATGCATGAAAATTCTGGTTTTCAACTGAGAATAGAATAGTAAGAGTGTGTCTAAGCTGTTCTATTTCAAAGTTGTCTGTCTGTGTCTTGTAAAACAGTGAGTGCATCTTAGTGAGTTAATTCATTGTAACTAGTCCAAGTGAGTCTTAGATTAGTTATTCATCGGTTGTTTCTGTCATCTCTGTTTGGATTATTCCGCAGTCCAAACCTGTTTGTACTTAACACTTGTTAATATATACATACAAACTTTGAGAAAAAGTGTGAGAAAAAGAATTAGTTGTATTCACCCCCGCCCCCTCCATAGCTTATAGTAACATACTTGGGAAACCTGTTGGGACCTACAGACCTTCTCCCATCAAAGTATCCCATTGGTAGAATACATACATATTTACAGGAAAAAAAAAAAAGAAAAGAACTATTTTCTCTTTCAAGTATGATCACAAAACTATTTTCAAAATGCAGATACAAATTTTTGGTAATAAATAGTCTATAGGGATATAAACATTTGATTATGAAATGAGTGACTTTTAGCCGGTTAATAGTCAATGAGTCAATATAAACCAACAGATTTTCACATATATGGGTCAACGATCAACCCCTCTACTCAACATATTATCAAAACATATTCTTTTAAACTAACAGCCATACTGACAAATATAACTTACACATTCGACAAGTTTCAATGATTTGGAAATAGTTGCTATTTTTGTTCTTGTTTTCCAAACTCGAGGATATCTTCGTCGAGGACCTTTAGCTACACATACCTGGAAATTGCACAACTGATGTAAAAAGTAAAGAAGAATACAAAGAGGTTAATTGTACATTGTACAAACTATTTCATATTTCCAACCAAAAAACTACACGAATTCGATAAGTTCTGGATTTATATTGATATTTTTATTGGTAACCACTACCCTCTTTGGGTGATGGCGCTCACGGTAATGATGGTGATTCAGCAATTCTATCTTCATTGCCTCTCTTTACCATCATAATTGATAAATGCGTATCTAAACATCCCTGAAAATTACACGTCAAGCTCATAGATATGATTGATGATTACCACACAGTTTCTAACTTTCCTCTGGAATTCAAAGAATGAAAATCTTCTGATAAAATCTGGTGGAGAGTGATACCACAACGTAAGTTTTGTAATATATTAAAATGGAATGAAAAAAAGATAAAAAAAATTCTAAGAGGCAAAATATCAAACACTTTATGTGCATACATATAAAGAATGTAAAAAGGTTATAAAATCACTCTCTCAACGCATATTGAAGTCCTAAATCCTTGATACTCAGATGTAGTCGATTTGGATATGAAAATAAATACATCTTCACACGGCAAACAGTGAAGTAGAGATCACATTTTTATAATGATGTGGTAGATGAGTTCGGAAGTCGGATGTTGTGGAGAAATAAGATGGATAGAGACAACGAAGACATCTATCATTCGGGGCAGCAACAGAGGAGAAAGCTTAACACCGTTCTCGGTGGAGGAAAAATGAAGGAAAGGAAGAGGATGGAGAGATAGAACTGTATAAATCTATATACGATGCAGACGTAAGGAGTTGACGCTCGGTGGTCGGAGGTGAAAAGAGTTGCTGGAAATGGATCTTGGTATTCCCTTTTTCGGTTTTTTGAATTTGGTTTGAAGGTCGAAGATGAATGGGAACAATGTCTTCATACGTTGCTCAGTTTTTACTTGTGAGGGGGAGTAAATCTGAGAAAAATAATTTAAATCCGTTTTTGTGTGTGTGTGTGTGTGTGAGAGAGAGAGAGAGAGAGAGAGAGAGAGAGAGAGAGCAAGAGATAGGGAGAACAAGAGATGGTAAGAGAGAGAGGAAGGGATGGTACTGTTCCCTATGTGGAGATGTTCGCCTGTTCCCAACAAGCATTTAGAGCCTTTTTTTAAATTCAAATTATGTTTAAAAGATTTGTACATGATGCTTTACATGTTAATACCTCTTAAAATTCAGAATAATGCTTTAAAAGAGTGTACTTTGTCTTAAAATTCAAGATCATGTACTACTTGGTTGTACCTTGTGCTTTGTAAATTGAAAAAATCTAAATGCTTTATTAGTAGTAGATATATATATATATATATATATATATATATATATATATATATATATATATATATATATATATATATACATACACACTAGTAGTGTACCCGCGCAAAGCAGCAGCGGTGACACAAATTTGTTTTAAGTTCAACAAGGTGATGCAGAAGACAACAAAATTGGATATATTCAGCACCTTGTTAAGCATGAATCAAGTTGGCCAACCTTGTATGAACCATGAGAACAAGCGAACTTCTGGTTCTAACTACTTAAGCAGGGTCTATTTTTATATATCTTGTAGTTAACTCTAAATTTTAATTAAAGTCGCGTCAACTGAATCACTTGTGATATTGTTCTGCTCAATAGGCAATAATTGCTTAGAAGGTTAAGCTTTAGAATGCCATTTAACTACCTCACTTTGTCAACATATTTCAAAACACATCATCAAACTTCAAATATTTTAGAAAAAGGACATGAATGATTTTCTGTCAATGTGTATCTAAAATGTCCACATGAAAAACATGGCATCAAATAAGAAATTTAGGACTTACAAGATGCTGATGATAAAAAAACCAATTTTAAATGTTGCAAATAGAGCACCCAGTAGAATTAAAATATCATGTTTCATTGTTTTTCAATTAACATGTGAATTCTTGCGACATATTATTCAAACAAAGACATTTCATTCAAAATTAGCAGAGAATTACCAAATAAAACATACAAGCATGAATCACAGCAGCAACAATATATGTCAAAACTTTTAAAGGAAGCACAACATTAGATTATTCAAGCACAACATTAGATTATTCGAGCACAACATCAACAGCATGTAATATGTATACATGTGTGCATAAATAAGTGGGTAAGTGTGTGTGTAACAGCAGTTACAGTCAATACATACATGCATAAATTTACTAAGTTATTACGTGTTAAGGTGTGCATGAAAGTCCCTTACTCCAAGACCGTTAAAGTTTCATAGTAGTGTCTGGTTTGAGGAAGAACAACAAGCAGCAACAGCAACATTTCATTTATTGAAACAGGGAAGTGTAATGTGCCGTGTGAATGTTTCCATAACAGCCTACAATATATATATATATATATATATATATATATATATATATATATATATATATATATATATAATCATTATATGCTTAAATTCCAATATTAGAACAAAAAATAATTTATTAAAGAAAATTATTAAATTTGACCTTGAAAGGACGATAATTTGTTCTCAAACAAATTCCTGGAACATATTTCAACCAAACAAGAAACCCCCTGAAATTGTAATAACAAAAGTAATATGATTGATATGTAATCTTGTCAAATTTATCTATAAAGATTGTTAATGAACTTCACCAAATCATATCTATCTTCAAAATAATACTCGGAACAACAAATTAAGATATAAGTATATAATTAATTTGAAATTAATAATATAAATTTCTAAACAAAATATTTTATTCCAAAAAACACTTACTGGACCACGTTGTGGTTCATGTCCGTTCCAGAAAATATATGTCTGAATCACTTCTAATTCTTCATCTTTTGCCTTCTCAATAAGATCTCTGGTCAAATCTGAATCATCAAAACATATGCAACAGATTCAGTAAAATGGAAACACAGGCCAAGAAAATACAAAAGGGGGAAATCAAAACATATGCAACAAATTAAATGTTTCATGTAAAATTGTTAGTACCACAACTTATAAAATAGATAGATTGATAACATAAAATAAAAAAAATGGTAAACTTTCAATGAAATCCAGAAAGTCGGCAATTGTCGTGACTAAAGAAGCGAAATTAATAGGATTCACAAAAGGAGTTTCCAACAGTTGAACCACCTGGAAAACTATAGATATGTTTTAATGAGTTTTTCTAAAAGAAAGAAAAAGAACATTTCAAATTACATTGGAAGAAGCTATTCTAGATGGTTTTATAAGTATCTTGGGAAACAGACAATTAATTGTTCATAAATTTATCACTGTTTGTATATGTATCTAAGTATCTTAGCCCTATTTATTTTTTTTACAACCCTGACCAATGTTACCCCAGATCGAGAAATATATTGGTTGGAAAGAATGGAAATAGGATCACTCACATGGTTCAGGCTGCAGTTGGGTCTTATGAACCAAGTACCTGTGTTGGAAAATCCATTTCATAACCTAATAATCATTAATTACACTGTGACAAGAAATAAACAGAAATTAACATTTGATTGTCAAACAAAGTAGCCTAGACATTTTAAATTACTTTTGTAGCTTTTGAGAACTAACAAACACCTAGTATGTTGGCTTAAGTGGCATCTGCAAACAACATATTCACACACAATCAAGCAGTAATTAATACTTTAAGGAATATGATAAGGTACATGTGTAAAAAGGTGAAATTCCTCCGGTTATATAAATATCATACATTATCCAATTACTAGAAATTCCTAAACCGTCATTTAGTTGAAGAACACTCAAATAACACATTTTAAACACTCAATTACTCAAATAAATCAAATATTCATGACTGTGCAGTTATTTTAATCCATTATATTTTATAGTTGGATGCAACATTAAGAAAAACAAACAAGCATCAACAGCCTTCAATTGCAACATTACACACATCACATACACCCATAACACATATAAAAATCACACATATCTCTTCACACACTACAAAAACCTGTTGAAGCTATTGATTTTGAATAGGAAACAGACACACACACGCATGCTATAACTGCTACTGCTCTGTTTTTCTTATTGACTCAATCACACACAAATATGCGTCATTTTTTGGTCAACTCCCCATTTTTCTCATCCTTGAAATTTACCTACTTTTAAATTGCACCTAACCCACTCATTTTGCTGGATGCAACATTAAGAAAAACAAACAAGCATTAGCAGCCTTCAAATGCAACATTAATATGTAAACATTAATTAATCAACAGGTGAGTGCGTGTGTGAATGTACTCGAAAACGGGATAGAAGATCAGCAGCAGCGTAGTCTATGTATATGTAATTATTGTGTGTGAATGTTACTGAAAACCAGCAACAAAGATAAATAAAATCAGCAGCAACCTTTGTATGTGTTTAAGTTAGAAAAAAGAACAAAAATAGTAGCAGCCAAGGGTTATTGTGTGAGTCAAGATCCGCCCAAATGCTTTAACAGAAAAAAGGTCAGTGATGATTTTAGAAATTAAATGATATTTTTATGTGGAATTATTACTTGGCAAATAATAAATATCTCATGTTAAATGCTTTAAAATTTTATACTTAAAGTTTTTATTTATTTTGATATTCTTTTTATAATGATCGGTCAATTTTCCCATAAACGTCATTTTCCACATTTATATATGTTTGTTACAATCTTACATATATTTTACCCTAACTGATAAAAAGAACTTAATGGTTGTTACGTTAAAATCTTACAAGACTAGCCAAAGTTGGAAAGATGATGAAGAAACTTAGAACACTCAGCTTTCCTGCATTTTCTGGCCTCTTTGCAGCTGCAGCCCTGAAGATATTCCCGCATGCAAAAAATGTAGCATAACATCAATATCTCAATTAAATATCTCCAACAATTGTAGCATAACATCAAAATCTCAACTAAATGATAAGCTCTGTCATCAATAGCAGCATGAATGATAGTTGTGATACGATAATCACCAAGTAGTTTAAGAAGTCCATTGAGGTATATGTATGAGTAACTCTAACTTACAAGCTATCCTTCTTTAAGAGCAAGAACCTTAGAACTTTTGATGGCTTCATCACTTAAAACCTTATGAACAACAAGAATAAACATTACTCTAGTATGTTACCCGCGCAAAGCGGCGGCGGCGGCAAATAGTTTTAGTTTCATAACATGTTGGCAACATGTATGCATTATAGTTAATGTAATGTTTAAGTTCACATGTCAAAACCAATTATCTTGAAACACAAATATAGATATTTTAGTTAATGTATTGGTTTATAACGGTTACATAATGAATGAAAATCAATGGAACTTCTAATTAAAAAAAACATAGTTCAAAGTAGACATGGAACACAAAAATTACGATGTCTTTCATATTATTGGTTCAAGTTCACATGTCATTCATATTATTATGACAGTATATATTATACAAATAAGTATTCATTAACAACTTCTAAGCAAGTTTTAAAACCAAATTGTTGTCTTGGGTTCAAGTTCATAAAAATAGACGGCTTAATAATAATTAAAATTTCAACAAAAGCATTATAGTACTAAAAACAACAAAAAGAGACCGTTGTTTTTTTGAAAAAGTTAAAAATTAAGAAGACGTGTGCCAAATAAAGAGACAGTTGTTTTTTGGTCAAAAATGTCTAAAAGATTTTTGAATGGGAATTTTAGAACTCAAAAGAGCTACCAATGAAAAGATATTATCTGATAATTGAAATCGGATTATCCAAGTGATCTTTGAGTGATCTTTGGATGGCTATTGGTCTCATGTTCTTGTCTTGAGCATTTGAGAAGCTAATGTGCTTCAAATTTTTAGTTTTTCTTCAAAGATGAGTCATAAAGCTCTACTGTGGTATTGTAATCATAATCGTCAAGTTGCTTCGACTATAATTAATTGGACAACTTCACCATGTAATTTGGTAGCTACACAATATTGATAATATAACCCACTTAGAAGTACCAAATTAACCGGATTATCAAATTTAATAGACTTAATGTGCACAAGAGAGTGACAGTTTATTAAACACACAATCTGGCAATAGATTTCATCCTCAAACAAACTGCTCATGTACACTACAGGAAAGTATTAAAATAAACAAAATATAAATATGCCAATTTAAGTTTCAGAAGATATAAAGTAAGAAACTTTTGTACCAAACAATAGACTCATTTAGATGAAGAATCAAACAATGGCATGTAAACTCTTAATTATAGACTATGCAACTTCTAACCTGATAAATATAACAACTTGTAGGTGGATAGTGGACATCTTTAGCTATAGTAACCCTGCCTTTTTGTAAACAAAATAGCTTCTCGTGAACAATATGAAGTCGCACCAGTGGCTAAGCCATATTTCTTGAACCTTGAAAAGGCAAAAATAGTGCAAATCAATTGTTGCACCCATGGTAAATAAGAAGTCATTTTCATATTAATTAACATTTTGAGAATAGTACAATAATATATTCATATGAATCAAATATAAATATGCAATTAAGACTAAAATAGCTAATGATCACAAAACATAACTTTTTACCAAACATCTACATTGAAAACCAATGCTTCAACTACATGAATTTTAATCTCGCTTCAACATGGGAACCACAACAAAGAAACTCGAAACGATGTCATTATCACCTGCTTATTGTTCAATTAAACATAAACATATATACCTCACAAATCATTACCTAAAGAATAACAACAAAATTTGCAACTCTTGGTTTCAGTTTCTCTGTGGTAATAATATATATTCAGAAATGCGATTAAGATTATGAAACTCAACTCGAAACACTAAACATTAATACAATGAAAACTTAAACGTTCAATTCAAACACAAAATGATTATTACCTATCGATTATTCCTAGCAAGAAGCAACTTCAATTTGGGGCTTACGACTTACCAATAATAGATGGTTTGAGTATTAAGTAACAGGGTGTGAAAAGAAAAGGTTGGCAGCATTAACTTAAGTAATTTTACAAAAATAATTACAACTTTCACAATGTTTATGACACATTAAAACGAGGGATTATCAACCAAATCTTAAAGATTACTGTATGCAGAGGTTTGGGCAAAACCTATAGTTAGATTAAAAGTCGAGATTAACAAACACATAAAATGCATTTAGTGAAATAAATTGAGCAAAGCACATATGAAGGCAGCAAAAACTCACTATGTAGCTGGATGAGTCTTCTACACCTCCTTAAACATTTGTTCTGAACCTTGCTTCGATATTCTTCATCAATAACTACACAACCCCAAAATCAAATTAGAAAAAATAAGAACCAATATGGATAAGAAATTAAAATTTCAAGATATCTTAAAAACGCATACCTTTCCTTGATCACAACCTTGAATCTTCTGATACGAAATTT
This sequence comes from Centrapalus pauciflorus, assembly GCA_020465985.1. Lineage (NCBI taxonomy): Eukaryota > Viridiplantae > Streptophyta > Magnoliopsida > Asterales > Asteraceae > Centrapalus > Centrapalus pauciflorus. Next base: position 131,108 of record JAANYP010006260.1, on the reverse strand, counting down.
AGTCCCTTAGATTATGGTCTCGTAATAAGTTTAGAGGCAGACACACACTGTCACACCCGGTTACCCCGGTTGGCAACGAAGTGTGACGTCGCCGAAGCATAACCATAATTTTAACGAACGACCACGATATGGACGTTTTCAAAAATACATCGATAAAACATTAAATATGGAAATGTTTACATAGCCTGATATGAGGAAAAAGAAGTTAGCACGGTACAGAGATTTAAATACATGATTAAAGTAATCAAAATAATGCAACTACATCTCTGGTGGTTTTGAAAATGCATGCGACTCCTTAAGTACGGAAGCTTGAAAAAATACTTCTGATGTGGCACACTTGCCTTAATTTCCTGAAAATACACGCTAAAATACGTCAACAAAATTGTTGGTGAGCTCATAGGTTTACTCATAAATCTGGCTTGTATGGACAACAACAGTTAAGTTGAATTTATAAAATCATAAATTTCATGTTATGTATTACATATAAACCATCATGCAACTGAAGCTTAATTAAATGAGTTTGTCCTGTGCAGTATTCCCATACGTAATACCGTGTGTTAAATATATATGCTCCCGATGTTAGCCAGGTTGAACTGACCCGAATGGGGGACATGACTCCCTATAGATCTATCCACAATATATTCACGCTTACAAATAAATGCAATTAACGGTTCATGATTTAAGGGCTGATACATGTGTAATACATAATAGAAATGAAGTTGTTTCTGTGTCCATATAAAAACGTAGCATGTATTTCAACCCCAAAACATAACAGTGTGAAAAATAGGGGCTATGAGGATTCACCGTGAGTGTGATGGCAAATACTAGCGTAAAATGCAATTTGCGTTGTTTGATGGATGATGAAGTCGGATGTGCTTAATCTTGTCCTTAATGATAATAGGAACTTAATATCTCTATTGTAGGATAATATGTATATTTAAAGATTTTTATGTCTTAAATCACCCAACATTACAACTTTATAAATAAAAACCCGCTTAAAACGTCAAGTTTATATATATATATATATATATATATATATAATTTTCCAGCATTTTCGAAAGTTTTTCGGCCTACTTTGAGGCTGTTTTTGACCAAGCTCCAAAACGTTTTAGGCTTTGGTTTTCTTGGTCATTAAACTACTATATACAAAGAATTTGTAAAGTCAAGAACGACCATTTTTCGAGATGTTTAGGTTGGGGAAAAAGCTTGTTGAAAACCCTAGGTTGGCCATTTTTGAGCTGTCAAACTTTCGGTTTCCCAAATAATTTCTGGGGGTCTTAATCTCCAAAATAAATTATGAAAACATCCAGATTATTAGTTAAGACATAGATCTAACTTTTGAGATAAGAACCAACTCATTTCGTTAAGTTATGAATTAGTTATGATTTTTCAAAGTCGATGTAAATTTTCTGCCGGAAATCCGTAGTTTATAAACTTGAAATAACTAGTGATTCTTGTTGTTTATTCAAAGACAACTTGTATAAAAGTTATAAAACATATATATATCCCTTGTTTTCATAATATTTACACTTATGTAATGTGTTTATATATTTATAAACACATTTGAAGAAAACAACTTAAAAATAAAAACTAGAGACTTATAAACTTGAGTTTTTATGAAACTTGTTGTTGTCGGTGATTATATATATATTATGCAAGACTTATATAAACATAAATATAAGATGAAATAAGTTAGTATTTACTTACTTTCATGTATTTAGAGTATGAACTTGAGAAGAAGTTGAAACTCTTGCAAGATTTGCACCCAAAAGCACTTGAATTGAAAAACACTTGAAAGAAAATTTTGTGTGGTGTGTGTGTGTGTGTGTGTTTGGCCGGATTTAAGAGAAAAAAAGGAGAGTATTTTTGGTGTTGTGAAGGTGTGGAAATGAATGAGGATGAGGTCTCTATTTATAGAGAAAAAGGTTGGTCTTTCAATGAATTGTTTTAGTCTTGCATAATTAATGTTAACTAATTGTATTAGTGTATGATTAGTGTCACTAATCATAATTTAATTATGTACTTAGTTGAATTAATCCATCATATCTAAATCGATTGGATTAATTGATTTCCCGATTCATCGCACCGATGAATTTGATTTTAATTGAGTTGATATTCCTAATGAACATTGTTAATCACTTTGATTAATTGCTAATGACCATTGATTAGGTTATAATTGGATATTAATTACAGATTAGGTCATAGTTGCTAACCTGGTTTAATGTCGGATGTTACAGTCTCCCCCTGTTAAGGGAATTTCGTCCCGAAATTAGCTCGTGTTCTCCACTTCTTGAGTATTTGAGAACAGATGAGGGTACTTTTCCCGGAACTGATCTTCGCGTTCCCATGTAAGCTCAGGACCTCGCTTAGAGTTCCATCTGACTTTTATTATCGGGATTCGACTGTGCTTTAGTTTCTTGACTTCTCGGTCTATTTCCACGGGTTGTTCAATGAAGTTCAACTTATCATCTAGCTCCAACTCGTCCATGGGTATAACAAGTGTTTCATCAGCTAGGCACTTCTTAAGGTTGGATACGCGGAAGGTATTATGAACATTACTTAGCTCTGGGGGAAGATCGAGTCGGTAGGCTACCGGGCCAATTCTTTTGGTGATCTTGAATGGTCCGATATAACGAGGATTAAGTTTTCCTCGTTTCCCAAAACGAATTACGCCTTTCCAAGGCGAGACTTTCAACATTACTTGGTCTCACTCTTGAAATTCCAAATCCTTCCGTCGAACGTCTGCATAGCTTTTTTGTCGATCCCGTGCGATCTTTAATCGGTTCCAAATTTGGGCTATCTTTTCCGTAGTCTTCTAGATGATCTCGGGTCTAGTAATCTGGCTATCTCCTACCTCAGCCCAACAAAGTGGTGATCGACACTTTCGCCCATAGAGTGCCTCAAATGGAGCGGTCTTAATACTCGAGTGATAGCTATTGTTATAGGAAAACTCTACTAATGGCAGGTGCCTGTCCCATCTTTTGCCAAAGTCGATAACACATGCCCTTAGCATGTCTTCAAAGGACTTAATCGTCCTTTCACTCTGACCATCCATCTACGGGTGATAGGCTGTGCTCATATCTAGGCGTGTACCCATTGCCTCTTGCAATGATTGCCAAGATCTTGATGTGAACCGGCTGTCCCTATCTGATATAATTGATATAGGTACTCCATGCCTTGAGACGACTTCTTTAAGATAGATTTGTGTTAACTTATCCATCATATCAGTCTCCTTGATTGGCAAGAAGTGTGTGGTCTTTGTAAGTCGATCCACAATCACCCAAATGGTGTCATAACCTCGAGAAGTCTATGGCAACTTGGTGATGAAGTCCTTGGTGATATTTTCCCACTTCCACTGAGGTATTTCTGGTTGAACCAACAATCCTGGTGGTTTCTAGTGTTCAGCCTTAACTTTCGAACACGTTAAGCACTTGCTAACATATATAGCAATGTTAGCCTTCATATTTGGCCACCAGTATAGTTCATTGAGGTCATGATACATTTTATCGGATCCGGGGTGAACGACGTATCCTGATCTGTGTCCTTCATCTATAACCAGCTTTCTTATTCCACCAGATAGAGTAATCAGATTTATTAATGAAATATCGATTTTTTTTATAAGCCCTTATCCTAAACTATTTATCCATTCCGTGCAGGGCTTCATTTTTCATATTTTCCTCCTTTACAACTTCTACTTGTGCATCATGAACTAAGGGAGGAAGGTTTGGTTGAATGGTTATAACTAGGGCTTGTACTCTTAACGGCTTAGCTCGTTCCTTTCGGCTCTGAGCGTCTTCAACCACATTAGTTTTCCTCAGGTGATTACGATTTTTCACAGTTGTAATCACTTATTAGCTTCATCCAATGGCACTACTTCATATCCGACTCTAGCTGGTTCAAGATGAGTTTGAGGCCCTTATGGTCTGTAAGTGTAGTACACTTGTTACCGTACAAATAATGTCTCCAAGTCTTAAAGATAAAGACTACTGCTCCCAGATCTAGATAATGCATTGTGTCATTCATCTAGTGAACCTTAAGTTTTCATAAAGTATAATCTATGACACTATCTTTCTATATCAACCCATTGTGTGAAGCGTCACAGTAATCTATAAATTTCTTGCTTCTCTTGGATAAAATAAGCGCGCTGCACAATTTGTGCTTTAATAACTGATATGATGTCTCCTGATCCTTGCCCCAATCATACTTAATGTCCTTTCAGGTCAGTTTTGTTAGAGCTCCGGTGATCCTTGAGAAATTTTTAATAATTGCCTATAATAAATGGCGAGTTTTAAGGACTGTCGTATCTCTATGGGGGTTCTAAGGGTTGACCAATTCATGATAGTCTCGATCTTTGCGGGATCGACTTGGATCCCTTTACTATTGATCACGTGCCTGAGAAATCTTACCTATCTTAGCTAAAAGTCAAAATTAGAAAGCTTGGCATATAGTTGTTCATTCTTCAACAACTCTAGAATCAGTCTTAAGTGTTTGCTCGTGCTCCTCCTTGTTTTGTGAGTAGATTAAGATATCATTCATGAATACAATCACGAATTTTTCTAGATAAGGTTTGCACACCTGATTTATGAGGTCCATGAATACCGTTGGGGCACTGGTTAATTCAAATGGCATTAATAGGAATTTATGATGACCGTAACGGAATCTGAAGGCTGTCTTTGGACTATCTTTCTTGTGAAATCTAACCTGATGATAACCAGACCTTAGGTAGATTGTCGTAGTACATATCCTCATGCTCCTAGTTATAGATAAAACTTAGTTTTTCATTAAAATGTTGGATACCTAATCTTTGTACATGATATGGTCGGAATTTTCCGATAAATTCTTAAGACTTACACACCATAAGATGTATGAGATAGTAAAGCCTAGAGAAATACTATAAAATGGTAAAAAGGGTACCAAGTATAAGTTGCCTCCGGGGTTTCCCTGTACTCCAGAGCGTTAAGTCGTAGGGTTAGCTCTGCATTGCGGGCTTCGCGCTCTGCTAGGCACTGCCACAATTCATTGAATCCATCTTGTTGGATCTCCTAGGTATTCTGGTTGGCCCAATGTATGTTGGTGTTTTTGCATTGTCTCCTGCTTAATCCTTGTAGAGATCTCACCGAGCTCCTGGTGAATTTATCAAAATTGGAGGTCGTGTCTGGCGGCCCTCGCCACCAACAGAGGCACCATTTGTTACGTATGTTTCTAGGTTATTGTCGGCACTTGAGAGGAAGATGGTGTTCCGACTTCAAACTGGCTTTGGATCCCTTCAAACTGGCAGGTACCGGGATAGACTCCCGTTGTGCCAGTCACACCCTTTTCCTAGGGGTGAACTTTTTCAATGGCCATTGGGGTGGTCTCTGAATATGGTGTAGGATGGAATATGGGGTGGTGATGGTGGAGCAATTTGTGCTGCAGGGCCACAGTTGCCCTCCTTGTGTTTTGACAGGTCCATTACATCGTCATTGATATGGTCTGGGTGGGTTCCATGGGTGAGTATTCATCCTCAGAGCCAAAGAGGATAATAACTGTATTGTTTGACATGTTTCTGTCATTAGGGTCCATACATATGTTCACAGTTGTTGAAGTAAGAAAGTTTAGTTTTTTTTTTGTAAAAGTTATAGTCTAGGGTACTAATACAACCTAGTTCACTATAACTATGGCTTTGATACCAATCTGTCACACCCTGTTACCCCGGTTGGCAACGAAGCGTGACATCGCGGAATCATAACCATAATCATAACGAACGACCACTATATGGACGTTTTGAAAAATACATCCATAAAACTTTAAAATATGGAAATGTTTACATAGCTTGATATGAGGAAAAAGAAGTTCGCACGGTACAGAGATTTAAATACATAATTAAAGTAATCAAAATAATGCAACTAAATCTCTGGTGGTTTTGAAAATGCATGCGACTCCTTAAGTGCGGAAGCTTGAAAAAATACTTTTGATGTGGCACACTTGCCTTAATTTCCTGAAAATACACGCTAAAATAAGTCAACAAATTGTTGGTGAGTTCATAGGTTTACACAAATCTGATTTGTATGGACAACAACAGTTAAGTTTGAATTTATAAAATCATAAATTCGATGTTATGTATTACATATAAACCATCAGGCAACCGAAGCTTAATTAAATGAGTTTGCCCTATTCAGTATTCTCATACGTAATACCGTGTGTTAAATATATATGCACCCGCTGTTAGCGGAGCTAAACTAACCCAAATGGGGGACATGACTTCTGATAGATCTATCCACAATATATTCACGCATACAAATAAATGAAATTAACGGTTCATGATTTAAGGGCTGATTGAACCACATGTGTAATACATAATAGAAATGAAGTTGCATCTGTGTCCATATGAAAACGTAGCATGTATTTCAACCCCAAAACATAACAGTGTGAAAAATAGGGGCTTTTAGGACTCACCGTGAGTGCGATGGTAAATACTAGCGTAAAATGCAATTTGCGTTATTTGATGGGTGATGAAGCCAGATGTGCTTAATCAAGTCCTAAATGATAATAGGGACTTAATATCTCTATTATATGATAATATGTATATTTATAGATTTTTATGCATTAAATCATCCAACATTACAAGTTTATAAATAAAACCCACTTAAAACGTCAAGTTTATATACATATATATATATATATATATATATATATATATATGTATATATATAGATATATATATATATATATGTATATAATTTTGCAGATTTTTCGAAGGTTTTTCGCTCTACTTTGAGGCTGTTTTTGACCAAGCTCCAAAACGTTTTAGGCTTTGGTTTTCTTGGACATTAAACTACTATATACAAAGAATTTTTAAAGTCAAGAACGGCCATTTATCGAAATGTTTAGGTTGGGAAAAAAGCTTGTTGAAAACCCTAGGTTGACCATTTTTGAGCTATCAAACTTTCGGTTTCCCAAATAATTTCTGGGGTCTTAAACTACAAAATAAATTATGAAAACTTCCAGATTTTTAGTTAAGACATAGATCTAACTTTTGAGACAAGAATCAACTCGTTTCATTAAGTTATGAATTAGTTATGATTTTTCAAAGTCGATGTAAATTTTCTGCCGAAAATCCGTAGTTTATAAACTTGAAATAACTAGTGATTCTTGTTGTTTATTCAAAGACTACTTGTATAAAAGTTATAAAACACATATATATCGCTTGTTATCATAATATTTACACTTATATAATGTGTTTATATATTTATAAACACATTTGAAGAAAAGAACTTAAAAATAAAAACTAGATTTTTATAAACTTGAGTTTTTATGAAACTTGTTGTTGTTGGTGATTATATATATATATTATGCAGGACTTATATAAACATAAATATAAGATGAAATAAGTTATTATTTACTTACTTTGATGTATTTAGAGTATGCACTTGAGAAGAAGTTGAAACTCTTGCAAGATTTGCACCCAAAAGCACTTGAATTGAAAAACACTTGAAAGAAAATTTTGTGTGTGGTGTGTGTGTCTGCTTGGCCGGATTTAAGAGAGAAAGAGGAGAGTATTTTTGGTGTTGTGAAGGTGTGGAAATAAATGAGGATGAGGTCTCTATTTATAGAGAAAAAGGTTGGTCTTTCAATTATGAAAAACATGGGATAAAAGGGTTGTGTGCACTTTTAAACAAAATGATGATTTTTAAAGTAAACATGGTTTTTGTAATAAAATATTTGAAGTTAACCTCTATGTTGTACCCCCTATAGAGCCTGTCATCTACATGGTATTTCCATGTATTTTACTTTTTTTTTTGTAATAAAGTATTTAGAAATGTATTCTTGTATTTCTCTTTTCTTGTAAATTCATTAATACTTTTGGATGCATTGTTTTAATGAATTGGTTTAGTCTTGCATAATTAATGTTAAGTGATTGTATTAGTGTATGATTAGTTTCACTAATCATAATTTAATTATGTACTTAGTTGAATTAATTCATCGTATCGTAAATCGATCGGATTAATTGATTTCCTGATTCATCACACCGATGAATTTGATTCAAATTGAGTTGAATTTCCTAATGAACATTGTTAATCACTTTGATTAATTGCTAATGACCATTGATTAGGTTATAATTGGCTATTAATTACAGATTAGGTCATAGTTGCTAACCTGGTTTATTGCCGGATGTTACACACATAACCTGCAGATATTCAATTACCCAAATGCACTCACGATTTCAATGTTCGATTTGGGTGGTTCCGGTGTGTCGAGCCTCCAATCCTCAAACTCTCTTATGAAATGCCCCATTCTAATAACGCGACGCTTTTACTATAATTCTGCAACATAAACCTAAATTCCAATATAATAAAAGTAATCTAAGTTCAAACCTCGAATTTAGTGCATAAATAAAGTAAAACCATAACATTCAGAATACGCAAAAATAAATTATCTGGTTATTACAATGAAATCGAAGGTCTAGGGATCTACCTATCCCAATTACAAATTCGACAATAATAACAAAATCTGTGGAAGTCTATCCGATACCACGAGTCCTCAAACTCTTGACCCTGAAGCTGGTGCTTTCCCCTTATCAGCTAAACCTCAAACATTGGCTCCACAACCGGGGAAAGTCATCGCCTAGCGAGTAATAGATTTAATAGCACAAATAAACATGAATAACATGAATGATACAAGTATCGGCACAAAGTCAACATGTGTAGCACCCGACCTTCCCAGCAGTGCGTCCACGAAAAGGTAGTATGTGTAGCTTCCGACCTTCCTAGCAATGCATACACAGTAACACAACTTGCGGCACTCCCGACTTACAGCGTATAAAAATAACATGCAGCCACACAGACATGCAATCATCACATAAATACACAGTATACATACCGGGGAATAAGGGTTATCATGTAACAGCTTATGGTGATGAAAAGAATAGAAGATATCAAAGGCAACATGGCAGCAAAATGGATAAGCATGGTAAAAGAAATGAAATAGATAACCAGCACAAACATATTATAAATGATCATTTATGAAATTAAATCAATTACTCACAGTGCTCGCAAATCCGTAACCCGCCAAGAGACTAACCAAAATCAACTGAACCACCAGCGCAATACAAATATCTCAATCAAATCACTAGAGCCCTGATATAACAGTACATTGTCTATTTATTAATATTCTTGACTCTATAATTTACTAAGTCCGTTATCAATTCTATTAATTGAAGTTCTTGAACTAAATCTGTATCTTTAGATTTGTTAGTTAAAATTACAAACATCAATGAATTCATATCTTTAAGTTTTAAAACAAATATAAAATATAGTCTTAATAATAATTTAATCATTATAAGCTCATACACTTTATATAAAATTGCTTTGATCATTGAATTCTCTTATAAGTTTTATTTCATTATGTTAGCAACTTATATCTATATTCTATTAACTAAAAAATAATAATAACCTTACTAAATTTGATCAGTCCATTTAAAATAGTTAACTACCTTTTATAATCGTGAGTAAATTTATCTTTGTTAACCAAATTGACTTCAACAACTTTTAATTATACATCCGATAAATTTAATTATTAGTCATTTGAGAGTCGAACAATACATTTGAATTTAAATAATTGTCTAATCTAAAAAAATAGTTAAATGATTCCACCTATAAGCCCAAAAGAAATAATAAAAACAATAACTAAACTCAAACCCAACAATTATTTATATAGCAGGCCAATAATAATCTAATAAAAAATATCCAAAACCAATCCTAAAACCTTATTAAATTTACTAGCCCAAAATAATAATAAAAAATACAGCCCAATTAAAATTTTAAACTAAAACCCAAACTTTAATTTTAATATATATGTATACCAGCCCAAACTCAATTAATTTGAGAAGGCCAACAAAATTTTTAAACCTAATTTCTAAAATGAAACCCAACCGGGTTTACATCAAGAAAAATGGTCCCTACTCTTTTGTTTTTTTTAGGAGAAGGGAAAGCAGCATCGGTGGCCACCAGAATGATGATTTAAATCCTATTTTCTTGAATTAATATTTAAATTAAACTACCGAAATTTAATTAATTACCTCAAAATTAGTGGGTGTTACAAACTCATATTTGTAGTGAAAACGCACCATAGGCTTTAAAAAGTATGCAATAAGATCAACTTGGTGGCTCGTAAATAAGTTATTAAAGAATGAAAAATAATCTTCATATCATCAAAACTTAATAAATCGAAACCCCAATTTGATGACACGCATGCCAAATCAAAACTGTGAAAAGTAAGTTCTAATGATATCAAAACCAAAATGGTTCCAAAACTACCTTAACAAAATTTGGTAGACCCACAAACATCCACAGGGCTTCACTGAGCATAGAGCCCATTTCACCACCCAAACTAATAACCCGTGCACACTACATCGAAAACAAAAAAATTAAACTGAAACACAGATTTGAATTCCATGAAACATAACAAGATTTGAATTCCATGAATCTGGTTTGATCAAACAAAAAAATTAAACGGAAACACAGATTCGAATTCCATGAAACTTAACAAGATTTGAATTCCATGAATCGTGGTTTAATTAAACAAAAAAATAAAATTGACAAAACAATGGAAATGGTAGGGTGTTCCAGACATAAAGATGCACAGGTGTTGGGTTCGCATCAGCTCGAGTTTGAGCAGATGGATTTGGTTTCACTTGTGTGAAGAGTGAAGAAAGTTTCCCAACCAGATCAAGAACGAATAAATAAGAAATCAGAGATTTAATAACCTAAACGAGGACATTAAGAACAAAAAAACCATACCTGTTACGGTTGGCAGATGGTGGTGGTTTCGGTGGTGGCGCTGCAGCATGGATGGCCTCAATGACCCTCGTGGCAGCAGCCGATAGAAAGAGAGGGAGTAAAGAGAGCGATGATGGCAGCGACAGTGTTGTGGCGACGACAATGCTACGTTATGAGTTACTACGGCAGCCGTCAGTTGAGGGAATGAAAACTCGGTCTCCATAATATCAAAGGGTTATCTTCTGACGGTAAGAAAAGGAAGAGTCTGCCAGTCTGCCTTAGCTTCCCAATGCTCGCACGCTTCTCAACATTTCAAATTTTGTATGCAGTAATGTTTGTACATCATGCATT